>JAHXMU010000104.1:252751-300030 GCA_019455685.1 Philornis downsi | reverse complement strand
CAGACACTTTTCCTATTGAAAAGCGTCTGGGCAGACACTTTTCCTATAAAAAATCGTCTGGGCAGACACTTTTCCTATAAAAAATCGTCTGGGCAGACACTTTTCCCATAGAAAAGCGTCTGGGCAGACACTTTTCCTATAGAAAAGCGACTGGGCAGACACTTTTCCTATAAAAAATCGTCTGGGCAGACACTTTTCCCATAGAAAATCGTCTGGGCAGACACTTTTCCCATAGAAAATCGTCTGGGCAGACACTTTTCCCATAGAAAATCGTCTGGGCAGACACTTTTCCTATAGAAAAGCGACTGGGCAGACACTTTTCCTGTAGAAAAGCGACTGGGCAGACACTTTTCCTGTAGAAAAGCGACTGGGTAGACACTTTTCCTGTAGAAAAGCGACTGGGCAGACACTTTTCCTATAGAAAAGCGTCTAGGCAGACATTTTTCCTACAGAAAAGCATCTAGGGGCACACTTTTACTATAGAGAAGCATCTAGGCAGACACTTATATAGGAAGCGTCTGGGCAGACACTTTTCCTATAGAAAAATGTTAAGCAGATAGTTTTCGCTATCCGTCCAGACACTTTTCCTATAGAAATGTTCCTAGACAGACACTGTCGCAGTGCACAGTGTGTAGGCAGACACTTTTCTATAGGAAAAATGCCCCCCTAGACACTTTCAAAGGAAAAAACGATTTAGATATAGAAAAGTATCTAGAAAAGTATCATATTTTATTCGGAATTCCCTTTCTTATAGAAAACTATGTTGGAATACACTTTTTGTGGGCATCGAAGGTAGCACGTTAGGGTAGCAAATGTGTAGAATGGTAGTCTTTGATGAGACATTTGTCATAATGAAGGGGTGGAGCCCATCCGTCTCACACAGAGATGTATATGGGGAAGCAGTTCTCATATGGAATAATAGATGCATTTTCTGAGGCATCTTTCATATAAAAATATGTGAGAACGTATTGCAGAAATGTATCCGAAAATGTATTTTCCACATAGAGATGTCTTAGTAGGATTTTTTTTATGTAAAAGTGGCTAAATAACATCTTCATATAGAGATGGAGAGAACAATGCCTCAATCGACACTTTTTATATAGACAAATTACTGTTGCCCAGGGGTTTGTGCGGAAAGCAACTTTTCAAATACGTTAAAGTTTATGGAAAAATGTTATCATATAGAAAACTGTTTGTAGATCATATTTTCTTACAGAAAAATATCAAATAAGACACTTGTCATATAGAAAGTTATCAGAAGGAATACCTTTCATACTGAACTTTATATAATATTTTTTATATATCTAAGAAGACACTTTTCGTATGAAAATTCATCCGAACAGAATACTTCCGCTTAATTTTCAAAAAGAAAGTTAACTGAGGAGCAATCATACAGGATACAGGGAATGCAGGGATACAGGGAATATGCATTATATTGATAATATACCGTGGATATGTTACCGTGTACATGATTGTCGTGAAACGTTGCCAAGTTAGTTATAGACTCTATTGACATCACTTAATTAGTAAAGAAGAAAGTTTCCCATACCGATTCCTGTGCCGCTCTTATATACGAGTATACCCCCTTACTTACCTGTAATTTGTATGCAGCGTCTTAGATACAAATAAACCAATTGTGGACAATTCTTTACCACAATCTTAAGACCTACATCATCCAAGGCCGTACAGTCGGTCAAATCCAAATATTGCAGCAAAAGCCTCCGGGGAGGTTCTAAATTTGGATTCGGTGTTATGGTGTTAATTTGAGTACAACCTAAAATTGAGGAAAAATCTTCACCTTAATCAAAATTTGCACGCAAACGTTTGTAAAATTCAACTAACCAGTCACATCCAAATGCTGAACATTTGTACATTTCGTTAGAACGTCAATCAGCGCCTGATTTGAGACATTGACGCACATTTGCAATTGCAGATGTGTCAGTTCCGGACATCTTCTCGTAAGCAATTGTAATCCCTTATCCGATATACGGCAACCTTCGGCTAACATTACCCGCTCCACTTCGGGACATGATCCATTACGTGTTTGGCCACACAACTGCCGAAACATCATTTTCAAAGCTTTGTCACCGTTCAGGTGTTCACCCTTCAAGGATATCACCTTCCACAGGATAGGTCGCCATGCCAATTGTTCAAATCTTCGGCAAACTCGCGCCAAATTACAGAGCTCACAGCTGTCGAACCACTGAAAGATCTTGAGGATTGCCTCATCGGGCAGACGATCAAAATAGGGTCCCGCACGAAATGGACCCTTTTTCGACCATGGCGGTGGCCCCGTCTCTACATGACGTCGTGCTATGGCTGCCGCTGCCGACATGGCAGCTGGTGGTGGATGGTGGACGATACCATGCGTTGTAATCGTGTTCGGATGATGTCCCGTCGGCGAGGGTGATACCAATGTGGCATAGCCCTGATCGAGACTAGGTGAAAAGCGACCCAAATTGCAGAGACCATCTGAAAGGCTTTTCACTTTGGTGTGATGGTAACGTTGATCCAATGCCAAATTTGATGAGGATGAGGTGTTATTGTTCGAGCTGGAGAAGTTATCCAAATGATTCGATGAGTTAAAAGCATTGTTGGCGGGTGAGTTGGTACGATTCAATAGATAACGATCGGAGCCGGATGTTTCGCTGGGGCTGGAGGCTCGATGGTGTATTAGGTGAGGATCTGCCGGATAATAAAAAAAATGGGATTAAATGAGAAGTATGACTTACTGTTCACGTGATGTGGATTGGCTTTAAATTAAATTGCAATATAAATAAATATAACTTTGTTAGGAAGAAATGCACAAGTTCTATATATTTCGATTGTGTTTTTTTTTAAATCTGTATCTCATCGGATTTCTCAGAAATATCCTTTTAAGAGGATGACTCTGGCGTAATACAAAAAATTGGGATATCAGAATCTCAACATTGTGTACTAACTACGGACTAGTGTAGTATTATAGTAAGTGTTTTCCGACATTACTATTCCATTCTATAATATAAAGGAGCTGCGATCAGTTTTCCCAAATCTTTTTTTTCTTTTGCAAAAAAAAAAAACTGCATCTATCCCTGATTTGAGAAAATTAATTGTATTTGTGTCGAATATAATATGACCTAACGGGGTTTAAAATTTCAATGAAATCCTCTAAGTCGTTTCTGAGATAGGTTCTCTACTGCTGATCTCTCTAATTTTATGAAAATCGTAGTCTCCCAGTAGATTTGTAAATGATCTTGGAGTATCGGCGTTATTTCCAATTAAAGCTATAATTTATATTCAGATATATTCAGAAATTCTTCCAAATCGACACCACGGTCTGGAAGATCAATTGTCAAAAATATCATGAAAAAAAAAAATGGAAATCGTCAAGGCCGACCATCATGTAAGTACAGTTTCGATTGCCAAGCCAGCATTGGCGGTCTGGAAGGTATTGCTTTGTGTTTAGTGGGATCGTTATAGAATCATTTCCTCTGAGATATTCCTCTGAGGCTAAACTCTTAATTCAGACTTGTACAATCAACAATAGGAATGAAGTCTGAATGGAGCAACCTGACCCAGAAGTGGTCAGCTTTACTTAATAGGAGAATAATTGTGTTTCATGAGGACAATGCCAGGCAACACGCATCGATAGTGAGTAGCCAGAAGCTCTGGGAGCTTGATTTGGAAGTTCTTAACCATCCGCCTAATAGTCCGGATCTTTCACCAAGTGATTCTTATTTGTTCTTGTCTATGGCAAAAGATGGTGGAAAATTTGCTTCAAGAGAAAATCGACTGACCCAGGGATGGGAGTCTCTGCGCGATAGGCATAATTAAATTACTTTCAAAATGGCAACAAGTTATCAGACAAAACGGTGCATATTTCATTTAAATCGGATCATTTTAACTTGCTAAATAAAGCTTTTATTATCATCCAAAAATATTGAATAGTTTTTACTACATCTTATAAAACTACGTCGCATAAAAAAGATTTTTACCGTTGGCCAAAAACAGTTTTTTTTATAAATATTAACTTTTTGTAATAATACGAATTTAAGTTTTTGGATACTAAAAAAACAGTTTAGAATTGATAGATCTACGCCAATTATTCTAAGCTTGTATCAAGTTTCCTACAGTGTACTGTACACAATATAACAACATTTTTTTGATAAAACTTTTAAGTAAGATTTTAACTGATATTCCCAAAATTTATTAAATATCCACTTTTCATGCTCACCCTGTAATCGTTCGTTTCCATCACTAAAATCGCACATACTCCTCAGACCATCCTCCAGATAATAACGTTCACTTTGATAATTACTAGCTTCAGAACCCAGGGGTAAACCTCTTATGGCACTTCCTAAATATAACGATTCCATTTTCTTCTCCAGATAATATTGAGGATTGCGCGTTGAGCCATTACCGTTGGTCGTGGCCACACTTGCTCTACCGCCCTGGTGGCGAACCAAACGATTTGTACTATTAACTACACCACTAACGCCTCCCACACCACCGCCTCCACCGCCGCTGCTACCACCTCCAGGAGCAGCATCACTTGAATCCTCCGTGTCGCCACTGTTGCTATGCAAAACATAGGCACTGGGGCCTCGTTCATGGCGGCCATATTGTATCAAATGTTCCAGGGCCAAAAAGTTACGTTGCTGTTGGTTGGTGGCTGTCGGAGTGGGGAGACATAAATTCGATCGTTGTTGTTGCTGGGCCGTTCTCCCCACAGACGCAGAGGAGGGCAGAGCGGACACAGCACCGTTTAAGGCATGACCTCTGTTGCGTAGCTCGAAAGTGGCAGCTTTATGTTGTATTGGATGCGGATGGTCCAGGGAACTTTGTGACGATGACCGTGACAGATTATACAATTGATTGGGAGGTGGTGGGGCTTGTTGTTGTTGTCCAGCGGTAGGGGTGGATTTATTTGCACTATTATTGGCTTCCAAACCATTTATATTATCCCTCAAACCGTCGACGGTGTCTTCTTGCTGGCTGGTTGGATTTGTGTCGTAAATGATATCAGTATCGGTGTCTATACTTAGATCCGGTGATTTGCGAGACATCTGATAAACTTGGGGATCCAAAGGACTTGAGCTCAGAGGGTGATGAAAAGTGGGCTGATGCAATCCATTTAGCGACTCCATAACAGCAGCGCTGGTTCGACCCAACGAGGCCAAGGGACATTCCAGGCTGGTAGGCGCCTGTGAGCGTCTAGCAGTTTGATGAGACATAGTACAATGGTGTCGACGTCCTTGCCAACGTCGCCGTATATATTCTTGTTGTTGCTGTTGTCGAGGCTTATGTTGTCAATGTTGTTAAGGTGGCTGCTGTGGCTTTCGCTGTTTTTGTTTTGCTTAAGCTGACATTACGACATTAAAACCTAAAAAGAAATCAGAGAGAGGAAGACAAGAATTACAATTTATTTCCATTAATTGTTTAACAAAAGACTTTTAAGCTGGCCGTCGCTTCGGCTAAATTAAAAAATCATTAAATATTACAAAAGAAAAGTAAAGTAAAGGAAATCATTGACGTTCTTTTTTATGTTAAGTAGAGGAACCCTAAGCAAGGAGACCCTTACATGACTAGGAGAGGCGATGTGTGGGACTTTTTAAGCTGCCAGCTCATAAATATTTAAGTCTATGCATATGCACACCTCGCCAAAGCCGCCAATAACAACGCTATCGCCGCACAGTGCTTTGTCAGCATACAAAGTTTGGTCAAAGAATGGAATCGTCGCTGATAAATTAAATATTACACATAGTTTTACATAATTCACTTATAACGGAAATAAAATTTGGATCCACTCCGTCTATGAATTCTGTTATATCAACAGGTCTCTACATTTAATAACACTATAAAACTCAAACAAGACTAGTAAAAACTGCCACATATTACTTATGTATGACTATGCCATTGGCATCGTTAGCTTGAATATGTTACTGTAGTTTTCTCAAGCATTGAAATGGCATCAATGTTTCTTCCAGTAAACAAAAAGTCTATTCGTTTTATGTGCTGAGAAGTAAAATTTTGTAATGATGGAAGATCTTTCTCCATTCTAAATTTAACAAAATAAATATTATTATATTAGCGTGCATTCTTTTATTACCCGTTAAATAAGTGATTTGATGTCGAGGCCCTCTGCTGACGAATAAAAACCATCTATGCCAGATATTTGCTTTGCATGTGTTGCTGCATGACGCTAGCGGATGAAACAGTTCTAGAAGTTTCCGAGAGAGAGAAACATTACGTAAAATATATAGACCAAACATTGTTAACGAAGAGTATCGTTATTGAACGAATCATGAGCTGTACGAACCGTACAATGACATGGATGTGATGAAGCTGTTAAAAATTTAGCGATTACTTTAGTTGGATCATGTTTTGCGGAAAAATGAAAATGTTTAAGAATGAAAAGTGTTCTTCAAATCTTGGTGTGACGAATTGGATGGGGAGAACGGAAGATTGAAGTGCTTGGAAATTTTCCCTTTATGCCGCATAAAGTCAATAATCGATTCGATTAAATTGCCATCTAAGTAGATAAGAATAGCACCCTTTAGATACTCTGATTTCGACGAAACTTTATATAAATTGACTTCTCTTGGGAAAGAAATTTTAATGGAATTCGACCATGTCTGAATATATATAATATATGTATTGCACAATATCTCGAAATTTAACCACAGTATGACGCCGTTTTTTACAGATTAAGTTGAAGACTGTGCTTTGTTGGACTTCCCACACAAATGGATCTAAGGTTACTTAATATTCTGATTTCGATCAAGATTTGCACGGCCTGAAATATTTACTAACTTCGCATGAGTGCTATATTGGGATGGAGGACATTGCTCATTTTTTTACTTCTTACACTTTTACATGAACATCGAAATTTACATCGTACAATCGCATTAGAAGTTCTGTTTTGGCTAAACGTTTCATACATGTTTGTATTTTTTACTTGACTGCGAAATTTGGAAGGAATCGAAGGACCGCATCTGTTTGTACCTCAAATATAAAAGGATGTATGCCATTTGAAATGTAAACATACTTAACATCCTATTTGGTTGTTTCTATTTGTGCAGTCTAACATAAAATCTGAAGGATATCGCAACCGTTCCTGCTAATAACTCCCGTATAAATGGTTTTATGGGTTCTAGAATTTAATTATATTAGAACACCTCATGGAATTGTATAACTTCGACTAAACCTTGCTTCACTTAATGTATTAATGTAGTAGAGTGCCATGGCAGGGTGCTAGGAAATATTGCTCCGTGAAAAATCTTGCTAATACCTCCCGTAAAAATGCATTTATGGGTTCCAAAAATGCATTTATGTTCTTATTGCATTGTATGACTTCGACTAAACTTTGTTTGCCTCAATATATCGGTAGTAGGGTGTCATGGTAGGATGCCTGGGAAATATTGTTGCTTGAAAAATCTTGTAGGAGTTACCGATGGTCACCTTCTAACCAGCAGCAACCTAGAATCACCGATGGTCACTGCCCACCCAATTATTACCTAATATAAGTAAAAGGAAAACCTTAAAATAAATTGCAATTATTATCAATCAATCAAACAGTCGTGTTGTTAATCATAACTCAGGCAACAGATAATGTGAGTAATGAAACCTCAGTTATTTAGTTTTGTCACCAACTACTGCACAGACTCGTATATTAACTAAATACATCTGGAAATTCCGGACATTCTACAGAGGAGACGCCTCTATTCGAAGCCTGTCATCCTCGCCTTCCGTGAGATGCGATGAAATAGGCAAAAACTTCTTTTGAGGTTATCCACGAATCTAGTCATTCCTTGATGTCGTCATATGAGTGGAACTGCTGGTCAGCCAGACTGTGCGCCCTCGAACGGAACAAGTGATAATCGGACGGCGCAATATCTGGAGAATATGGCGGATGCGATAAGACTTCTCATTTCAACGTTTCCAGGTAGGTTTTCGCGGGCTTGACCGCACGTACATGAGACCGAGCGTTGTCATGCTGAAGAATCACTTTTTCGTGCCTCTCTATAGGTACATATTGTGGTCGTTTCTCGCGCAGAGCTCGGCTCAATAGCATTAATTGAAGTCGCATGGTTTCAACAGCCCCTAATAAATAACACCGTGAATATTCCGCCAAGGCGACGACGTAGAAGCAGGACCGGGCAGCCCCCATGACTTTCTTTTCTTTGGATTGCTGTAATGAATCTATTTTTCATCACTCTTTACAATACAACGAAGATACCTCTTCCTTTTTTGTCGCTGAAGCAGTTGTTCACAGGCAATAAAACGACGCTCAACGTCCTTTAGCTTCGACTCATAAGTGACCCAAGTTCTTTACTTTTGAATCATTCCTAACCCATGCAATCGCTTGGAAATGGCTTGGCGGGTAACTTCTAATACTAAAGCAAGCTAAACTTGCGTTTGACACGGATCCCATTAAGCAATGCCGTCAATTCAGTGTCTTGGGAGATTTTTGGTCTTCCTTCACGCGAACGGTCGTCAACACTAAAAACACTGTTTTAAAGCGACGGGACCAATCTCAACACGTTGTTTCACTTAAAGCAGCATCTCCGTAAATGTTTTAAAGCTCTCGATGAACTTTAGCCGCCGTTTTCTTCGATTGAAAGAAGAAAATCCATGCATCCCCCATATAACGATTATTTGGAATAAAATCATACATATTCACACAGCCAAAAGAATATGACGTCAAAAGAAAATCACTATTGTGTCAAGACGGTATGTCTAAGCTTGGCTCATGATGTTTAGGTTGTGGCAGAATCGACTAGCATATACAGCTGGCGCCATCTATTGACAAACAGCGATAACTTATTTGGGCACCTAATATTATAAGAATACATTCGATAATACAAAGAAGAAGATAGTGGCAAATGAAGCTAGCTTTCTCTTGATCAAAGTACGGAAAACCAGATTGATTAGATAAAATTTACATTTCTCGGGTAACAACATTAGATACTGTGCAGGGTGTAAGATGTTACTGCAGCCTTCTCAAATATTGAGGCGGATTTAACTATAAACGAGAATAAAACTATTAGTTTCGACGAAAAAGTAGTCCTACTACTTAGCTATGTCATGTAAGCGTTGACAGCTGTAAATTTGGAGAGGTATTATGATTTTGTTTATACCTGCTTTGTCGTCATTAAAATCGCTAATAGATGCTATTTGGTATAAGTAAGGGATTTATGGCCAAAAACAACAGAATCAATCATTGGATTGTGGGGATGGATGAAAATTTATTGCCAAGAAAAGGGTTCTACAATGAATTCGATGGGTGGCACAGTAGGAGACGACCAAAACTCATTAGGAAAGCCAAAGTTTTTGAAATACGCAATCAAATCTTGAGGCGACTGATTGGTGAAAGTACTTATAAAACGTAATCTTTTGGTATGCTTTGCTGTGTATAGCTTGTAATGTATTACTGAATTGTTTAATTGTTTAAATGGTTACATAAGTAATAAAGTAAATAATAATCTATCAAAATATGAATCTTGGAAGTAATCAGATGAGGCACCGTTCAGCCTTTCCCACAAATTGATTTTTTCTTTATAAAGAGTATAAAAAACTCCATCGACTTCTGGCAAGTTTTTGGTCCTCCAGCCAAGATTCCTTTTGTCATTAACATTTTTAATCGATGTAGTTAGACTTTACTACAAAGACATATTTTTTAATATGTCCTTTATGTAACAAAAATAAAATCTAACAATTTGTTTGAAAAATATTTTTAGAAACACATTTTTTTTTATTATCCTTCCATTTTTTTAACCATTTTCTTTCAAGACTTCTAAATCTTTTGATTAAATAAGTTAAATTCACAAAGTTTTCCTTGTAAGCAAAATTCAGGAAGTAATTACAAACTCAGCGTTTGTCCATGAGACGAAGCACTGTGCAACGCCGACACAATCACAATCACGCCACTTCACGGGGCATTTGGTTGGGAACTCATTCCACACCGCCACTTCCTAGTAATGCATCAGGCAATAAGGAAACAATATATTGTATCGATATCACTTTTGACACTTTCCAACGACAGCTTTAGTAAAAACAAGATCTGAAGCGTGTGCTGTTGCTCCTGCCGTAGCTTAAATGTTGCCATTGATGACGATGACGATGTTGCTGCTGAGCTGCTGTTGCTATTTATTGTTGATGATGATTCTTATATTGCTGCTGATGCAGATGCTGCTGCTTTAAGAAAAATATGGCAATTGAGGATTTTATTTTGCTTTAGTCGCCAACCTCAAAATAAATGCAGTAAAAGATTAAACGGACAGTGGGATTAAAATATGTTATATAAATTAATAGTGGAGGCAGTAATTCCGCTCAACAGAATATTGAAAATGACATTGAAGACATTAATTCTATTATTAAACTTTTGCCTTATTGGCGTCTAATTACAACTAGTTTCTAAAGAGATTAAGTGGTATATGATAGGATTTCTCCATAGAGTCTTGATAAATTAAGGACTCTATCTTTTAAAATGACCCGATATCCTTCAATATATGCCTCAGGTACCCTCTTGGGTTTAAATTGAGCCGCGTTTTTATTTAAAAGAGGAAGGTTTCTTGGTCCTTTTAAAATGAATTGGGAGCTGACTCTTTTCACAAATAATATAATAATGGATCGAAAATGAGACATACTATTAGTCGAATAAATGAATGAATAATATCGTTACTGTCATCATTTCTTACTTAACATTCTACTCTTGAGAAGCCAAATTTGGCAATTTCTGTTAAATTTTTTTCATCTACATGTCTTATTTCCAACTTGATGGTTTTATGTCTTACTGTTATAAATGGAGTAATTCTAAGTTATCGATAGACTCCTAAAAATACGAACTGTTGCTCAGGGGCTCTTACTGTGACAAATGGAGTAATTCTAATTCTATCGATAACTCTTGAAAATGCGAACTGTTCCTCAGGGGCTTCATCGGCCGGTATTTCATCAAAAATACAGGAGGGCCAAAAAACTGTGTGCCGCACAAGACAGCATTAAACAAATTTTCTGTAGCCAAAAGTACACAAATTTGAACTACAAGATATCTGTTTTCAAGAGGATAGTGTCACATTATGACCCAGCTTTACCCTTACAACATTACCCTTGCAAGTCCTTTAAATGCCATGACGATGGCATTGAATCTTTTGGCAAAGGAATGTAGTTTGATAAAATTATCCACGTTTTAAACTCTGAACTGTCATGTTAAAGTTCTTGCAATTTTGGTGATACATTTGAGCAATTGCGATGTGTTTGATATCGAAATTCTAACAGACAATAGCTAAGATTTTTTGGTAATGATGAGATTCTTCTGCGGATAAAAGTCTGGGTATGACACCCCTTAATTACTCACTACCTAATGTGGTTCACGCTTATTTCTGTAGGATATCTTTTGTTATGTTAACAGTAAGATTGAAATGTGCTACAATCGGCGATCGCCAAAAGGCGTGACGTTGCTTAAGGAAATTCGTGGAAATACTCGTTAGATTGCTTATAAAGGAAAGGTTAAAGTTTTATCCGATGTACTCCTATATTAGGCATTCTATGGAGGCATTGTTGAAAGTTTTCTATGCTGAAGTATTTGCCGTTCCACGAATCCTTTATGTTTCACATCATATCTACCATGATTATTTTTAATTTTTTGCTAGATTTGCAGAAAAAAAATTGTGCACTTTGCACCGAGATTACCCACTACCTTATAAGACTGTCGTTATGAACGAATTTCTGGCCTAAAGCTCACACTTGAAATGGCTCCCACTGCCTTTTTTCCTCTATCCGGAAGTCAAATTACCAACCGTTTTGAATTGATAAAAGACATAAAAGAGAATTCGCTGCAAGAACTGAAGTCTTCTCCGGAAAATGCATTTGAAAACATGTTTTGAAGATTGAACTGTTCGTTGTTACAAGCGTGCTATTGCAGAAGTGGCCTATTCTGAAGGCGATACAATTAATTTAAATAAATAATAAATAACTTATGCCTCGTTGGTCAATTGCCGGTACTTTTGGACAGAATATATTTTATTTTTTATGGGAATCTCTGGAATTGCAGGAAATTCAAATATTTTTATTAATTCCTCGACAAAGGAAAAGTTATTCCTTAACGTTTTCTAAATAACACGATTTTTTTAAATAACACGAAAGGAATTTAGATCGAATTTGCTTTTCGAAAATCTTTGAAAAAAATTGCTATTGCAATAAAGATTATTCAGAGATTAATGCATATGATACGTAGGTAGGTTGCATCAGGATTTCATCGCAAATTTCTAACAGAAATTGGTTTTTAAACAAATTCAATAATATTCGCGTTATACAGCGGATTCCATATCATATCTACGAACAGCATCGTTCAATGGTTTGCGTTTTTTTTTTTGGTATCTTAACCCGTTTCGCCATACAAATGCTATCCGGCATACACTATCGCGCATAATTTTGCACGTTAAGCTAAATGGGGATAAGTTGTATAAAAGAGTAGTAGAAAAGTATGGAAAATAACAATGCGACTAAGTTCTCCTACGTAAAAGTAAACAAAGAAGTTAAAGAAGAAGGGAAACGTCAAATAACGTAAATACAAGTTATTAAATTTTGGTTTTGTGCCACACAAATTGTGTGTTATTGGCGTTATTGCCGTTTGTAAGGATTTGTTTGGATGTATGGATATATGTATAGATGTATGTTTGTATGAATTTGCTTGTTTTGGATTTGTTTGGATGATAAAATAATTACGTATAAGAACAAAACAAAATGAATAAACATTTCATAAACAGCAATGCTGCCAAGTTAATTTTGCAAAACGCCGATGCGTTTTTTGGTGTCCTATACCGGTATCCTATATAGGATACAAAAAAAAAAGGCAACCAATGTTGCACAAAGCTACCTGATGATGTAGGCGTCAGAGAATTCCTTCATCTTGTTAGAGTTAAAACCTAATTTAGGATCAAGTCAAATGTCCAGATCTGAAAATTTTTTACACATTCACTTTGTCCCACTGTGCCATTTGAAAATGCGACAAACGAAAAACGTTAAGCCTTTTCGAAAAGAAATGCATACCATTTGAATTGACATACACATACGAACACTCATGTATGTAACATGGAAGTTTGTTGCCATCTACATGTGATAGGCTTTTAGAAATTGCTTTATTAATTTTTTTTTTTTCGTTCTACCCAAGGAGATTTAAGCTGTACTCGCTTACCGGCCAACCGGCAACAGCCCGATGGATCAGGTAAAAGCATTTTTCTTGCGACTTCTTGAAAAATGAACGCATTTCCGTTTCCCCGACAAACAGAACACAACAAACAAACAAACAAGCAAAAAGACAAATGAACGGGCAATCGAAACGAGCGGTCATTTAGACTCTGAAATGGAACTTGCTGGGACTGCAGGTACTCACTTAAGCGCGTTAAAACCGCGCGGTGAATTGTGTGTGTGTCCAACTGATTGCTCAGTTTGGCGAGGCTGGACGATATATTCAATGTTGTGTGTTGACATTCCTATTGTAAATGGTATAGTTTAAATGAGAATTTATATGCCATTAGTTTTATAGATCTGGTGTGAAATTCTCTGTTTGTTTATAGGCAGCGTAGCGATGTACGTCGAGTAGGTATACACAAATGTTCATACATTTGCTTGGGCATAGAACTCCCAGACCGACGAATGGCGATATGAGCGAATGTCCGTGCAAACAACAAAAAGAAAAAAAAAAAACGTAAGATCCACGAATATTTCAGCAAAGTGAAAAGAAAAAATTGTCACACAACATTCGATGTACGAGTACTGCCATGGCAGTGCGTAGGTGTAGGTGGTACGAATAGACTGCCGTTGCTATGCTATAGTAATGTGATGTGATCTGGACGGAGTGCCTGCCGGTGGAATGGTAGGTTTTTCTGCTTGTCCATCCATACAAATGACTTGAGATTGTAAAGATTAACGTGCGCAACGTTCCGTAAACACCAACGGACAGCGAGAGACATTAAAGAACTATACTTAAGCTAAAAGCGTATAGGTTTAAAATTTATGACTAAATAGTTGGCAAAGAAATTGATTTTTGCCAGTCCAGCAGCAACTGTTATAGAAATGTTATGATGTTAACACCATACAATAACGGCTGCTTCTCCAGCTCCTTTTGCTACGTTGCAATGGCAATAAAAGGAATTAAAGATGGCAGAGCAATCACCGGTATTATCAGGAGGAAGGGGGTTTGTGACAACGACGAAAATCATTAATTATATAAAAGTTCAATTTAAGAAATTTCAATTTAATTGCAAAAGAAAAGATTTCACAATTAAAGTGCCTCAAATTAACGATTTTTCAAAATATCTATGAAAAAGTATTGTAAAAATTTTTCCAACATTTATTAATTTATGATTAAATCGTTAGAAATGCCATGTTTTTTTATGCATTAAGCTGTCATCCATTTAAATCAATAAAACCCACTATAAGAACACTGCGTATGATTTCGTTTGCTAAAGTTTAATCATATAATAAAGTTATTTTACTACAAAACGAAAACAAAAAAGAGTATAAATTACAACTTCCTACATACACAGGAGTCAGCGAGAATATATTAGGTGTGCATCTAAGTTCCCGCTGTTTGCCAATAGATGGCGCCAGCTGTAAGTTATATTCGGTTCTGCCATAGCCAAGCTTAGGCATATGGTAAACATACTGTCTCGACACAATCGTGATTTCTTTTCTCATATTCTTTTAGTTGTGTGAATATGTATGATTTTGTGCCAAATAATCGCCATATGCGGGAAGTATTGATTTTCTTTTTTCAATCAAACAAAACGGCGGCTGAAGCGCATCTAGAGCTTCAAATCGTTTACGGAGATGCTGCTTTAAGTGAAACAGTGTGTCGATGTTAATTCCGTCGTTTAAAAGACGGTGATTTTGATGTTGACGATCGTTTGGGTGAAGGAAAAACCTTCGAAGACATTGCTTGATGAGGATCCATGTCAAATGCAGGTAGAGCTTCCTTTAGTATTAGGAATTACCCGCCAAGCCATTTACAAGCAATTGCATGCGTTGGAAATGATTCAAAAGCAAGGAACTTGGGTTCCTTAAGAGTTGAAGTCAAGGGCGTTGAGCGTCGTTTTTTCGAATAACGGGTGATGAAAAAAGAATTCGTTACAACAATCCAAAGAAAAGAAAGTCATGGAGACAGCCCGGTGTTGCTTCTACGTCGTCGCCTCGGCCGAATATTCACGCTGCGAAGGTTATGCTCTGTATTTGGTGGAACCAGTTCGGTGTTATTTATTACGAGCAAAACCACCACTAAGGATCGGTATTGACTTCAGTTAATACGGTTAAGCCGAGTTTTGAGCGGGAAACGCCCACAATACGTCGAGAGGCACGAAAAAGTGATTCTTCAGCATGACAACGCTCGGCCTCACGTGACCAAGCCCGTTAAAATCTACCTGGAAACGCTGAAATGGGAAGTTTTACCCCATCCTCCAAATTTTCCAGATACTCCGACGTTCGATTGTCACTTGTTTCGTTCGATGGCACACGGTCTGGCTGACCAGCAGTTCCACCCGTATGACGACTTCAAGCATTGGCCAGATTCGTGGATAGCCTCAGAAGATGAACGGTTTTACCGTGACAGAATTCGAGCTTTGATTTGAAAGATGGGAAAAAGTAGTAGCTGGTGATGGGTAATACTTTCAATCAACCATTTGTAAACATGTTTTCATAATAAAGTTGAATTTTTATAAAAAGAACAGCGAGTTGTTTTTAGTTGCGCGCCTATCATTTTGTGTTTTTTAAAGAAATTTGAATGCTTTGGTCTTTTGCGCTTATTCTCCATTTCGTCACACAGTGCCCGGCAGTTCAATCGCTATATTTTGATGTGCTTGACCACGTCGATGTGCTGTAGATCAGTTTATTATTCATGTGAACTCGATACTATCCGTTAGCGACTGGTCTAAAGCTTTACGAAACTGATTAATTCGCTTGCATAACTATTATCTTGCGCAGTTGAATTCTTGATCGACGAGACAATGATTTATCAATATAGTAGTTTGCCTTGCCTGAGTCTTCACTGAAGACTTCGTGGCAGCCAGTGTTATTTCATATGCTTTATTTAGTCTCCGAGTTGTTTTAGTCTCTTTTGTTGTTTTTACAAATAGAATAATAAACTTAGCATATCAGCCATCAAAAAAGCGGGTAAATCGATACATTTTTCTTAAAAACTTTAAAAGGAGCTTTTTTAAGCCGACTATGAAAAATTACTTCTTCGAAGTACATTATGTTCTTTAAAAAAAAGTTTTTGGAATATTTCATTCGAACACATTTTGCTTTAATTGCTTGGAATCACAAATTAAAATAAAACCGCTTCTTTAAGCACTTCACTACGGTGACTTTGGAAGTGATTTAAAACTACTTCGTTGGTAGCGATAAATATGCATGTTGGATTGCATCTTTAGAAGTCGTGAATGACTTTTAATGACTTCCACTTTCTTTGCTGGGATTTTATTCATACTAGTGTTGCGTAAAAACGAGGAATCGCATTCGCTGGATTAGTCCGATTCTTTCAAGAGTCGAGCAACAGTTTCACACAAATAGCGAATTAGTTCCGAATGAACAGAAAATCGCTTTCAAAAGAAACGATCTTATTGGTAAAGAAACTGGGACTGGACCAATAATTTTCAGTCAGATTATAACGATATAAAGATTCGATTCTTGGTTTTACGGTTGGAAAATTCACAGAAACATTAGACTCGTTGCGTTATGATGCCTTATAGTTTCTGTTGCCGGCACGCATGCCAAGCATGTTGTAGTACACCAGTGACGGAGCCATCAAAGTGTCTCCTCTGGTATGCATTCTTGCAGAGTCCTTTAACACTACGACATCTCCGGGTAGCAGACGACGAGGAAACATTTCATGAGCAAAAATTCAATTGATGGTTGTAATGTATTGCGTAGGATTTCTTAAAAGTAATCCTATTGCCATTTATTTCTTTTGGAAGCTTTAGTGAAAGCCTCCCAGTAAATAAAACGTTCTGTCAATAATTCTATTTCCGGTCTTCTATCGGCTGAAAAGGGTTAGCTTAAAGTGCTAATTTGAGTTTTAAAAAGAAAAGTCAGAAAGTCAACCTGATCCTTATCAAGTGAATATTGTGGCTGTTCGATGATATTGGTTGAGTTTTTATCCACAAATTCGATGACAGCCTTATCGGATAGTCCGATTCTTCCACAAACCTGGCGTTTTTCGACAAATTTGGTTTCGCAAATGCAGCTGGTGCCGAGTGCACAATACCACGGCAATCATAGGAAAAAAACAGTCAACATTACTTTGATTTTTGATCAACTTCAGTGTGGTTTTTAACTAATTATCATTTTCGTCACTTTATCGAACATGTGCATATCAGTGGTACACTGCATTATATGAGCGAGATGTGATGCAAGATTTGCGTCGCTCTGATCATTTCATTTCAACTGTTGAAAATGTTGAAGGCTGATCAGAGCAAGGCAAATCTTGCACCACATCTCGATCACTTTTGAGTGCAGTGTACCACTCATGTGCATACCTTTTTGAAAATGTTGAAGGCTGATCAAAACAAGGCAAATCTTGCATCCCATCTCGATTACTTTCGAATGCAGTGTACCACTCATGTGCACATCTGTTTGAAAATCTTGAAGGCTGATCAGAGCAAGGCAAATCTTGCACCACATCTCGATCGCTTTTGAATGCAGTGTACCACTTATATGCAAGTTTTGTTGTAACATTTTCAGTGATCCAGCAAATGAAATTCCTTTTACAATACAAAATTTGAGACAAATACTTTGTTCGATATTTCTGTTCATTGCAAAGATAGCACAACAATTTTGAGATGAATTGACAATATCGAGCACTGTAAATCGGACTAAATAACAAACTGAGCTAAAATGTGGCGTCAGTATAGAGGATAGTTGTGCCAACTTAGTGATAAGAAATAATTTGAATATCACTTTAGGCGAGTGATGAATTCCTGTTACTGTTTTTGAAAGAATTTATGCCATATTCAAGATTTATTGTATTGAACTAGAGCGGAAGGTACTGATTTCCAAACCTTCCTATCTTGAGGGAGTGTATAATTCTGTTTTAATGTATTTTGTGTACCAATATTTTCATGTCAAAAAAGTAAAATTAAAATTTCTTTGGTAAATATAATAAACCAAAAACGTTTTCTAAACCAAAAACGTTGAGGAACTGAAACCGGACTCGATAGATCTAGTTCTACAAATTCCTGTAACCGCAAATATTTAATAGTGATAACATTCGCATTGGGTTTAGGATTATTTTTTGGAAAATAATCGTCATAGGGAATTTTCTCTACTGCCTAGTTTTATTTATGTAATTATGAAAAGAAGAATTAAAATCTGTCATATTTTGAATATGGGCATTTACTTTTTTACAATGCCCTAGCAAACTTGTGTTTTTCATATAATATTTCTTATATAGACAGGTTTATATACATATAATATATGTATGCAGGAGGTATGTTTGTTGTTGTTTTGTCCTTATATTTGTAATAGTGTTACCGAATTGATTATATGAGATTATTTATGAAACCATTTATATTGTCAATCCTCAAGCTGCTACTGAAAAAACACCTGATGACGTTAAAGCCTGCATGCGCGCTTTTCATTAATCCAATTGAAACTAAATGCTACATATTAGCTTTTAGTCAAAATTCGGGAAATATGTCAATGTTGTTATGTATCGAGTCTGACAACTTACAACCATAAATATCAGCAACATCAGGAGCATAGTTGGTCACCTATAACTACAGAGTGCTTGTATACACCCTATCACATACATAACTATGTACGTAATATCATTGATAAAAGCAACAACAACAAACTTGCAAGAATTTCCATAGCTTAGGGGAAATTTTTTCGTTAAGAGCATTTGTTGTTGTTGTTGTTATTGTGGCATGAACGCTAAAATAACTCTCTGCTATGGGATGCGATATAAACGATCGAAAGGCCATCGACAAGCGCAGAAAAATGTATTGGCTCTCATATGAAGTGAACAACAAACATCTTCGTCATCTTTGTGGTGCATTTTTGTTGTTCTTCTTCTTCTGCTCCTTCTGTTGCACTTAAGGTTGCAGCATACTGCATATAATGTTGTAGCCGCTTGCAACACAGTCAACAAACGACATCACAAAGTTTTCGTTAAAGTTATCCATAAGCACCGGCAGCTAAAACATGATGAAGATGGCGATTGGTTAGGAGACAGTACTGAATGCTGATGCTGACGATGATGATGTTGATGACGATGCTGGCGATGGCAATGATGATGGTAGTGATGCTGATGTAGCTGCTGTTGCCTCAGATGAGAAGGATGATCATATATGGAGCTCATTTGCGTATCACAAAGATTTACATACTGGAGACAGTAGATGGGGACGTATTACAATTTTGCCATCGTCTGGGCCTGTAAGTCGCTCATCATAATCACAGTCATAAAGTATGTATGCTCTTGAACTACCACCAACCATACCACCATCACCTCCACCATATCAGCCAGCTAAACATCCATAAACATCCACTCAGCCATTCCGCCGGCCACCAGCCAGTCAGCCATGCAGCCGGTCATCTACTTTCCGCTTATCAGCATCGCACACGTACACATTTAGGGGCGAAGGGAGGTCGGATGGTTAGTGATGGTGAGAATGCAACCATGCATCATTTATGCTTAAATGTTTTAATGTATGGACATGTGTAAGCATGCCGGAAAGCCGTTGCCAATGCAGCAGAAAAGACGCCTATTTGTGGCATTTAATGCCTCTGGAGTTAAATACTAAACAGCTCCATAACAACCAAGGCAACAGTAAAAGCAACAGCAACATGAGGCAGCAAGGAGCAGCAGCAGCAAAGGAAAATGTTATGCAGCTCACAATTTAATAAGCGTGTTATACTCTACAAAACCATAGGGAACATAATACTGACCAAGGGAGACTATAAGGCAGAAGGGTAGGACGGAGTGTGAAGGTGGGTGGACGAGGAGCAGGTAAAGGACTAGTATTGTATTATTGAAAATGCCAAACAAATGTTCTCTAATGCTTGCAAGATAAAATACAGCAATATGTTGGGCTCTTAGGAAATTACATAGAGAAGTTACAAAATAATATTGTAAGAAAAATGAAATAAGATATTTTAAGATATTCTAAAACCGATTACACAGTGCCACATATATCTTTTAGAGTTAGACGGTTCGTTCACCAAATGATAGCGCAATGTTATGGCCTTTCCTCCTGTAAAGATAAGATTGGAAATCTAAAATGATGGTATACGATAAACAGAGTACGCAGGAATCATCAGTTGCAGTTAAATGTGATTCGGAATAAAAAAGCATGTCCAATATCTACAATTTCAGTACACTACGACGTGTTTATGCAAATGTCAGGTCAAACGTATTTGACAAATACTGTGGTATTCACTTTTAGCTACAGCATGTAAGACCATTACGAAACTGTAATGTGGACGACTGAAACAAATTTTGAACAACCTGAATGGAACAACCTGATTAGTGTACGATATATTCGCTCATTTAGCGACCCCTTGCATTCAACCAAAAACCGTAAGCTACTAAAAATTTCTTGTACCAAGTTTACCTCTTTTTTCTAGATAAGGATTTCTTTTTACTAACTTTGAAGCTTAACATGAAAGCTCTGATTGATCTCCAATTTACAAAGAATAAGGGAATAAATAACAAGAAAAGGGATGCGATTTTTTTAAACTGATTCATTATCTGTCTGCTACTTATGCAAATGAAGGTACTTGACTGTAATCAAAGGGAGGGTAATACTTTGTATTAAAAAAAATTAGTAAGAAATCCTAAAAAATTTACATTTACATTGCTTACATAAATATCGCTATACCTTAGAACTAAGGACAATATTCAAAGGCTTGAGAACACATACGGAAGCTCTCAAAATAACGTTGACGTTGAAATTCTAACAGTCTTCTTCTATAAAATGGACCACTCTATTCGTTCGTCAAATAGACGAACAATTATTTGTATTCTTGTCTGATTCAATATTTATAGTGTGACAGAGAGGAAGAAACGGATATAGATTGCCATAATTTCTGCAATGGGCATAAGGTCATATTCAGCATCGTGATTCGAATACATTTTCAAATCACGGAAGCTGTCAAAATAACGTTGACGTTGGATTTCTAACTGTCTGTTTCCATAAAATGAACCACTCAATTCGTTCGTCAAATAGACGAACAATTATTTGTATTCTTGTCTGATTCAATATTGATAGTGTGACTGAGAGGAAGAAACGGATATAGATTGCTATAGTCTCTGCAATAGGAATATCGTCATATTTAGCATCGTGATTCATCCGAATAGATTTTCATTTTGAAATGTTTTTTAATTTTTATCGTGGTAATCCTATCAAATTGATATTTTTGTCAGACACAATCTGGGCAAATATAATATGTATTGATAATATTGCTTATTGAAAACCTTGATAGATAACGAAAACTTTCATATGCTTTATAAAAATTTTGTTTTCAATGCTTTCGCTTATAGACTTTTTATTGGGGCGCCGTTTTGAACGTTTTATAGAAGCAAACTCTTAGGAACCAAAAATGTTACTATTTTTGCGATTAGACTTTCTGTTTTACAAGTATGAATAAATCAGTATTTTTTTGACGACTCTTTCCTTTGATGACTTTTGGAATATTTTTATACACTCAACGATAGATATCGCTTTGTAAAAATCTTGTTTCCAATGCCTTCGTTCATAGACTTTTGGTTGGTGCGCCGTTTCGAACGTTTTATGGAAGCAGACTATAAATTTCAATATTAACAACTCACTCTCAAAGGATTTTTGTAGCTAAAAATGCAGGCAACATTATAGAAAACAACAGAAAAGTTTGAAAAGTTATCAAATAAAGTTATTCCCCTGTCAAAAATTTACACAAATTCAAAACATTTTCATGCGAAAGTTTCGACTTTTAAGATTTCGCTAGCTATTCGACATATGTAAGTGTGTGGTTAAAAACTAATATTGTTTCCGAAAACACTAATGGAACTCGCTAACAAATAACATTAAGCGGGTTTATCGCATCTCAAAAATGCTTTATTTTTTTCAACCGCTAGCACTGTAACAGACATCTTAACTAAATTTCACACCATAAATATCACTAGTGTTTGAGTTGGACTCTGCATGACGCGAAAACTGATTTCGGTTATTATTAGAACATGTGATTTGGTGTTTTGAAGCTGCATTAAAATGTGTTTCAAATATTGCAGAAGGTCTACAGCGAACAGAATATTATATAGAGTAGACCCCACAGAGTAGATCGTCAAACATTATTCAGTTATGGGAGTTTTGGGCGAATCCCCATTTTTTTAAGATCTCGGGCACTAAAAAATATGTACCTAAGCCGCTTTTAATACGATGTAAGTATTAAAAACCGATTTTAAAAGAAAAACGATTGAATTTTCTAAATATGTAAATTTATATAGATTTTACTAAACATTGCAATTTTCACTTTTCTTAATTTTTTCAAATTTGAAACTGGTATTCACCTCAAGCACCTCCTGTACAATATGCATACAAATTCCGCAAATGGAATTCCGTTTGCACAAAATTTCCATTGCTAAAATTTTCAACTGCTAAAAGTTTCGGTTGCACCATAAAAAAGTATGCTTCACGAGGAACGAAAAATACGCTTGAACTGCTTATTAGGCCTTAAACTGAATGAACAAATGGAATATTTCACATTTTAGAATAATACAGTATTGTTCATAAATAACTTTCATGTTTGTTAATTGCTTAGAGCAGGAATTTTGACATTTTTGTTTGACAAATTGTGTCCAATCTGTGAGAATTATATAAGTTATCCAGTTTTCGTTTTCAAGTAAGGTTGGATAAAACACACATAAAATATTTATTTCATTATAATACTTGGACAATGTCATTTAAATGACCGCCTCTGGATTGGTTGTACCAGTGAATTCTTTTGAGGTAGTTTTCGAAAAAATGCAGGCCAATTACACCTCCAGACCATGATGCGTACCAAACAGTCATTTTTTCCAGATGTAATGACTTTTCTACAATCACTTCTAGGCTCTCTAAACCTCTTCTAGGCTCTCCGAATACCATATGCGACACCAAGTGAGCAACCACCAAGTGAGAAATGAGCTTCATCGCTGAAGAAAATGTTGTTTGATTGAAACCCCATGTTTGATTCACCATTTTTGCAGTAAGTTTTAACTATTTTTACGTTTTCCTTGGTGGTTGAACGATCCATATTTGTAAATGGGAAACCTTTCACTAAATAAATAACACTTCAGATGACAGGTATTTAACAGATGACAGCCTTGCCGGATCAGCGGCTTTGAAATCATTAAATGGATTTCATCACCAGTGCATGTGCATCAAATGCAGCTGCATTCCAAAGAACAAATTGTCGCCCATTAAATAATAGAAGTGCCTCGAACGACTGTGAACCTTTACTTCTACTCTAGTGTAAGCCATGTTCAACACATCCCAGATTTGGTGATCAAAAGCTGTCGATTAACAAATAGCGATATTGAAATGGGCGATTTGAATTGACGCAGACGCGTTGAACCTCGATTGGTATAAAATAACATTCAATTTTTCGAAAAAGAGAGCCTTAAATTCTGAAACGAGATGTTTTTGATCACAAAACCTATTATTAAGGACTGCTACTTGGATCAATGTTTATCCAGAAATATCCAGTGAATAACGTGCCAAAGTTTAAGCAACACCAAAAGGATAGCACAAATCACTCAAAAATTAAGGCTATGCTAGCGATTCTTTTCGATTATAGAGATATTGCGCATTATGAACTCCCTCTGCTGGTCTAAACTCCTGACGAGGATTATTATTTGAGCATTATGCGCCGTCTGCTTGAAGTTATTCGCAAAAAGAGGCCAGATTTAGGGGCGCGCAACTCTTGATTTTTACACAATGATAGTAAACCATCTGATATAGACACTACCTTAACTCTTTATGAATTGTTTTGCAAAAATTCAACTAATATCACTTTACAACAACCGTATGTGTTTCATTTAGCAGCTTGTTAATTCAGGCTAATTTCTAAACTCAAAAGACTCCTCCGGAGATACCGGTTTGAGTCAATTGAAGAGATTTAATGTGAATCGCAGCGCGCTCTGAATGACACCAGAAGGTGAGTATCTGACATGCTTCGAGGATTGAAAAAAAACTAACGTTGGCATAAATAATAAATAATTTCAATATGATGAAACAGGTCTTAACGAACAAATAAAAATTCTTTGAGAAAAATGTTACTAGTCTTACTTTTAGGACCCAACAATATGTATATAAAGGACATGACAATTAAGTATTAATATTAATATTATTAATAACATTCAGCAAATTGTAGGCGCACATCCACTCCGTGGTCAACATTTTTGAAGGCATCTCTGCATAATTGCCCTTCGATCACATCAATATGTATTGGCTGCTCTATCGTCCCCTTACTGTTGAATTGTATTGAAATATACGGTCTAATATGGCAACCCTGTAGTCACTTTCATCCTTTTCCCTTTTGTTTCACTGTGCGTGTGAAATTGAAATGGAATTAAATTTGATAATTGGAATTGGAAACATCAAAGTAGTATAATTTGTCTCTTTCTCATTCTGTTTATATTTGTTAGTTCCCTGTTCAAATTCCTTTTCCTATTTTGTGTTCTTCCGTTCAATAGATTTCAACAGGTTTACCTCTCTTAACCGCCATGACCAAAAATCAGCTTCAAAATGTGATTAACTCAATTAAAAGTCTCCGTCGCCATCGCTCTCGTGATATACGCAGGCTCTACCTTCTTGCCAATGAAATTGAATATGAGAAAAACAAAAAGTTTGAATATGAAATACTCAATAAAACAAAACATCTGAAGAAAATCAAACGTAAATTGCGACGAAACCGTTTACTTATGCAGCGATATTTAAGAAAAATACGCAGAAGTAGAAAAAAACTGAAGAAAAAAGTGAGACTAAAGCAAAAAGTCGAGAGAAAACTTGAGATTATACGTCAAAGGAAAGCACGAAGACTTCAACGCCTGAGAAAATTAAGGCTCATGCGACGTTTAGTGAGGGAGAAACGTCTGATGCGTCTCAAACAAATGGCTGAACTGAGAAAGAGTGACCGAAGGCGATATGTGATAGAGCTTAGAGCCCAAAAGAGAAGACAAAAACGCTCAAGGAAACGACTCAAACGAGAAAGTGCTGCAACGAAAAAGTTCAGGAGAAAGCTAAAGGAAACCAAAGAGAAACGTAGGTCATTAGAGTGGGATATATCATCCATTCGAGCAAGTTTAGACAATTGGCGAAAAAAACGATCTACTTTGAAAAAGCATGAGAAGAGCTTAATGGATCAACTATCCGACTTTAAGGAGCCTGTAGTGCTTAAAAAGGGCAGCTCCAAAAAAGTATCAAAAAGTTCTATGGGTTCCGTGAAATCTACCAAACGCAAACCTACCACAGCAGTGGGTTTAACTCCCTCTACATCGACCGGCATTAGCATGGAGAAGTCTTCAGCTTCTTTCATTGGCCTCAGCAGTAAACTTAGGAAAGATAATAAATTTATACCCTTGAAAGTTCTTATGGGTAGGAAAGCATTAACTTCCAAAGAAAAAGGCAGAAAAGAACCCTGGCCGGTAGGTGACTCTAGATTTTCTGAAAGAAAAAGCAGATTCTCCTCTAAACGTCGCAAACTTAAGACTCGCAAGAGTAGCCCGACTACAACTAGCGGTCTAGGTACAGCAACCACCACTTCAGCTACTGCCTCGGACAGTGAATATAAACTCTCACGAACACAAAAAGCGGACCTTCAAAAAGGAGACATTAGTACACAATCATCCCAAGTGTTATCCAAGGGTACTGAAAACCTTTCAAGCTTGTACAGAGGCGTTTCAGGCATGCTCCCTCAACCTGTTCAAGTCAAAAAAAGTAAACTATTTCATTGGGGAAATCGTCCAAAAATGAATTTGGCTGCATTACGAAGGTCTTTCAGGAAACTCAAAGGCAAGAGGAGGGACATTAAAGCTGTCAGTTTCAAACGTCCCGTTGATTTAAATACCTTACGTTCCATCCACATAGAACGTGGTTCCAAGGACTATTACAACATGCCCCGCCACAGCACCAGCAAACCTTCCTATGCAGATGATAAATCACCCATCACGACTGACCACAGTGAGACAGAGGAACAAGCTTCGATATACGATGAAAATTATTACAAAAGTTTAGTACGCAAACAGACTAAAGTGATACGAGAACTCTTAAAGACCGAGAGAAAACTAAAGATAGCCCAGAAACAAAAGTTACTGGAGGAGGAGGAACAACGACGCCGCGAGCAGAGAGAACAGGAGGCACGTAAAAAACAAACGGCTTCCACCAATCATGATAAAGAATTAGAACGTCTAGTTCAGGCCGGTCTTAGGAGTCAATTCAATCTATTCGATATAATACCCGATGAAACGCCTGTAATCAATGAGGAGATCTTAAAGATGGCTGAAAGAGGTAAAAGGATTAATATGCGTGATCTGATGCCAACTAGTAGTATATTTGACTGGCCTGTGGATTGGCTAGCGCCTTCTGAAACGGCCAAGTCAAGCCGTTCAAAGGGCCGCAAAAGATTCAAGAAGAAGTCTACAAAAAGCGGGACTTCCATAAAAAGACGTTCCACTTTACGTAGAAAATCAAAGGTATCAACTTTTTCGCAAGATTCAGACAAATCAAACGAAGAATAAAACAGAATAAAACGAATAAAACAGGAATCTGTGGAAGAAATGGAATTGTTTCATTCAAGAGAGAAATCAATACGAAAAATTCAAAGACGGCATGAAATGGTGGACTCTAAAGAAGAACCTAAAATTGTAGTTGTTTGTAGTGCTTGTGGTATGACAAATATGGAACCAGGTGGTGGTTGCTGCAAACTCGAACCAAAAAAAATTGTTGATGCGTGAAGCGGAAATGATTTGTGTTGATTTGTCATTTTGTGGGAGGTGATAGTGATTGAAATGGAAATAAAATGTTTTATACTCACATGTTAAGTTCTTTTGACTTACAACATGCTCAATTATTCATTTATTCATAATTTCGACACGAAATAATTGGAATTGAAAGTGAACAGAAAAGAAAATAGTGCTCTGAAGAAGAACCTAACACTGATATCCTAATCTAATCAAAAATATAGTAACTATAATACAATCAGATGATACTTTTTCCAGGGTTTCAACTGAATTGCATGATGAATTGGGATGTATGGCGATGGTAATTAAGTTGGGGAAGTCCGCAGATGATGTTGAGTATTGAATTTTAATGAAAAATGTTTTAAAGAAAGAATACGTAGGAAGAATGCAGATGGGGGTCTGTGGGAGAGAAAAGAACCAATTGCAAAGAACTGCGAATGCAACAAAGTCAAAGAGTATATGACACTTTGGATTTTAAAGAAGAATATAAAACAGTCGATGTTGGTAGTGCATGTGAAATAGCTAGTAAGGAATAAGAAGATGTCTGTTAGAAATTTATATCGAAAAATGTGAGTGTTTATATGATACAGTAATATTTGTTTCTGTGTTAGGTTAGAAAGATCAACATTTCATAGGCAAATAAGGCGTTTCATGTTCATGTCTTAAGTCTTTTGATTTTTAACTTGTTCATGTTCAAATAAAATAACAATAAAATGACCTAAATTACGGTAGACTTATAGGGGAGTGGAAGAAAATTGTAATTAAGGCCTGCAAAAGATACCGCCTAAAAGGAGAATATTTTGGAACACCGAGCAATATTAAAAATATGTCTATTTTAAGGAATAATCTGAGCGTTTTGTGCTACGACTAATATGTCATCGGTTGATATTTATTGGACATTCAAACTCTAAATAACACGATTGACTAAAGATGCAAATTTTGAATTTTATCTGTTTCTGATTAGTAATGGAAATAAAATATTTCAACTTTACACCTTCGGTTTAAGGATTTTAAAGTGTTATAAATGCTGGACAGTGTTTAGCGAAAGTTATCTAAATATAAAATATGGCATATTTGTGTCTTCGATATAATAATTTGAAGAGATTTTGGCATTTTTTTTATGAAAATCTTCAAATGGCTGAACTGAGAAAGAGTGACTGAAGGCGATATGTGATAGAGCTTAGAGCCCAAAAGAGAAGACAAAAACGCTCAAGGAAACGACTCAAACGAGAAAGTGCTGCAACGACAAAGTTCAGGAGAAAGCTAAAGGAAACCAAAGAGAAACGTAGGTCATTAGAGTGGGATATATCATCCATTCGAACAAGTTTAGACAATTGGCGAAAAAAACTATCTACTTTGAAAAAGCATGAGAAGAGCTTAATGGACGGTTTAAGGATTTTAAAGTATTGTAAATGCTGGACAGTGTTTAGTGAAAGTTATCTAAATAGAAATATGGCATATTTGTGTCTTCGATATAATAATTTGAAGAGTTTTTGGCATTTTTTTATGAAAATCTTCAAAGTGTGCTTGTATGGTTCAAAGAAAGCACCAAACTGAGTTTGGTAAGGAAATAAGGTTCATATTTTTTGAGACGCATAGAGTAAAGCAATCAATTGTCGCGCATAACAATTTACAATTTAGGCCAGTTAGCCATGAAAGACTGTAAGAATGCTCAGATATCATAAAATCGAAAAACTATTTTTTATTTATTTGCATTTTTTATTGCTGCCGGTCATTTCCGCGGAAATGTTAAATGGCTCAAACCCTTTTCATTTGAATCCACTAGCAATTGTATACCGGTGTGGATCTTTATCCCTTTCGGTCCAGCGATCACACACTGCCAAATCATTTCACCACCACTGTGGTTTTAACAACATTTTTTAGAGGCTTCATAATATCGCCCAATTTCAGTAGAAGTGCGCAAGTGTCATATCAATTTCTATTACCAATGCAATTCTAACTTATAATTAACACAAATGCGTGCCATTCGATCAATTTGTCCCTTTAACACTTCAGCTCAAATTGCCAAGGAAGTTCCTAATAGTGCAGGACGTCGCAATAATGGAAAATTGTCGGAAAAAGAAACCAATAAACGATGAAAAAAGATAAAGACAGTTCAGTGTCGATTGTACAGATTGATAATTCAAAGGTGCAAGGTTTGTTTCTTGCTCAGCAATCATGTCAAAAATTAACATTAACTTTTAAAACAATTTTCAGTTTTCCCTGTAAAAATCATCAAAATTCATCTATTTTTTCTGGGTGAGGATCAAGAAAAAAGGAAAATAAATATCAACTATCTTAAACTTCGAAAGCAATACAAAACAGTTGGTGTTTTGATGGAGAACATAGTTGGCGTAAAAAACTCATCACATTGCCTTAATTATATCTAAACATGAAGACAAAGTTGTCAGGTGAAATAGTCACACAATAATAAGATCAGTATTGAATTCCAACAAGAATATGGATTTAAAATATTTTAATTTCATCGGCCTCCGCCCAGCCATAACAAAGAAAATGTAATTATAAAATAGCATTCGAAAATTGTCATCTGAAACTGTGTAAAACTGAGCAGTTTTGTGAATGCCAATTAACTACAAATTTATTTATTTATTAGCTTAAAGTCTCGTAAAGGTTTGTGCCATAAGTCTTTTGATTTGAAATTTTGTCATTCGTTTATTAATTACTCACAGTAGCTTGAACATTGAGTTTCTAAAATTTTCACTGAATCTTATAAATTTTACCAGATTTCGTCGAATATATTTTACACTTTCTATATTCTACATTATAAATATGTAAATTTTCAAATTTCAATCAATCGACAATTTATTACAACGGAATTGGAGTCGGTAGAAATTTGTAGTTTCATTCATATCTATTAATCTTGTCGCACCATTTCCTATTGTGATTTTTATCACAAATCTAAATGATTACAGGTTTCACATTTCTCTACACATTTCATACTAGGCTGGTGGTGTTGTTGTTGTTGTAGTGCTGTCTTTTTCTCTCTCTCTTACTGAGTTCATCTACTTAGGCCATAAACCAATTCAACTAAATAATTTATATGAAAACTATGTTAATTTTCATGCTTAAGTGAGAATTGACACCTTGGGTGTGTGCAAGTGTGTGTGTGTGCATGCGTTTGTATTTGTTGTTTTGAAAATTAAAAAACAAAGTTGAAGAATGTACGTACATAAGATTTTCTATAACTTGTTGGCTGTTTAAGAATTTACAATGGCATATGAAATATTTCAAGCCACCGCAATGACTCTTAAGGTGACAACAAATGTCATTAAAATACTACCAACGCAATTTTGATTCCATTGTGTAAAGATATTTTTCTCCATTGATTCAAAAGAAAACAAAACTATGAATGGGTAGGAGATTTGGGCTTTTTGTTAATTTTTAAACAAAGGAATTTTCGAAGGTTTTGTTTTTTGGAACACCACCAGTCGGACTACGCACTATGCACACCGGTTTGTATCAATACCTTTTTTAGAAATTGTCGTATTAATATACAATAGTAGGTTTGGCGTACTGGTAAATTATCACAAAAAAAAAAATGTTAACTTTTAACCAAAATTTCATTGTAATGAGTCAAGAAGTTTGTTTGTCATAAATTGTAATTTTATTGAATGCCATTGGCTACTAGAGAATTAGCTTGAAACCATTAAATTTTGCATTCTAAGCGAAATTTGTTACATTTTTAAAACTTGTTATCACAATTCAGTGAATTCACAAATAAAAGCTTGCAATAACATCGAACGCGAAGGAAACAATCGATTCCCTTGCATCCTCTCAATGGGAGAGCTTCCCACATTCAATGAGCTTACACTCATTTTATCTATAAACTCACTCTACTTTTCAATGATACGAAGATCATAATTTGAGAAGCATTTACTAGACTTGTCTATTAATCGACTGTTCAAAGTGCTCATCAGACACATTCAGGTGATTGTCACTGAAATAACGATAGATGCCTGGGCCACGGTCGGTGCCAAGTCGGATAATAAAATTTTTGAGAAAATTCATTTGCGTCCCAAGTCTTTTGATTTGGTGTAACACAATAATAAGGTGAAGAAAATTTTTGTTAAAATTGGAAAGTAATTTAAAGAAATCACTATTTCATTACATCCAGAATAGTATTATGATAGGACTTTTTATTTCTAAATGCAACATTCCTATTTTTGTAACAGAAATGGACATAAACATGAATATGATTTACATATATTTTTTTAAATGGGAATAGACTATTACATTTTTAAGGCGGTAACAGCGATAATAGTCAAATCCCTAAAAGAAATATAATCTACATCCATTTGGTAGTTTCAAAACTGTCGGCCTGGCTAAGCTGTCAGCTATTAAATACTTGTCATCTGAAGTGTTATTTATTTAGCGAAAGGTTTACCTTTTACGAATATGGATCGCTGAACAACCGAAGAATGCATAAAAATAGTTACAACTTACTACAGAAATGATATTTTAAACGTGGGGACTTTTCGTGACTTACGGGGTGATTGTGGTCGTCATAATCGACCTACTGTGCAAGTAATTGGCAAGATTATAAAAAGACAGATGTGATCAGATTATAAAGAGACAGATGTGCGTTATTGAAATGTACGCAATGGCGAAAACATCGCTTCTGTTAGTGAAAGTATGACGAATAGTAAGAATTTACCGATACCAGGACGTTTTCAGAAATTGGGCCTATCTTACGGCTCATTATGGCGTATTTTGCCTTTGGATTTGCACATCCAACTCCGTCCAACTCACGCAACAAACAAAACAAGCTGACTATTCATAATACTGTAGATTGGGTACTACAGCAACAGATTACCAATGCTGATTTTTCGAACAACATTTTTTTGAGCGATGAAGTTCATTTCTCTCTCGGTGATTACGCCAACAAGCAAAGTTGTTGCAATTGGGGCACGAAGAACCCAGAAGTGGTTGTGGAAAATCCATTGCATCTGGAAAAAGTGACTGTATGGTGTGCATTATGGTGTGGAGGCATCATTTGCTAGCATTTTTTCGAAAGTGACGCTGAAGTGACGTCAATTCAGAGCGCTATGACCGACGTTCTTAGGGCTGCAATTGAAGATTATGAAAAGGACGATACGTGGTTTCAACAACACGGTGTCATGAGTCACACAACACGATCGAGTTTGGCTTTATTGCATGACAATTTTCCAGGAAGTGTAATTTTACGTTTTGGCGACCTCAATTGGCCAACAAGATCATGTGATTTGACGCCGTTAGACTTTTTCTGATGAGCTACGTCAAAGACCATATCTATGCGTATAATCCCCAAATGTTGGATCATTTGAAAACCAACAAGTTATCGCCTGGATACCGCCCGAAATGTGCAAAAACGTGGTCAAAAACTACTTCAAAAGGGTCCACATCTGCAGCCGATTCAGGGGCTTTTTTGAAGATGAAAAGGGCGTCTATGTACAGAGCGTTATGTGGAGGTGTTAGATATGTTGTCTGCATTCGCAAACCTTTACTAACTATGGCCAAAGAACATGGCTCCAGCATGATGCCGCAACGTCACACAAATCCAAAACGTTCCTGGCACGAGCTCGTGAAATTTTCCCTGACTTATTGATTACCAGTAGAGGTGAAATAAATCGGCCTCCTCGCTATCTTGACCTAATCGCTATGGGCATTTTCCAAAGGGGTCATCACCAAGTTTATGCCAATAAACCGGTAAACCATCATGGAGTTTACTTGGTGAGCCGTCATAAGAGTTTTTACTGTTCGTTTAAATGAGTGTTCCGCACGCGAGCATTTCCAATTGAACGATATTATTTTTTAAGCATTAAATAGCCAAATTATGTACTTTAATAATTAATAAATTTTTATATTGATGAACGGCTTATTTTCTTCAATTGATCTACTACATATAAATTTTTTTTGAAACACCCTCTATTAGTTTAGTTTTTAAAATTTTATCTCAAAATTGAGGCTCTTTATTACAGTCCCCATTTACTTAGTTGTTCGGAAAGTTCATTGGGTTAATTCGCTAGTTCACCATACTCACTACTCATGACGTAGAGTTCCTTCAAACACTATCAAAACTTCTTCCCACCCCTTTTCTAAACTGTGTACTATTGTTTGCTTGGATTCTCGTTCTAGTCGTGAGTGGTTATAGCGCTGTAGAAGAAAGTTTTGAAATGTGATTAGAACGACCAAAAGAAATTCCTTCCGAGGACGTGAGAGATTTAATTCTTGTCGATCTTCTTGCAACAGTTGGGGAAATAACTGAAATAATCAACAAATTAGTCTCAACCGTTCACGGTGTCATAAAAGAGCTCGAATTTGTAAGCAACCCCGATGTGTGAGTACCTCACACTGCCTCACCGAGGCTTCACATTGCCTTGCGGACCCGTCAGAAACTGTCAGAGCTTGGGTGGGAAGTTTTACTTCACTTCCCAGATCTCGCCCCGTCCGATAATCGCCTGTTTCTCAGTTTGAGCTACCACATATAGGATTTGAATTTCCATAACGGCGAGAAAATGAAAAATCGAATTGAACGCTTTTCTTCAGAAAAACCACGCGAGTTTTATGAGAGAGGAATTAAAAGGCTCCCAGAGGAGATGCTTCTTTCCATCATTATAAAAAAAATTCCATTATTAAAAAAAGGAGAGATTATACATATATATCAAAAAATTATTCATTACAGGATTGCCTTAATTATTGTTTTAATGGTATGCTTCAATTTAGTCAAATTCCTTGGTTTAGTTTTGCACACCTCTTGCTTGAAATAATCCCATAAGATAAAGTCTAGTGCAGTTAGTTTAGGTGACATAGAGGGCCAGCGCAAAGTGAAGTTTCTGGATATTAGTTTGTTTGAGAATTTTCGTTGGATCTCCTTGCTTGCTGGAATCAAATGCTGTTGAAACGCCTACGCCTTCGGCACAGTTCTGGGTGAAGAAAAACTCCTTTAACATCTTTAAATAACGGTCCCCATTGACAGTTGATAGTAGCATGATTCGTGTGCCAACCTGTATTACAAAGTTAGATGAACATAAGTATGATATTAACAGTACCTTAGTAAAAGGTGTACCAACAAGAACGCAAGATTTAGATTTTAAATAAAACACAGATATTTAAAAAAATCGTGAAACTTTATTATATCGTAAAGTAGACAGAATGAGGTTATGTATGGAACAACACATCGGGCAGATGGCCTCCGCGGCTTTGCTGGCACACATGCGATCTTTTAATGAAATTTTCAATGATTGTTTTACATAAATGCTGCGGTATTTCATTCATGCAGCGTCCAATTTCCTCTTTTAGGACTTGAGTCGTCGTCGGATTATTCGCGTAAACCATCGACTGCAAAAAATCCCAAAGAAAAAAGTGTAATGGCGTTAAATCGCACGATCTAGGCGGCCAATTCTGGTCTCCAAAACGCGAAATAACCCGACCGGGAAATGACTAATGCATCAATTGAATTGTTTCTCTGGTTGTATGGCATGTGGCGCCGTCTTGTTGAAACCGCATGCCCTCCACATTCATTTCTTCAATTGTAGACACGAAGAAACTGGTTATCGTTTCACGATACCGAACATCATTGACTGTCTTGCGTTCTTGTTGGGACATCCTTTATAAGCTTCCTTGAAATGTACTTTTGAACAGAAAATGCCTGACGATGGTGAGTCAATCTCAAAATTTTGAAAACAGTATTGGAATTTCCACGTTAGCATTTACCACAAATATTACTCAAACTCTCGACAATCCACAAAAATCAGATGTTTTTGAAGCGTATTAATCGAATCAAGTTATTAGACAGTGAATAGCTACAAAAGGGAGGGCGTACCAAAATCTATATGAATTTTATAGTTTCCATGCCCAGACAGTTAAGCTGAAATTTACTCAGTTTGTGTGATATTTTCGGCTTTCAGACCTTTGTCTGCCACAATTTCTCATTAATTAAAAAAAACCCTCAAAAACGTTTTGATTTAAATGTGTGTATGTTTGTAAAAATTTAATTTGTTGACTCACTTTAATACTTTATCATCACCTCAATCTTATTAATCTTGTTATCACACATTTTTTAACTTTATAACACACCCTGGTTTTCAATTGATTCTCAAATGACCTCCACTTAATTAATAAAAATGTAACAATTCCAATGTATAAGAAAACCAACGCATAATAAAATCTCTTTAATAACTTAACTTTTTTTTAATCCTAATAGTAAATATTTATCTCAAATATACTTGAGACATTTTTTCTTCCTCTTATTTTCGTTTATTTTGCCTCAACTCCAGTTTTGGTAACATTTAATGTCGTTTCAACAGAAAACAGGCAAGAAAATCAGAAATGTAGACGTAAAATGAAATCATTACTTAAATCAATAAAGCAAACGGCCACAACAACAACAACCATCAAATTAAAAATCGATAATAATAAATCATAACAAAGGTTTATTTTAATTTATTGAATAAACAATCACTCATATTTACCTACAGGGAATGTCTCGTTTGTGTGGAATCCCTGCTTGAATGGTCGAATTTAAAGGTATTCAAATATACATAAAGTGGGCAGCAGATAGATGGAATGTTGTGTATGTAGACAGCAACATAGATGGACAATCGTACATACATACGTATCTTGGACAAATAACGTTAGGAGCAATTGATAACTGCAACATTGTTACTATCCTTTAACTCTGGGGATAGTAATATCGTTATATAAATTAAACACTTAAATGTTGCCTAATGAAGTACTTTATAACACTTTTCAATATTAATAGTTCTTGCTACAAAGTTGGTGAGCAAGTAGCACCCTATAGGTAGTCAAAAACACAATTCCTATGCAAATTTTTGATGCGAATTTTCTACTAAAAGAAAAACATTTTTAAACCTTAGGGAATATCTTTAGAGATAAGAAGTTTTATTCGAAGGAAAAATGCTAATATGTAGGAACTTGGTTAGAACAATCCAAATTCTGCTTTATCAGCTTCATAAAAGTCACTTATGCTACAGATAAAGATGCTTAAAGAAAGACGTTTTATTCTACTTCAGATGTCGATATGCAAAGTTCTAATATGAAATGCTTCAAAACATTCTAATATCTAATATCAACATATTCCGTCAAATGAGCCAAATCTGTGGTGCCCCATGGTATATTAGGAATGATACATAATACATAATGATATACACAAGGATTTAAACATTCCTTATATTTCCGAGGAAATAAGAAAATTAAGCAGGTCATATATATCGAAGTTGTCCTTCCACTCAAACCCACTCGCTCAAAACCTTCACAATTTTTCCGGTCATAAACGGCAAAGAAGAAAGGACACGCTAGACTTGGTTCGGTGATACAAGGTTAGGCTCACCAAAAATAAGATCCGGCAATGGCAGGACACTTTAGTTTAAGATAGGATTAAGATTTGAATACTTATTGTAAATTTCAAAAGAAAGATTCAATAAAGAAAATGAATGGGGAAAAAATATTCCGTCAAAAAAAAGTAGTTGGAATTAATCAATGAAATACAAAATACTTATTATTTTTTTAAATTTATTACGTTGCCTTCAAAGTGGATCCCTTCAGAAATAACTCGTACTTATGCCAATAAATATTATTTAAACATAAATAAATATCATAAACATAAACATGTAAAAATCATTAAAACATTTTTCAAATGCATTTTTCAGAAAACAGCTCAGTTTTCGTCACAAATTATCATTTATGCCTTCAATCGATCAAAAACAGTTGTCTTGAAGTAGTAAATTATGTTTTGGTCGGAGAAAAGAAGTCAGCCAGTGCCATATAAGATGAATGCAGTGGCTGCATTTTGCAAAATCCATAAGTTTTATTTATACTAAACTGGCCTTTACTGATAAATGCTCATAATTCCCAGATAATGTTCTTTATTTCTCATTTGATCTTTTGGCAAAAATTCCGGGAGCTCAACGCCATGATGGTCGAAAAAACCAGTCAACATTACCTTAGCTTTTGAACGACTTTGTCGTGGATTTTTTTTCGCTGTCGGCTTAGTTGGAAAGCGTCATTCCAAATCCTCTGTCTCATCAACAATCAGAATGCGTTTAATGAATGTGGGAGCAGAATTAACTCCTTCTAGAATGTCTTCAGGAATGCTTACGCGATTGAGTTTTGGATGAAAATTCCGGTCTTTCGGAACCAAACAAATTGAACAAATTGATTCATGAGACACGGAATATTCAGGGGATATTTCCTTCACTGAAAAGATGAGTTTCGGTCACCATTTCCTTCATTTTATTGATGTTAAATTCAATCGAAAATGTTGATGACCGATTATAGCGAGGCAAATCTTCCAATGCATCTCGACCGTTCGCATTCCTGACAAAGTCGATTTCAGTATAATACTTTCAGTGATTTGGCATACAAAATATCATTCATAAATTTGAGACAAGTTCTTTGTTCGATATCTTTATCCATTGTAAAAATCGCAAAACACACTCGAGATAAGCTGACAAAATAAAGTATTGCAAGAAAACTAAATGACAGATCGCGTTCAAACTTCATGTCAGCGCAGTTATGTCAACTTAGTGACAGAAGGAGTTGTGATAATTCTCCTCTTAAGTGGATTTTTTAACTGATCATTCCCCGATACAATTTGAGGGGATGCCTATAATATGCTTAGCTATGCTTATCACCAAAATTTTGTTAGTTTTTTTTTCGTAATATTTATATTTTTTCCAGGATTCTCGAACAAAGTTAACGCTGAAGAGTAAAATGAAACTAGGCCAATTTCCTGGGGATTCCCATCGCATATTACATTTAGCCAAATATGTTAAGTGAAAGACTAAGTACTGTTTTACCCGGCTAGTTTGGTCCGCACCTGTGTAGTTTTAAACTCTGTAAATCGACAATTGATCAGTCAATCACACTATGACTAATCCTGGAGAAGGACTAAGGAAAACAAAACCACGCTTATAATTGTTTTATGGACCATCGGTGCTATCGATAGACCGATTCGGCAAAAATTATTTGAATCCATGGCTGAGTTTGGTACCGTGTGTAGTTGTTACATCTTTGTGAAATGACAATGACTGACACAAAGTCTTCCATGAAATAAGTTAATTTTTCGACCAAATCAGTCCTTAGACTAAGCGATGGTGAATGGTAATAAGTGGCGTAAACGATAATGAGGAAAGGTATACTGAACACAACCGGCACACTTTTAAACGAAGGTTCCATATTATTTATGTACGCTGATGATGACATCAATCCCTAAGAATTGTCAAATGTTATTACAGCCTTCTCAAACATTGAGAAGAAGTGAACAAAAGTGAAGTTGGGAGTAAAAATGTAGTGATTTCCTAGTTCCCTACATTTTTACTCTCTAATTCACTCTTGTAGGTTTCCTGGAGTGAAAGATGGCCTAAGTTAATTGTTTTTCATTTGGAACATTGTGTGAACGTTGCCAACTGTAACTATGGAATCGTGAATAATTTTATTTATTGCATATCCAGCGTCATTTTCTATAGAAATAATGATGAAAGCATTGCTTCCACACATGTGATATTATGGGCTAAGCAATTGATTTAATGACAAAGCCAACAGCCAAAGAAAATCCAACTATACCTAAGGATAATCCAATCTACGTGTGTTTCACCTCAACTAACGCATTCCCCAGAACTCGCCCCGTCCGGCTATCACCTATGTTGCAGTCTGAGCAACCACATGAAGGATTTGAATTTCCACAACAACGAGGAAGTTAAAAATCGTATTGAACGTTTTTTTCAGAAAAACCACGCGAGTTTTATGAGAGAGGAATTAAAAAGCTTAAAGCTTCAAAGCTCTGACAGTTTCTGACGGGTCCGCAAGGCAGTGTGAGGTCTCGGTGAGGCAGTGTGAGGTACCCACACATCGAGGTAGCTCACAAATTCGAGCTCTTTTATGACTCCGTGATTGGTTGAGACTGATTTTTTGATTATTTTAGCTTTTTTCATAAGTGTTGCACGGGAATTAACAATAATTAAATCTCTCATCTCCATGGAAACAATTTCTTTGGGTCGTCCGGCTCTGGAAGCGTCCGTTATGGAGAAATCTTTTAAACCATTTCTGGCAAGTTCTTTAATTTGGTCCATTCTCTTCATAGACAGACTTTATTTTTCGGCTGGCTTCAGCAGCTGTTCTTCCTTTTCGGAAATAATACAGCATAATATGCTTAAAATGCTCCGTTTTTGCTAATTTTTTCCACTTTTTAAAACTTTTTTTTTAAACCGCTATAACCACTAACAACCAGAACGAGAGCACAAGTATACAATAGTAAACAGTTTAGAGAAGGGATCGAAAGAAGTTATGATGGTGTTTGAATGAATTCTACGTCATGAGAAGTGACTTATGGTGAACTAACGAATTAACCGAACGAACTTTCCGAACAACCCAATACGATTTTGTAAAGCGCCTTCAGAGTGAGAGGAAAACACACAATAATTGTTGTGATTTTATCGATGGTAACTTTTGTGACTCTTTTCTCGTGTTTTATCTTCCCTTTTCTTAAGGTCCTTTCTTACCGCGTAATTTCTCTGCAAGGACTTTCCCCAGTCGGATTTCAATGGAGCTAACATTTTATACTGATTTAGTTTATATTATAGTTTATAGTTATTAGTTTTGTTTATGAAATCTGCAAATATATATTATGTGGACAATTCCATATATTTAACAAAGTAGATGCGTGACTGAGAACAATTCCAATTTCTGTCCAGTTAATATTATTATATTTGTAATACGATTATTTGCAATTGAACATAAATAGATTTCAAAAATTTATTTTATTTTTAAATAAAAATTATAATCCCATTTGGTTTCCTGATCTAATTTTTTTTATCAATCGACTTAACTTGACATATTGTAGGGCATTGCATGCTATCGGCGAGCCCAATGCCTGTTGTCGAAGATAACGTACTTGTTTCCTGGTCAGCCTGACTGTCATCCAATCAAGATGCAATCTCACACAATACTCATTTCATATTATGAGTGTTTGTGTATGTGGTTAATAAAACAAAATATTTATTCTTTTGTCGATACAATATGAATGACACTTGATTTTCATCCAAGGCAGCCAAACAGGCAACCATTCATTCACTCATGATTTCTGGCGTTTATGATCATATACATACATACTTAAATGTATATGTATATACATATACATGTATGCTTATGCTACAAAACAAGCAGAAGAAGTTGAAGAAAACAAAAAAAAGTTTAAACTAAGGTGCGATTGATTTTGGCCTCACCCAAACATTATGGCCACCACCATTAAAAACTGTATGATGACTGACTGTTTTTCCCCTCCTCTCTTTCATTCCACTTCCCTGATTGTTTATGTGTAAAATGATTATTTGATTATTTTGCATATTGTCTGTTGGTTGGACACTTTTCATTAGAGCGAAGAGGGATACGTACAACAAGCATATAAATAACAACAATGATTTTCAAGTTTATCTGCGATAGAAAATGTGGTAATATGTTGGCAACACCACTCTAGCAGCTAACCGACATCTCACAACTTACAGCCAACATCTCACAAAAATGTCAAAAGACTGTCTTATTATTTAAGAGTTTTATGAATTGGCTGCCGTTGTTGCGGTGGTATCCAAGAATGTCTTCACAAAAAAAAAAAAAGAAAAAAAGTGAAAAAACCAAAAATTGATTTATTTGATACAGGTTCAAATCATATAATCCCATGAATACCATACAAGGAATTGGGTTACTTTCAAATTAACCACGCAGCTTATGTTACAAATAAGCTCAGCAGCCAAAGTAACCAAAAGCCGTAGAGCGAGGAGTAACTGAAACACGCACTACCCCTCATAAAGACATATCACAAAGTTTATCGATCAATTCTTAGAAAATACTGTCTCGCCTGTAAGCAGCCAACATTCAAGTGTAGGAGCGTCAAATAATCAACTTTAATACAATTTAATCTTGATCCCCCACCCGTTTCGACATAACAGACAGGCACATCTTTGGACAAAGGTAGTGGGTAAAACAAAGTTTCTACATTGACTTATGATTTGTGACAATGTGCCAAAGAGCTATTGTGAAGTTTTAAATTTGGGTTTTTTGTTTTTTTTTTGTATAGTACTCTTGGTTGATCGTATACAGATGATACGAGTTTATTGCGATTATGGAAATGAGAGGAAAACAAAAGACTTAAGACACGAAAGCTAATTCATCACGACTGACTGAAATTCGTTGTAATAGTGATATTTATATTAACAGTGATCAATATACCACATATTACAAAAGATGCTTAAACTTCATGGTTTGTTTTAATCTAGTAAAAAGCCTATGTTAAGAATTGATTAGTCAGCGATACATTTGAGGGTGTTCACAAATATTATAAACTATTTAATGAAATCGCTAAAATGAACAGATAGCTTCAGCAGGATATTTGTTTTATAAGAAATATTTAGATTCAATTGTGAAGTTATTCAATCATGAAGTTCAATTACGAATGAAGGTTTTTAACTTTTTTACCTTCCAAATTGTTTACGTGCACAAGTTTTCCTTGCCCTGATAGTTGTAAGTTTCAATTTTTAAAGACACTCCCAGCACGGTTAAGAAAAGAGCTTTCACTCCACCGTTCTAGCAGTGTAATAAAGCGGTCTTCTAACTCTCGCCCAAGTATCAGTACTCATTTTACACTCGATATATAAACTACTTATTTGAACGTTTAAAGTCCCTGCTTGGTAAAAGAAACTCCATTTTGTAAACCCCAGAAATAAAAGGTAAAACCTTGCCAATAAATTGAAATCATTGGATTATACACTCTCTAACCCTCCGTTTCTCTTATTCCCTTTCACATGTAATAAAAACACTGTCCGATCAACCCCCCGCATTAACATTTTTGGTCCTTCGAGCCGGATCTGAACCAGCGACCTATGGATGGAGCGATTGTAACCCAATTCAATTCATGCACTTCCATGTAATAACAAGATTTAGTTGTTGCAATGTCTTGGAATAAAACTCAAAAACTGTACATAGTTGTATATTTTAAGATTTCATTTATTGTTGGATTACCAAAAATAAATAAATAAATAAATAAAAAATTAGTTAAGTTAGTGCAGTAGAGAGGATAGCCCACATGGTAATATTTATGGTTCTCTCATGATACCATAATTCTCTATATAAATTCTAATCTCACATGAATTATGTTTTTGTTTTTTTTTTAACAGCTAAAGAAATCCATTTTTCTTACATATTTTCTGAAGAAACTAAGGCTACTCCGTAAATATTATAATTGAAACCTCAGGAGTTTCAACCTTTGGAACGATTATGCCTTCTTTGCATATTTTAATCCTTATTTTTTATCCCGGAAATAAGAATTTGTAAATACGTCCGCTCAATGAAGAATGCCTTAATTTCCGTGATATTTATTATTTCATTTGCTTTGAATGATTACATAATTTTTGTCACATTTTTTTGCTGTTATTCTGAAAAAGTACAAATTTCGGAAAATATATTTTAAGAAATTGTGTCGTCTTTAGCCAATTGTTGTCGGTGATGGTTTAATATGATTTTTCACTTCCTCGTCGTTATTGAAATTCAAATCCTTCAAGTGGTTGCTCAGACTGCGAAATAGATGATAGCCGGACGGGGCGAGGTATGGGAATGTGGTTTACCTCAGCTATGAAGTTATTCAATCATGAAATTCAATTATGAAATGTAACGCAATATAGTATGTTTCGCAACACATATTCTACTGATTTTCATGGAATAAAATTTAATTAAATTAAAAAGTTAATTAAATATTTCAAAATTTCCAATTTTTCTTATACGTTCAAATATTCAACCAAAAAGTACCCGGAATTGATAATTTAAAGAGTCTGCTTAAATGCATTTTAAAATTTGTTTTTTGTTGCCTAGTTGGCATATTTGTTTTCTGTACTGAAAAGGAGTTTGAGTGAGATCTATCTTTCGGTTTATAAACAATGTTCGATTCTATCAACTCATCTCTCTGTATTTTGTAATTTTTTACTATGGAAAAAAACACTAAATAAGGACTTTGTCTTAAATTTTACATTACAAGTGGAATTTCGTGTGCCAAATCAATTACGAAAGGTTTAAAGAGTATCCATTTAATCAAGAACGTATGCAAATCAGTGGATTCCACTGCATTCAAAAGCGGCCAATATGTGGTGGAAATTTGCCTAGCTCTTCGACTGAAATTAAAATCAATAAACTGAAGGAAATGGTGGCTGAAAATCACTTAAATCTTGAGAAAGATAGCCTCTGTCTCGAGAATCAATTTATACCATTCTACATAACTGTTTGGATATGAAACGACTAGTTTTGAAAGACTTAAATTTTCCTTCAAAACTCAATCGCGTAAAGGTCAATGAAGACTTGCTAGAACTAGACAGTTCCGACCCCACATTCATAAAATTATAACAGATGACAAGACATGGGTTTAAGAGTTTGACATGCAAACCAGTCAAATAAAGCTTTCCAATTGAATTGAAACCAAAAAAAAAAAAAAAAACAAACAGATCAAAGTCAATGAAAAATCAAAATAATGTTGAGTTTCCATTTGATTATTGCGGCATTATGCACCCGGAATTCCTTCGGTATTTGAGATAGCAAAATCGTCGAAGAAGGTTAGATTTGTTGTGAAAGAAGTTCAATTAAATGCACTATGTCATAAACTCAACAAATATAATATAATATATATACTATATTCACAATATGTAGCTCAGACTGACTTTCTCCCTTTTCAAAACTCATATTACTACATCGAGGCATCAGTTTTCAATCGGTAGAAGATATAAAACAGAATTCGCTGCGAGTATTAAATAATGAACACAAAATATTTGTTTGTGTTCTGTGCATTTTAAGAACCTTTCATTATTATTTGAAAACCGTCTGAAAAGTGTTACCGTAGACACATTTCTCATAAAAAAGTAGTCTTGTTGATACATTTCGTATAGAAAAAAGTATTCATGGACACGCTTTATATAGATATATGTCTACGAAGACACATTTCATTTAGAAAAGTGTATTCATATAAAGAGTCTTTCATATGAAATGAATTGTGTCTTCGTAGACAAATTGTAATTTATTTATTTGTTGGTAAATTTAATACTAAAACCAATAAATAATAAGTATTTGCATTTAACGCTTTCACCATGAATAGAGTATATAAGTTAGATGGGTTTTTATTAAAATACAGTTGAACTTCTATAACTCGAACTTCTATAAGTTAAAATCTTCTTTAAGTCGAAGCAAATCTAGTGTCAAGAGCGCTTATGTGGTGAATTCCCTTTAGTTTTGCTTCCATAACTCGAACTTCCATAACTTGAATTTCTCCATAACTTAAATAAAAATGATGGCACAAGCTTCTGTATGTCGAATTTTTCTCGAAGAGGATGACATACCTTTAATGTTCTTAAGCAATCCTAATGAAGATCTCAACTTTGTGGAAGCGAACTATGAAGCTTGGCTAAGTTTGAATCATATAACTTCCAATGGGACTCTTCTCGATTACATTGAAGTTGATGATGATGTTGTTATATCAAGTTATCCTACAGATGACGATATACATAGTCCAACAGTGCTCTAACCATTTAATAACTCATACTGAAAGCTTATCAGATAGTGATGGGGAGGGTTAAGTGGAAGAAGTTATTAGAAACCCATCCAGAAAAACTGTGGAGGATTCCTTAAACAATTTATACTTGTATTTTATTTAAATAAAATAGAATTACTACATACTCACGACAAAAAAGAACCTATTCAGCAAAAAATAACAACATATTTTAAATAAATATATCTGTGTATGTATGTATGTCTAAAATAAAACTGATTGAATTTTAATGCAGGGCGTGTGTTTTCTTAAGACTAAAAATTAACAAATGTACAGTATATGTATGCAATTCCATAACTCGAAATCTCCTCGAATTCTCCATAAGTCGGATTTTATTTTAGGATAATGGTGATTCGAGTTAAAGAAGTTCAACTGTATATTTCAATTGAATATCTTTAAAAACTCGTAGAAAACTCTGGTCCAAAAAGTATTTTAGAAATATTTAAATCTATCGAGATGTGGGGAGTGCACCAACAATTCTACAAAGAATTTTAAGTTTGGCAGTGGAAAAAATTGAGGGTATTCATTTGGAGGTACGTTTTCCAGTAAGGCGTTAACGGCATTATTACAAGGATATTTTGGTTGAATTGTACATCTTTTGAATTTTTTTTTTTTTTTTTGCTATCGGAACAAAAAAATGCTGAATTTGTTACTTCCGACTCTAATATGAACTACTTATAACGATCTATAAGTATATCCAATTTGAATCGGAAATACTGAATGTAACACGTAATAATGTAATGGTGAATGTAACATTACTAGGAGTGATTTTGAGTTTCTCAAGCAAAATTTACGGAATAAAAGAAATGTTAACGTAATTTGAATTTGATCAGTTAGTTATACTTGAAAAAGGTCTCTGTGATTTCTTTTTTTTTGTGAAAAATTAGTTGTTTGTAGCGTCAAACATTGGTTATGGTGTGCTGTTTAAGATATTATCCAACTTAGCTACTACTTTTTCCATATTTCTGTCATATTTTACATATAAAATGTTGATCAGACAGGCTATGTGTCATTGACCGAAAAATTGCAAGGGCGTTATCATACAATAGAACAAATTTGTCGCGCTTGAATAGTAGTGGGCGCGTTTTTCCTTAAGTGCTCGCGAAAATCATATTAATTATGTTCAGTAGACGAACTCGGTAATGGTTTCCTTCATAATATGATAATATAGTAACACTAACCAACAAGGTTTTGGACTGGGGCAACCAAATATCTTACCTAATTTGTATTTTGGTAATTTGGTGGGCCGAACTCGAATCTGTAATTGTGTCTTCTCTATTACGTCAGGTTTCCGAGATACCAAAAAAAATGTTTTTATTCGTTTTTTGCATACAAAATCATTAGTTTATTTAAAAATCAATGAAATTTCAAAAGTAAGTGGTGTTATTTGAACGCCATTTGTATTTTGTAGTTTCGGTTTAACGTATTAGAGTTCAGTAATAGTCTCCCAGCATGCTTTTGTTAAAAAATCCTTGCTAATTTCTTTCACTTTTCATTAAATCTTGGTGAGCACGCTCCCCTTGTTCGTCGCTTACCGCACCTAGGTTTTGTGTTGAAAAAAATTTAAATGCGTATGAAGAAAATGCATTTTTTGAATTTTTCAATAATTCAGCAACAATTTGTCTGTAGTTTTTACACTTATTGTTTCCAAGAAAACTATTCACGATGCTCTTGAAAGATTTCCAGGCTGCATATTCTTTCTCCAATAAACATTGTGAAAAGTTGTCATCATTCAATCTGAGGGCCAACAAACCTGCTTTCTGTGATTTTACCATATGCAATTCTAGAAAAAAACCGCTAACAAATATTTAAATGCTACACCATCTCTGTCCAGAGCCTTGACAAAGTTCTTAAAAAAGAAGAACGTCATTTTAATGGTTTATATGAAAAGTTTTGTTTTCCTGGTCAGTACTCGGTTCTTTTCTGTCACTCTGTTCTGACGTAATAATGAAATGTAGCGCGACTATCCCATAGACAAAGGAAACAACAATATTTTGTGAAACCCAGTTCAGTCAACAAACCAATGAACTGAAACAGATTAATTTACAGCTATTTATGATGGTCTATACTTTAAGGTCACCATATATTATCGTTGTATTTGAGTAATGCCAAAATTTCAGTCATCGATTCGTAATTTTCCTTTGTGTTAACGGCATGAGCAATTGGTATGGATGGTTTTTAATTCCCATTATGCAAAAGAAGAACCTTTAAACTATACTTAGTAATTCTCCGTTTTTGCTTCGTTAAATGTAAATCCCAAATTAGATCATTCAGCTCAGCTTGAGTCACATCAGCCTGATAAAAACTTTCAGTGCTGGTGCAAGATGTTTCGGACTCACTGGGAATGACTGGAGAGGACAGGTTTACAAATCGATGGGACAGGGCGTAAGTAATATTTTTTCGATTTTTCATATTGAATCCAGCAACTTTTGTTAAACAGAAATAACAATCGGTTTGGTGGTTACTTGACTCTCTTCAAAGTACTGGATTTGGAAAATCGAAATAGATCTTTTTGCCATTTGACTACTTGTATAAAACAGTTCTGCAACTATTGCAAAACATCATCGGCGTCCACGGCTTGTTTGAGCTTCTGACAGCAAAACCAAAATAATGTATAATGCATATTTTAATTGTTCTGATATTGCATATCCTTTTTCCCTAACCAAATATTCACCACACACAAACAACAAAAATAGCTTGAATCAGTAACACACGACCTCCCTGACATGCGCTGCC
>JAHXMU010000104.1:203162-246083 GCA_019455685.1 Philornis downsi | reverse complement strand
ACAGTGGGTGGGTTTGCATTAATTATAGCTTTGGCAGTGGCAACAACCGAGAATAGGCGATACGTCGGCATGTTTCTCATTAGAAAAAGGAGTCAGAAAACAGCTTTTTAAAATCAAATCAAAATCTGAAGGTGTCCTTTTGAGAGAAAATTCCATTTACAGTGGGTGGATTTGCACTAGTTATAGCTTTATCAGTTTTGTTAATTAATATCAAAATGCATATTCAAAACTTAAAATTAATAACAAATTGTTTGGAAATTCTAACAGCCGAGAACAAGCGATATGTGCGCCTGTTCCACATTAGAAAAAGAAGTCAGAAAATTCTTGTAAAGCTACCTATTTGCAAAACGATCGCATAAGAGACACATGCCTCCCTACTATTGGTCATTCAATGGCTTTGAAGCTAAAGTATTAAATAATAAGATAGTTAATTTTACAAAAATACTGCTTAGTTCTGAATATAACCCACTTAGCCGTTGTCTAAAATGTGAATAAACTCAAATGGTTTAGAAACATTTTTTTAACCATTGCATGATTAATTGTTTTTTTTGAACAAACAAACAAATAACATATCTGTTTGTTTATGTAAATTGAAATGCTAACGGCCAAGTAAAAGACACGACCAATAAAAATCCAACAATTATCTCTCCAATACGAGCAAATGGCTGACACAATTTAAAGTTTATTATTTCAAATTCGTAGAATTTATTTGTTGTCCATGTATTTTATGAACTGATAACAGAATCCCGCATACGGAATAGAAAATAGTAGTAATGAAATAACAATTTCTAGTAGTTTAATGTGAAAACTAAGAATACGCCAAAGGTTGGTAAGCATTCGATTAAGCTCAAGAGGGAGGCGGCCTTCAGACAATTTCTTATCAAAAACTGATGAAATTGGTTTAAAATATTTAAGCACAAAGAAAGACAATGGAGAGAGAGAAATCGAACATGTGCTTTTGGCTTCAGATATGTTAAGTTGTCTTTAAATAATTTCTTTTCTGTAAACGTTATGTATGCTGGTGGCGATGGCGTTTTATTAGAGATTAACTGATAAACATCTCATTTCACCAAGACACTCTTATACAACATACAACATTTAAAGGCATTTGTCATTTCACATCATACCACTTTTGGGGGGTCTCTGCTGTCATTAATTTCAATACAATTTGTAGCGGCAACACATAACAATAAATTCGAAATTTACATATGAAAAAAAGGTTTTGCCACCAAAGGGGAGAATTTAACATGAAGATTTAACATTTTCGAAATCTACGTTAGCCACTGAAGTTTTCAAGTTGGTGATACTTTACCCCCCACACACATTTACTCTACAAAATATGCGGTAACAAGCCAGACCTTTGGTTCCATCTAACTAAGGCAATAAGACACGCAAATATTGGTTCGAGTTTTGTGTTACTGCAACTTTGTCTGTTAAACCACAAACCCTCACAAAGCTCGTATGACTCTAAGACCTCGAATAATTTTCCATCTAAAATATTTTTATCAGCCGGTAGTCGGAATTTGTTGGCATTTGAAAAAGTTACCTCCTGTACTTGTTTAAAAACAAATCATTTTACCATATAATGATTTATTATTGAGCAGTTTAAATTCATAGCAAATGTGTTTCTAGTTTCAGTCGACTACGCCAACAAGTTCTTGTTTGCTGCATTACTCCTTTCCTCCATAAAATATTTTCCTCAATCGATCATCATGTTTGAAGCGAAGATATTGCAGTTAATCTTGAAATTGGTGGCCAGTTTTTCAGTTTACATTTAATTAATATCGTGTGCTGTCTTCAAAGATCATTACAGATTTGTTTACTTATTTTTTACCTCAAATTGAGTTTACCTCAAAATTTGTGTTCTCCACAGTGATTTCGTTTTTTCCCCTCTTTAATCGTTTTTCATATTTATTTGTTTTTTTTTTTGCCTAAAACATTTTAATACGTTGTAATTAGTTAACCTTTCTAAATGATATTTTAAATTAATTAAAAAAAAAATCGAGTAGTTTAATTCAAATAAGCGAAAAATCAATCATTGATCTCTTATCAAGTTGAAATATCATAACGCAAATGAAAAAAAGCGAAAGACTTAAGCCACAAACTTGTTATGGAAGAGCCATTATAAACTTGGTCGGATATTGTGGAAAACAAAGAATTCTTTTCACATTAGTTTTGCATATTTTAAAAATTTATAACATTTTATAACAGTATCGTAATTATACTGCCAGCTGGTTTGCCAACAAGCGAAATATCAAAATGAGTTTTAAACAATGCTATAGTATTATTTAAAGACCTTATGTCTTACTTAAACGACATTGAATTCAATTTGCTTAAGGCGTAAAACAAAAGACTTAAATAATAAACCTGTTATAGGGGCGGGAAGTAGATATATCATAATGCTTGAAATTTATTGATGTTCTTTATTTTTGAACTCTTCATAACCCTTTATAATTGAGAGCTGGCCGTCTCGGGTGTTGAAAGGGAAACCTGCCTCATTAATATTATTACCGAATAGCAGATGACTTGAATTTCGGCATTGACATAAAAATGATCGTGGATCACAGGAAGCCAATTTGTGTTCCCTGCACATTCGCAGATAAAAAATGGTCACAATTATTCAGGCTATAGCCTATTAAATGATCAGATAGATATGAAAACATTACTTTCTTTTGAATGAGCATAATTTGCAGTGATTAGCTTAAAAATTCAGCGAAGTCACTGGTAAGCCTTGTTGCAAATTTCTGAAAACGATTTAAACAAAATATTTTCTCTCATCAAGATAATGTATATTCCCCAGGAATTACTTTCTTATAAGTAGTTCCAACACTTTTGACATACACATTTTGTATGATGAATTGAATTTTGTCATTTCCCTCTTTAATTTGTTAATTCCCTCTTGAAATTGTTAGATAAAAGCGCATATTTTGTTAAACTTTGCCCTGCAAATTTTAGTTAAGTCTGGTAGACGGTCGCTTTCTTTGTAGAACGCTACTGATACCAACGAAATTTTCTGCACTTGCAATTGTTCATGACTTTCTTTATAAGTGGTATGCAAGCCTCCAAGAAACTGATGTTTCAATAATTAAGACGGATAGAAATGTTTGTAGTTTTGACAGTTAAAGCGTTTCCAACATTAATGGCCAAAATTAACAAGTCTTCAAAGAACAACCTCCCCGTACACATAAACGGTCGCAAAACAAAGAAACACTTCGTTATCATTGCATCATTTTATAACATATATCTGGATTTTGTTGAAAAGAACATCTCCCAAAGAAAAACCTTTTCCCGACTATTTCCTACACTAGCGGACTGTCCTCCAAATGCGGTATTGATCAAGTAAAATCGAAACTAGTGTTTGGACCCATTCGGTTCGACAGCTTTCTATTCTGACCTAATTACTAATTCTCACCCCCAACTTTATTTAACTAATAATTAGACATTTTTAAATCGATTACATCTTAAACCCTGTTATGTTTAGGAAAATACTTATCAGTTAATTTCAATTATCTGTTACTTACAAATATAATCAATTTCTCTAATAGCAGTCAACTTTTTGCCCAAGTTAACTTATGATAAAGATGTTTTTGATAGGAATAACCAGTTTAATTCCACGCTCTGATTTCAGTCAATAAAGGTTTGACCGTTATGAGTAACTGATTTGGTTCATTCTTTATTTTGGTACTTCTATTCTCACATCTCTTTTAAGGGTGTCCCAATAAGAAGATTTAAAAATTTAAATTTGACGCCATTCAAACTGTCATTGTTTGACATTTTTTACAATTGTTATTGTTTGCTAGTAGAAGGTACGAGGTCAGTAAAAATTCTCATTGTGAAATTGTTTTACCAAAATGGTCAAATTTTTGCGGCTACAGTGCGCAAATTGCGATCAATTTGGGGTCACAATAATGCTCCAAAAAAGTCAACAGTAAAGAGATTAATGCATAAATTTGCCAAAACTGGGTCTGTTCGTGATGTAAAGACAACGACGCGCCTTCGACCAGTTCGATCGACCGAAAATGTCGCAGCTGTACGTGATGATGTCGCTCAAACTCCATCCACCTCAATTCGACACCGAGCTCAGCAAATTGGTGTCTTCAAATCCACTACGCAGCGAATTTTGACGAAAGATTTGCATCTTCATGCATACAAAGTTCAATTGACTCAGAAACTGAAGCCAGCTGACCATGGACAGCGAAGGGAGTTCGTTAGTTGGGTATTGGAGAGACAACATGAAAATGCTGATTTTGTGGATAAAATCATCTTCAGTGACGAGGCCCATTTCCATCTTGATGGCTTCGTCAATAGGCAGAATTGTCGCATTTGGGGTGAGGAAACCCCTCGAGTGATTCACGAGAAGCAAATGCATCCTCAACGTGTCAATGTGTGGTGTGGATTTTGGGCTGGAGGAATTATTGGACCTTTTTTTATGGAAATGAGGCATGTCAAGCGCAAACAGTCAATGATGTTCGGTATGGTGGATTGATAACCAGTTTTTTTCGTGCCTAGACTTGAAGAAATGAATGTGGAGGGCATGTGGTTTCAACAAGACGGCGCCACATGTCATACAGCCAGAGAAACAATTCAATTGCTGCATCAGTCATTTCCCAGTCGTGTTATTTCGCGTTTTGGAGACCAGAATTGGCCGCCAAGATCGTGCGATTTAACACCATTAGACTTTTTTCTTTGGGTTTTTTTGAAGTTGATGGTTTACGCGAATAAGCCGACGACGACTCAAGTCTTAAAAGAGGAAATTGGACGCTGCATTAATGAGATACCGCAGCATTTATGCAAAACGCTCATTGAAATTTTCATTAAAAGATCGCGTGTGTGCCAACAAAGCCGCGGCAAACATCTGCCCGATGTGTTGTTCCGTACATAACCTCATTCTGTCTACTTTACGATATAATAAAGTTTCACGATTTTTTTTTAAATATCTGTGTTTTATTTAAAATTTAAATCTTGCGTTCTTGTGCGGTGTCCTTTAAATTAAATCGTTAAATTTATATGGGAGGTACCGATTTTTCACAGGTTTTGGAGTTTACTGGTTAAGAATTAAGGGGAGGATTAAATTTCGGAAAGGTACAAAGTACGGAGAGTTCCAGAAGAGATATCTTTTCATTTCAAAACTCCAATCTGGCCAGCGTTGAACGTGTAGCAAATTTCGCAGAATTAAATGCAACTGGACATGGAGTTAAAACCTAAGAATACGAGTATGTGGACTAAATGGGTAATCTTTATGGAAGGTACCGGAATGGGTGCGAGTAATCGTTTCTATTTTTTCAAATTCTACCAAGCATTGTAAAGTAGTACAGTGGGGGAAAAATATCTTACTACCGTTTACGAATTAGAAGTTTAAAGCAAAAAATATAATTTTGGAAATTCAGTCAATTTGAATGAAAGTTACCATATGCGACGGGTCGATGTAGCTTATTTGGATTATGATTAGGCAAAATATTGAGCTGCATCAAGTTTTAAGATATTTCATAAAGATTTACGATAGTTATCGTGTCTACCAGCCAACCAGTCAGGCATACAAGCGGACATCCTTTAATCGATTTAAACATTCATGAAACACATTTGATCGTAAGATATTTGATACTTCAAGTGCTTCCTTCTAGAAATTCAGTTTATATATCATCTTATGCTGTCGAAAATTTTTTTGTCAAAATTTCAAATAATGAGGTTCTAGAACCAACGTATGCGTCTGATTCTGGATTCTTAAAAGAACTCAAAAGACCCTTCAGGGGAGAGCCTTTTTAAGCCGATTGAAGAACTTCGACATGAAACGCATCGCACTTTGAGGGGGAAAAAATTGTTGGAGTAGGACCTTTACTTTATGAATTAAATTTCGACAAATAAACAAAAATTTTCTGAAAATAAAAACTAAAAATTAGTTCAACTTTTTGGACACAGTAGTGGAACAGCTTAAGTGAATGATTTCTGTATTCGGTATGACGATGTGTTGGAATTGATGTGGTTGGTTAGAAATAAGAAAACTAAAATTAATATAAAACTGATCTGACTACAATTTCATCATTTTATTTCCAGTAACCGACATAATGAGTTAAGTCGTTTCAGCCTTAACAGAACAAACATCATTTAAGTACGAATTTCAATTATTATTTCAATTTAAATACAGACTTTATCTACTGAAATTCCGATAAGATGCTATCGTTAAGATATTACACGAATGGAAAAAAAACTTGTTGACACAACACCGATTTATTACAAATGTTTATCCAATATCTCCAGTTGTCGGACAAATGTATTTCAACTTAATTGCTGTTAACTTGTCAACAATTTCATATAATTATGCCAAGCAAAGGAGAGGAAATCTAAATCTGAATAAAATAAAAACAAATACTCATGTATGATCGTCACCTCAGTGCAACCTTTTGTGGTATTTAAGCTGGTAATGTAAACCACCTTAACAAAAATCGAATGTTATACATGAATCTGTAGTGTTTTGAATAACTGGGGGGGAAAAAGCGAAACCTATGAATAATGTTTAACTATTACATAAGTACAAAAATGTGTAGTTTACTCAATCAGTCTCAATACAAACGAAAACGAAAGATTTGTGGAGAGAAAAAATTTTGTCAAATTGTGCAGATTGACACTCAAGTTGCCTTTTTTGCTGAAGTTCGTAGTAGATATTTTAGAATTTATTTACATTTTAAAGGCAATTAAAATACATTCAAAATTTTGGGTTTGTTTGGCCAGATAAAAACAAAAAAAAAAAAACAAACTCCAATTCAAATGTTAATGGCTTTTAAAGTCTCATTGGCTCTGTGTAGAGCACTGTGAGTCGTACCGTTTTGAATTTATTCATTTATTTACTTACAATTTATAGTTAATTTAAACATGTAATTAGTAATTTAAAGTAAAGATTATGACATTTGTTGTTCGAGTAGTGTAGGCGGTTTCTTGTGACTCCATCAGAGTCTCTTAAATGAATTTTGTTCAACAAAATATATAAAACCACTAGGAGTGTCGTGAGTTATGGCTGTGAGAGGAGCGATAACGACTGTTCTATACAAAGTTTGCCATCATAGATGATACAAAGTAGTTGGAGGTTGTGTGCAGTTTGTCTTGTTATGGTGATTTAGGAATTCCACAGGAACACTAGAAAACGAATTGTAGTTGATGATAGGCCTATAAATTTACAGTTGGAGTAGATAGTATGAAAAATTTGATTACACTTAGAGATTGAGAAGATTCTTAAGTACATAGTAAATTCAATTTGTATTACTTTTAGAGACATTTTCGATTTCACAGCCGTTATTAGCATTTTCAGTCATTTACATTCTGCCAAAAAGTGCCGGGAAAAAATTCGTTTTCCTTCAAATTTATTGTATCGTCTTTCGAAATTATACATTTATACCAACAAGTAAAATTACCAAATGCATTTTCTGGAGAAAACTTTAGTTCTAGTCGCGATTTACCTTATATGTCTTCTTTCGAGTGGAAACGGGTGCTTCGAAGTTATAATATATGTTTTGGATAACAACAAAAACGCCAGGACGAGCCATATCAGCTGAATAAGAAGGGGTTTCGATGATATTTTAATTTAATTTATTTATTTTAACTTCCAATTTAAAGCATTCCGGCCGATTATAAGTAAATTACAATGTCCAACAAATCATCTTTTAGATTTAATCTGCTCAATAATATAAATTTGAAACAAAAAACACGTAATAAAAATTAAATATAAAATTTATAAAAAATATAATATGATTTTAAAGCAGGTATGAATATTAAAAACAAAATAAAAATATGAAAAAAGACTAATTTAGGAGTTAGAAGTATAATCTGGAAATATGATATAATCGGTATGTAATAAAGGCTGCACACAATTTAATTGAAAAAAAAAAAATTTTACAGGATAGTCTAAAAGCGTTGCAGAATAACCCTTTTGTAAGAATTAGAACATAATTTAAAACATTTTAGTAAAATGTAGTAAAATGTAAATTCGTGCTACTCTTATTACACAAGTTTTTAGTCAGAAATTCATTACATTAGTCTTGTGGGATGTTGCATTATCTTGGTGTAAAACACATTAGATTTCTTTCCATAAATCTGACCCTTTTCGACCAATTTGGTACCTTAAATCCTACATAATGCCCAGATATTATCCCTTATTTAACTGACCATCTGGTTAGAATTTTACGTGCACAATACAATAATCAAAGAAAACCGTCAACCATACTTTGACTTTTGGGCGATTTTGAAGGCTCTCATTGAAAAGGCTGTTGTTGACATATTCATAGGTCAAATTCTTAAAACTCCTGCCTCATCTGTAGCTCAGAAAGTTCAGTGGCTATCTGTGTTAAGCTTAAATAGCGACTTTTAATCACTATCTTTTCTATCGATGTTAAATTCAGTTGCAAATTTTGACTTTCGGCATTTCGACTGCTTTTGAATTGTATCATTCATATGCACATGTTTTTGGTAAAATCAGTTCATCTATAACATTTTCAAGAATTTGACATACGAACAATTTTTTGAATGAAAGCCATTCAATTCAATTGAGGGATGGTGATGGATCTATTATCATAAATAAAGTTCAAATGACGAAGATATTCAATGAATATTTTTTTGAAGTCAGTAAAAGATTTAAGGTCTAGAATTATACAAAGTCCTTCTGACCATTTCAATGCGATGAGAACCCTATGTCGACAAAATTCTAGACTATATTTTGATTATACCACAGACAATGAAAAACAGAACATCGTTCTTAGTTTCTCGCGTGGGAAAAGTCCGGGTTATGATGGAATTTCTTCAGTCATCATACTAGAAACTCTTCACATTCTTACCCTATTTTTAGTAAATATATTTAACGGTGTTGTCGACAATTCAGGGTATCCCGATGTACTGAAAGTACACCAAGTTGTTCCTATCCAAAAGAACGCAACGTTTCTACTGTTGACAACTGCAGGTCAATTGCTGTTTTGCCAGTAATTAACATATTTGAACGAATATCACATAATCAAATATCAGGATATTTTGAACAAAACTATTTATTGAAAGCCACTTTCAATATGGATTCAAGAAAGGGTGCGGTACTGAGGAAGCTGTCATAAACATAGTCAATTGCATTTGTAAATCTTTGGACGATGGCTTTAAAGGTGCAGTTGGAATTTTTTATGATTTTTCCAAAGCATTTGATCTTATTAATCACGAAATTTTAATTCAAAAAATGGAATATTATGGAGTTTGTGAGAGAGAGCTGTCACTTATCGCAAATTATTTGCATAACCGAAGGCAGTATGTCAGCATAGGTGATCATAAAAGTGACTTGGCTCATGCTGAACATGGTGTGCCACAAGGTAGTGTTCTTGGACCTCTTTTATTTAAAATATTTATAAATGACATAATGAACCTTGGGTTAACAAGCAAGCTATTCATATTTGCTGACGATATATGTCTGATTTATCCCTACCGCTTTGAGACTGTAGTTGAAGCTTATATAGAACGTGATTTTTCTCTCATATCAGAATTTGCAGGGATAAATAAATTGTTTTTAAACCCTGATAAAACAAATCTTATACGTTTTAGACCATATAATGCTCACAGCAGGAACTTAGTTGCCCATGTCGATGGCAAAGAAATCGGAGAAGTCAATACTATAAAATATTTAGGCTTAAACCTTCAAAGTAACCTTTCTTGGAATCGTCACATCCAACACTTGAAAATGAAGACAGCGCAAGCTCTCGGATTGTAATATAAATTCAAGGATAAATTTCACCGAAATACTAGATTATAGGTGTATAAAGCGTTGATCCAAAGCAATTTCAATTACTTGGCTGCTGTATACGGATATAGGAAAAGTGGAGAAGTATAATCTTTGCAAAGGGTTCAGTCAAAGGCATTGGAAACAGTGTCAAATCTTCCTATGACATTTTCGACTGTTTGACCTTATATAAAGATATTTTTCCGACGATTTTGCCAATATGTGGAATCTATAAACTGCATCTTTTATTATACGTTTTTAAATGCGTTCGTAGTATAGGAAATCATACTATAAAGTTCACCAGAAATCAAAACAGTTTTAATACAAGAAATAGCAGCGATCTAAGCCTAATAAGGTGTTTGTTTAAAACCATGAAAAAACGAATACAATTTTCAGGAGGTCAAGAATTTAATAATTTACCTCGTTATTTAAAGGCTGAAACGAGAATTTCTTCGTCTGAAACTTTGCTTAAAACTTATTGGATACACAATGTAGAAGACCTTCTAATTTAGAAAATGAATTGAGAAGTAATTTCCATTCTAAATATATACATATATATATATTTTTTTTTTCTTTCACCTTAAAATATTATACATAATATAATATTCGCAGTATTGCTAACTCGCTTCTGTAAAGTCTACGAGACGCTGAGGCTTTAAATTAATACTAATATATTTTGGTTTAAATTATTAAAATATTGTTTTATAACTATCAATATTCAAAGCAATAAAGGAAAAAACATTTGAGACAAATTCTTTGTTTGATATTTTTATCCATTGTAAAGATACCAAAAATACGCTTGAGTTGAACCAAACGCATCGAGTATTGTAAATAAACTAAATGATCTGAATCTGCGTGTCGATATAAAGGACAGTTGTGCAAACTTAGCGTGAAAATGAATTTTGGCAATCTCTTCGAGTGGGCTTTTTAAATAATCAGTTCTTGGTATTTTTTTGACAGAATCTATATAACATAATCCACATGGGATACAATATATTAATATTTGTTTGACTTTTTCGATAACTTTGCACAAATTTTCAGGCATATTAAAAAATTATGATTATAAAGCCCTAATAAGAATGGTCATTTTAGTAAAATCTATTAAAAGTTTCTTTGCGATATCTCTTTTACAACAGTTAACACAGGTAGGCTAAAAACTTTTGTGAAATCCTTAATTTGTAATAAATCATAATTTAAATATAAATCTAATCACGGAATTAATATATCCCGCAATGAGTCCAAATAAGAAACCTTTTCTTTTAATATAAGGAGTATTGACCTCGTTTTTCGAACTTTTGACACAGAACGCCTGCATTTTACGATCTGTCAGAAACTTTGTTCTGCTATTTGGCAAACAAAGAAAAAAATTGCAGAAACCAGTTAAAATAATTATAAATGTCTATATAACCAAGCGTTTTGAATAAATAACCTAAATATTTGAATTTCTCAAGCACATTAATGGTTCCTAAGAAAAGCATACGGTAGGCATTTAAATGAATTTGATCCTTTATCGAGTAGCGGCAAATTGAAATTGCTGTAAAAAATGAATCATAAAGCCCTACATATATGAATATAATTGTCAAGGAGCAAAAGAGCTGCCCTGTATGAGAAACATACACTTATTGAGATGTCTTCATGAAAACCTCTTGAAATATTCCGCTACCTAAATGTTGAATATGAACATATGGTCCCTCAAAATGTACAACACTCCTTACAAAGCAATTGACTCCTAGGTTGCCGACATATATCCTGTCAATACCTTGTGTGTGTAGACACATGTTTTCGCCAAATGGAAATATATACAAATGGCATACATATGATAGACATGCAATCGAATACAACTTATGACTAATTTGTGTATTACTACTTACGGGCAACGATACAATGTACAATATAATGCATTTTTCTGGCTTCTCAACAATAGCTGAACGCATACAAAAAATACCGCCTTAAGATGTCAAATGGCCACATTGTTGTGAGTAATAAGAAAAATATGTCGGTTTCTATAATGCCACAAGGCAACTGGTACGGATCGTTTAGCTGTTTTTTGTTTTTCCCAAACTCAAAGCGAATGCAGTTTTTAATGCACATTTCACACTTTGCTTTTTTATGCATTTACATTTGTTATTATTCGAATTTATTGTTTATCATTATATGCAATTTTGTGATTATATGCTCATAAATTTCGTATAACTGCTGATGAATGAGTGTGAATGAATGGGCGCAAATGAAATCATTTGAAAATCAATCAAATGGCGCATGAGAACAAAGGAGTATTCTTCGGCAAGAGTGTAAAACAAAAGACTTAAGAAACAAACCTTTTGGGTGGATAATGCCCTGTCAACGTAATTGGTTGCCAATGCAAGTGATGAATAATAACTTTTTGTTGAAACCTAGGTAATAAATTATTCATTAACGTATAACAAAAGACTTAAGAAGCCACCCTGTTGAAATAACAAAAAATAACTGAAAAGTCGAGGAGGAATAGGCAATTGGGAGGTTTTCTTTTATTTCAATACATTAAAAAGATATGAAAAATAAAAGACACTCGACACAAATGAAAATATTACATTAAGAACAAATATTATATTTTAGACTAAATGAAACCATGATAAATAGTAAACAAATGCATATTTGTAGGTTCACTGATTTATTATTTAACCATCAAAGTGTCAATAACGAATATAATTTACTGCATAACAGGGAGACGTTGTTTTTGTCTATAAAAGTTTGAAATTATTATAAATAATGAAATATATAAAATTTATGATCTTAATAAAATTGGTGGAAGTTATGAAATTTATGAAAAATTTCACAAATTTTGTTAATTTTATACAATTTTGTATAAAAAATTTCAACATTTATGAAATTTAGAAAATGTAAGAAATTTTTATAAAACATATATATGAAAAAAAAATTTCAAAAATAAAAAGATTTATGAAGTTTTCAACATTTATGAAATTTAGATAATTTAAGCAATTTTTATAAAATTTATATAAAAAAAAAATTTTGAAAATATATAGATTTATAAAGTTTTCAAAATTTATGAAATTTAAATAACTTAAGAAATTTTTATAAAATTTACATGAAAGAAAACTGTCAAAAATATATAGATATATAGAGCTGTAACATCCTATTGGCATATGTATGGCGGCGTAAATGGTCTTGTGGAAGAAGTTCTTGTGTCAACTGAATCTTAAATGTAAACAAATGCAAATCCTTGTGCAAAATTGTGGCCAAAGTTGTTCTTAGAAGACCAAGCTCCTGAGCACGGCGTCGTATTGAGGTTGATGGATTGTTTTGAACACTTTCTTGAGCCGCAGTAATGTTTTCAGCCGATCTTGGAGTACGTTGTGGTCTATGCTTGGCCCTATCAGCTACAGACCCTCTTTCTTCGAAAACATTCTCACGTAACTTTCTCATCGTCACAGTAGTCGATGATTGATTTTCATAAAATGTTTTAACGATTAAAACACGTTGATTTATCGAATATTTTTCCATAATAAATTTGCCACTTCTCTACTTCACGATTGCCAAACATGAACTGTCAAGACTAATGTTTACCAAAATGGCGGCAAAACAAAGTAGTATACCTTCCGGACGGACACCCTGTATTAGCATTAAGGTCATAAAATTCCACGGTCAGTTTTGATTCCATTTTTCCCACGAGCCTACTCTCTAAAGGAATGTGGATCAATAAATTTTCATAATTCTAATTTCATCCGTTTGATCCGGGCAGCGCTTAAACAAACATTAGAGCACAAATTTCGTATATATAGTTAAGATCAATAACCTGGAATATAATAATTCTTAACAAAGTAAGGTATATTGAAGTCTTTCCCTTGAAAACTATTTTGACATAAAATCAATTGTTATGAACAAATAGATAACATTTTATGATACGATACTATTCCCAAAATTACTTATTTCAGTGCTAAAAAATTTGTATTATTTTGTTAAGACCCAAAAATTCGAATAAAATTCATTATATTCAAATCAAAATAATAAAAAAATCTTGGGCGAACCAAGATTAAGATTAAAATGCTAGTTGGTTAGTTAAGCTGCAATAATGGGCTGGTTTAACCAGACATCTCTTTCTTTGACTATACAAAGTGGAAGTGGACTATATACAGTGGGAAGCAAAACTGCAAAAAATATGTTTATTTTTCTTGAAGCAATTTATGTGAGTTTTTTTACTTTATAATTTAGAATAATGTTCAATTAAACAAAAAATGCATATATTTGATAATATACCTATATTTTTTACCTATATTTGTATTATTTTCATTACCTTACTTTCTTAATGCAAAACATTCGGACAGTTTTGCTTCCCACTGTAAATAGCTAATCTGTAAAATACTGTTATTCAAGATGCTTCATGGATAAACAAATTCCAATTAAATTGGTAATTAAATGAAGATAATAGATTAGTATTAATGATGTTGCCGTAACTGGATGATTAAATTGGTATTCATTAGCATATTAATGTTTTAATAATAAAACGAGAAGATAGCTTAATGTTTAGCTAAATTAGATACATAAAAGTTAACTCACATCAAAGTCATAAAATAATCACAAATGACTGTGAAAAATCATCAAAAATCATCAAAAATGATTTGCGCAAACTGGATTTATGGCGGCTTTAGATGTTAGGAAATAAAAATACAACCAGACAAATATAGTAATGTAGTAATGACTAATTGCCCTGTAAGCCAAAATAGGCAAACGGTGACGTTCACGGGAGGAGTAACTTTTCCTATACGGAAATATACCTATAATATGAATAATATTGTCATAAAACGTTCCTTGTCTTGCTTTGTTTTTGACCTATATGGAAATGTAATATAAATAATGTTGTCATAAACCTTTTTTTTTGTATTGCTTGCTCTTTGAGCTGGCAACCGTTTCCAGCACTTTTTTCAGAACGAGTTAATTTTTATTAGCGTATAATTTTAATGTATTAAAAACGAAAAAAGAAGTAAAGCAGAAATTGTATTTTAAAAGTTAAATTTCTGGTTGTATGTAGAGATGAACTACGAGAATTGTGATCAGATGCCTTTTTTAGATAAAAAAAAAAAGCTTTGACCACCTACTTTATAGTGTTGAATAAATCTACTTTATAAAACTTATGAAATTAATGGAATTAATGATGTTATCGGCTTACTAAAATTGTATATTTAGAAAAGTTATAACATTAATTTAATTATTGAATATCCTAGAATAAATGTAATTAATGAGTTTAACTAAATTAATGAAATTGACGAATTGAACGAAAAAACTGAACGTTATCTAATATATCAAAGTTTATATCTAAACTTATCATAGTACAGTACATGGTGCCCGTCGGGAAGGTATACTACTTTGTTTTGCCGCCATTTTTGATAAACATTAGTCTTGACAGTTCATATTTGGCAGTCGTTAAGTAGAGACGTGGCAAATGTATTATGGTAAAATATTCGACAAACCAATGGTTAAAACATGTTATCAAAATCAATCATCGACTTCTGTGACGATGAGAAAGTTACCTGAAATTTTTGGGAGAAACAACATGCCAACAAGACGAACTATTTATCGTGTAGCGAATAATTTCGGAGGAAGAGGGTCTGTAGTTGATAAGGCCAAGCATGGACCACAACGTACTGCAAGATCGACAGAAAACTTTACTGCTGCTCAAGAAAGTGTTCAAAACAATCTATCAACCTCAATTCGATGCCGTGCTCAGGAGTTTGGTCTTCAAAGAACAACTTTGGCCACAATTTTGCCCAAGAATTTGCATTTGAGATTCCATTTAAGATTCAGTTGACACAAGAGCTTCTTCCACAAGACCATTTACGCTGCCATACATATGCCAATAGGATGTTACAGCTCGCTCATGACAACCCCGATTTTCATGAAAAAATCATATGGAGTGACGAGGCATAATTTCATTTGAATGGATGTGTGAATAAACAGAATAGTCGGTTCTGGGCAATGGAAAACCCTTAAATTATTCATCAGTCACATTTGCATCAATTAAAAGTGACAGTCTGATGTGCATTTTGGTCAGGAGGAATCATTGGACTTTACTTCTTTGAAACTGAAAACGGCGTAACGGTAACTGTCAATGGGGAGAGATATCGTGATATGATTGAAAATTTGTTAACGCCACAACTGTGGTATCAACAAGACGGTGCCACATCGCATACAGCCAGGATTACAATGGAACTGCAATACCTCTTTCCACAACAAGTTATTTCAAGAAATGGTGATGTTGATTGGCCTTCACGGTCGCTTGATTTGACTGCTCCGGACTTCTTCTCTGAAAAGCAAGGTTTATGCAAACGGAGCCGAAACGCCAGAGCAACTCAAACAAAATATTCGTGATGAAAATAATGAAATACCGCGTGAAATGTATGAAAATGTAATGAAAAATGTGCTCAAAAGGGCACGCATTTGTGAGGCTAACAGAGACGGACATTTATCTGATATTGTATTCCATACATAATTGCCGATAATATAATATAATAATAATATAAGATCCATTCTCTTTCATTTAATTAAAAATTACAAACAAACAAAGTAGTATACCTTCCCGACGGACACCCTGTATTTCCAAAATTTCTGGAACAAATCATCCAGGCCGTTTATCTTAGGTTTGAATTCATCATGATTCTGTATCGACAGTGTAGAATTTCTTCATGTCTTAAGCACACATGTTCAAAGTGAGATATCTCTAGAATACTTTGTTCGATATTTATGGTCTTGAAAATTGAAGTTATAGGAAATTTGGCATTATGGGGATGCAACTTGGATCTCAAATGGGTAGGAATTGTCACACGCTGTTAATTATACACTGGTAATAAAAACACAAACAGACGATTCATGTTATGGGGATAGCGATATTACCGCCACTGATTTAAAATGTCAAATTGACATTCTTTACCCAAAAACAAAAAAAAAAAAAAATCCCGAATCGTTGGATTTAAAGTGTGAAATTTGTATCCTTTTGAAAATTTAAAATTTGTGAATAATTGAAATACTGCAAATGGTGACCCCGACGAAAAAAAGAAAAATATTAGCATTCCAATACAGTGGGCCCTATGAAGTGATTAAAAGACAGCCAATTTATTTTACTGTCCGAATTGGCAGCAAGAAATATAACATTTCAATAGGTTGAATAAAACCAGCATATTCAGATGATTTTGAACTGCATTTTACTGTACTATTATTCTATAATAATCAGTTATGTTCATGAATTCATGTTCATGAATGAATTCATGAATTGTTTCAAATTGTTTTCATTCTGGCTGAAACGTTGAAATAAAGAAGACCTGAAATTTGTATCCGTTCGGAAATTTAAAATTTGTGTATTATTGAAATACTATAAGCGTATTATGCAGTTTTTTCGACATTTCTACAACGTTTAAACATGTTTAATGTCAAGAATTAGATACATTCTGGAAATTTTCGGAACTACTGATTCGGTGATTTATTTAGGAGCACAAATGATACCAAAATAATGAATGTTATTATCTTAAAGAACAATATTTTCAAAAAAAAAAAAAAAAAAAAGAATACGAAACGTGCGACAGGCTAGCATTTTTTTTTTTTTACCGAAAAATGACACAACATTAGATACCTCATAATTCACGGAATATGATTTTTGCTGGTCTACGCATACGCAGATAGAAATATACGATCACTAAAAGAAAAGGAAGACGGTTTTGAATCACTGGTTGAAAAATTCACTGATCACTGAAGTGTTTATCAGGCCGAAATTTTGGCCATTAAGGAAGTGGACGAATGGCTGAGATATAACGTCCTCATCACGGTGAGAATTAACGTATTCTCTGATAGTCAAGCTGCCGTTATATTCCTTGATTCTGTCTTCCTGAACTCAACATCAGCCCTAAAATTCCACAGATCTCTGAACGAGATGGCTCAGCATTTCAACATTTACCTCAGGTGGTTGCCTGGCCACAGGGACATACCAGGGAACTGCAGAGCGGACGAGCCAGCTGGGGATAACCCTACGGACTCCAGCCGAATAGGAGCCACTTGTAAGCTCCTACTACGAGATAGAGCATATTTAGCAGCAAATAGTAGGTATTTGTCTGTCCGAGGTTGTAATCAATCCAGACAGATGTGGCCTCACCTAGATCTGAAGCGTTTACACATACTGCTGTCGCTATCAAGACTCAACGCCTCATTGCTTGTGTCCATCATGTCACGACACTGTATGATTGGAAGACATGCAGTGAGATTAAAGTTTAAGACTAGTGACTTCTGCAGGAGCTATGACGATGAAGAGGAGGAGGAGTCCATAGAATACCTTCTTTGCTTCTCGGAGATCAACACTGGGCTCTTATTTCTTTAGGGACTTAAGAGATCTGGACGATATTGATATTGTCCGACTTAAGAGCTTATTGAGGCGCTCAGGATGGTTCAACGGGGGAAACTAAGGACATCCATATCTGTAGTTTCCGTGGTATCAGAATGGATTATACAGTCTAAGTGAGTCCTAGATACAGACTGCCAGACTGCCACACTAATCTAGTTATATATCCGATAACTGGTTCAGACTGATTTCGAGCGACGATAAACGTGGTAGTAAGTGGAACTATATTTTAAAATGAGTATGTCCATTTGGAAATATTTTTTATTCTCTGATAAAAACATGAGAAATACTTATGGATGTACATGTGATCCTTTTGTACAGAAATAGACCACATAGTTGTAATTACGGTACGTTCGAGACTAAGCAAAGCGAAGAGCGTAAAATGCAAAGTTTCATAGCCGGAATTCCAATGACATTTTCCAGCAAACTCTCCACATTCCAAACTAACTACAGGGTGGCGCATCAATTGCAATACAATAGTCAAATAACTTTCTTTCAATCAACGTATTTCATTTCAAATTCAATTTTATTTTGTACAACTAATTGGTTTTGAAGATAATAGACCGAAGATAACCTTAATGCACCTTATGCACATGCAAAACCTGATCAGCAAAATTCAATTATGGTTTTAATTCAATTATAGTATAACTCCTTAGGTTCGTTTTGCACACTTCTTGCTTGGCATAACGCCAAGAAAAAAAGTCTGGTGCAGTCAGGTCAGGTGATCCTGGGGGCCAGCGGAAAACGGAGTTTCTGGATATTAATTTGTTTGTGAATTTTCGTTGGAGCTCCGCCACAACCGGTCTGACTGTGAGCGCAGTTGCTCCATCTTGTTGGAACCAAATGCTGTTGAAACGGATAAGTCTTCTTCGTAGTTCTGGGTAAGAAAACTTCTTCATCATCTTTAAATAATGGTCCCCATGGACAGTTGACAATAACGGGCGGTTTATGCACCACCCTGTACTACAACATAACGCGCTTAGGCACGGCTTTAACGACAAACAGTAAATAAATAAATTATTTTAAATTTCTGTTAGTTGTGAGATGTGTGAATTTGCAGAAGTATACGGTAAAATAACTTATTGCCTATGTTTTCGTTAGATGTGTCATTTGCAATATAGAGTGTGTCGATGTATCAAAATATGTTATGAGTCCAAACTGCTATATCTTCATAATCTACAGGGTGATTTTTTAAAATCTAAGTTTTTCAGGTTGGCAGCACTGGTTGATAATGGCATCAAAGCGTCATCTGTCAAAGTGAAAAGTGTACAGTATACTCTGCCATTTCATCATGGAAAGACTGACGAACGAGCAATGATTGCAAATCGTTGAAAATTATTATCAAAATTCGTGCTCTGTGACAAATGTGCATCGTTTGATACGACCATTTTATGGTCGTCATAATCGAGCTGCTGAATCAACAATTCGTGCTGTTATCTCCAAATTTCGCACCAAATTTACTTTGTTGGCCATAAAATTATTGACTTGCATGCGTACAGTGCGTACCGAAGAAAATATTGCAGCCGTAGCGATCAGTGTTAATGACGATCGTGAAATGTCTATTCGCCGCCGTTCTCAGCGATTGGACATGTGTTACTCAACCACAAGGAATTTTTGTTGCCCCAATTGGCTGAGTTGAACCTGGTTGACATGTGGTTTCATCAGGACGGTGCAACGTGCCACACTCCTCGTAAAACAATGAATGAATTTGGTGAGCAGCTTATCTCTCGATTTGGCCCTGTGAGTTGGCCCTTAGGATCTTGCGATTTAACACCTCTTGGTTATTTCTTGTGGGGTTATGTCAAGTCGTTAGTCTATGTGGACAAGCTGAACACTATTGAAAGCTTTACAGGATAACATAACGCGCGTTAGTCGTGGAATGAAGGCCAAAATGCTCGAAAAAGTGACGAAAAATTTGGACCTTCCGAATGGACATTTTGAGACGGAGCCGCGGACAACATTTACATGAAATTATCTTTAAAAATTAAACCAATTAAACCAATTTATCGATTCCAATAAAAAATTTTAATATGTGATGCAAAGTGTTTTATTCGATTTAAAAAAAACTACGATCAAAAAATCATCCTATATTAACAATTGAATATACTATCGTATTTTAAGCCTTAGGACACAAGTTGGGCTAATAGAGAATCTCACCTACTCAACTCTATTCAAATAAACCATTTTGCTTTACCGAGAACGGCGGACGATGGCACACACAGAAAACTCTAATTTCTGTATTCGGATATCCTGATAATTATCTTTTGGATGGGGAATATATTAGATTTAAGAGCTTAATTAAATTATAATTTCTTGTTACTAAGATGCAGCTTCAAAAGAATGCATGTATTAAAACCCAAATATAGCTTATTCACATACGTAAGACGGGATTTACAAGTCATCTATAAACCGACATCTTCACGGGTAATCTCACTGGAAAGGTAAATTTTAGGATTAACAAAACAGATATATCGTACATATTGGTTTTATTCGATACATTGGCATGGTATTAGATGGATGGAATACTTTGCATTTTAGAAAATACAGGGTGGCGCAATAGAACGTGCATATTGCATCATCTTTTTTTGAGGGGTAGAAAAGGCGCGGCGAGGGGGCGCCTACATCGTTGGGTTAGCGGGCTCATGGAGTTTTAGTCGCTATGAATCACTTCGACGGGAAGCGTCGCGCATTTTGCGTGCTCGCATTTTACGAGAACTCTCGTTCATATATTGCTACTAGGCGACTATATTGTGCTGAATATGGACTACGGCGAATTAGTGAAGCTCCGAGTGCTAATTTAATTAAAATATGGGTAAAACGTTTTGAAGAGACCGGTTCAACATTTAAACCACAAGCAAATGGTCGCCCAAGAACATCTAGGACCGAAGACAATGTTGAGAGAGTTATGGAGTCAGTACGAGAAAATCCACAAATTGATTTTCTCATCCATATAAGCTGCAATTAACACAAGAATTGAAAGAGTCTGACTTCATAGCAAGGCTCGCATTGACTAATGAAATGCTTAATCGATTTTCCAATTTTGACAAAATCCTTTTCTCTGACGAGGCTCATGTCCTTATGAATGGGTTCGTAAACCGTCAAAATTGTCGTTACTGAAACAGTGAAAACCCCAAAATCAAACACCAGAAACCATTGCATAGTCCTAAAGTGACAGTATGGGTAGCAATCTCTGGCATAGGAATAATTGGTCCTTTTTTCTTCGAAAATGCGAGGGGCCAAAACGTCACGGTTAATACGGAACGCTATGTTAAGATGTTGGACGGATTTTTGGCTCCAGAAATTTAAAGTTCAAGAATAGTGAATTCCAGAACTTGGTTCCAACAAGATGGAGCTACCTGTCACACATCAAATGACTCCATGGCGGTGGGGAAGCAGATGTTCCCTGGCAGACTGATTTCGAAAAGAGGTGATATCCCATGGCCCTAACGTAGCCCAGACTTGACGCCTCTTGACTTTTTTTGTGGGGATACCTCAAACACAAAGTCTACAGTAATAATCCAAGAAACATTGTTCAGCTCAAGGAGAATATCCGTGGTGAATGGCAGCCATTACACCAGTATTACTGAAGAAAGTTTTCAATAATTTTCGTTTGCGGCGAGAGGAGTGCCGTCGTAGAGAGGATCACCATTTAGATGATGTTATTTTTAAAAAATAAACTCCATTTATTACTCTACAATGCCTTAGATTTATTTTAACCATACCTTTTGTATTTATTTTTAGTCTATTTTTTAAATATGCACGTTCTATTGTGCCACCCTGTATATTACAAAAGTTTGATTGACTTTTTCTATATTGTGTTTTAAATGATAAACGGATATAAGCCATGTTAACCGCAATGGTCCATAAATTTATTCTGTATCCAAATTATTTTTTACTGTACCACCTTGTTGTAGTCTTAATTATCAAAACAACTTTGTGAACTGAACAAAAACGAGAAGAAAAAAAAATTAAAAAACCTGACCGAAATACCTGCAACTAATCTGCGAATATTGTTGTACAAAACAATTTTGCATAGAACTACTTTCTTGTTTGTACATCGTTCTAATGCACACAAATGCTATACGATGTTCTCTAAATATAAACTGTCATCACCTTTTTGGTTTATGTTGACAATAATTTATCTTTCACCCTTGACTTCTAGGTAATCGCATGTATATTGCGAAAAAAACTGCAACTTTGCCATAAATTTCAATTCGAATGTTATTTTTTTTTTTGTGGTTCCCAAGGTCTTTGCTACGTATTCAATTATAGGTTTTGCAACTTGCAAAAAAAAAACAACACAGATTTTCAAATAAACAATTTTATAATAATAAGCATTTGTTAGCGTTATTTACATATTGGCGCCATAACGCTACGACATGCACGAGTACATGTGGTTAATAAACACTTTGCCATAAATTACACAAGGCGACAATAGTAGAAAAGTTTCTGTAGATGTGCTAAATAGACAAAGTAAAAAGAGTCTAGGAAATGCGGTGTAATACAATTGAGGATTTTTGGTTTTGAGTTGAATGAGGCCAAAATTAAGCTAATTGCCTAGACGAACAACCAGTCTATTTCAGTCAATACGATAACCGATGTCAGCCTAAAAATTGGGGAAATGATGCCATTATGGATTATGCAAATAATTTAATGATTAAAATCAGTCTCTTTCTCTCGAAGAGCAAATATCCAACTGCATTACACATAAATCCTATTTGTCTTGTTGTGTAGGTCAGCAATGAATGCGTTCTTTATAAAATAAGCAGTGTTCCAACAAGAACGCATGATTTAAATTTTAAATAAAACACAGATATTTAAAAAAAATCGTGAAATTTTATTATATTGTAAAGTAGACAGAATAAGGTTATATATGGAATAAAACATCAGGCAGATGGCCGCCGCGGCTTTGCTGGCACACACGCGATCTTTTAATGAAATTTTCATAAATGCTGCAGTATTTCATTAATGCAGCGTCCAATTTCCTCTTTTAAGACTTGAGTCGTCGTCGACTTATTTGCGTAAACCATCGACTTCAAAAAACCCCAAAGAAAAATGTCTAATGGTGTTAAATCGCACTATCTAGGCGGCCAATTCTGGTCTCCAAACCGCGAAATAGCACGACCGGGAAATGACTGATGCAGGAATTGAATTGTTTCTCTGGCTGTATGACATGTGGCACCGTTTTGTTCAAACCACATGCCCTCCACATTCATTTCTTCAATTCTAGGCACGAAAAAAACTGGTTATCATTTTACGATACCGAACACCATTGATTGTCTTGCGTTTTTGTTGGAACACCCTTTTCAACAATCCATCGCCTTTAAGGAAGATTTCCAGCAACGAACGCCGCAGCTTGAACAAATTCTCGATGAATGGTACACCAAAGGGCATCAGAAGCTTTTTCGGAAGGCTCCATTTTCTGAAGTGCTATCAACAGTTTTTGTCATGCATTGGAGAAGAAGGGATGAAAATCAAAACGAGCCTGGATTTTTTTCTACGGGAGGCGCATAATAGACAATAATCTATGGTGTAATCTACGATGTATGTAATGTAGTTGGTAAATCCGATAAAAGCTACTGCAATTTTTAGACAATCGTAATTGTGGCCGGGGTCGGCACAAAATTTTTGAAAATACAATTTTTCAACTGCAAAAGGAAATACAAGTTCATATATAAGTAGATTAAAAAGAATTATATTTTTTTTCTAAGATATGACTTTAGTAATCAGTATCTTGCATTATATAAATACGACCTGGTTACACAAGAAAGACAACACTTCGTACTCAAAAAGTAACAATTTAATTTATAGGTAGCTCACTCGCTTGAAGGCGCGTCAAAGATAGACATCAGCCATACTTTACAGTTTTTCTTCGATAAAGGTCCACGAAGGCTGAAAATGTGAATTTAGTCCTGTTGCTGTAATAGGCAATCATGTGCAATTTCCGTTCCGATTTCCAATGGAAATCAATCAATTCTGATCATCATGTAGGCGCTGTTCCGATTGCCTTGATTCGGAAATTTGCATTAAAAAACTGTTTGGAATCACTTGAATAAAACTGGATACAAAAAGATGTTCGATGTTTTGGTGTCACATCTGCGACTCGCTGCTGAATTGCACCAAAATCGACCCATTTTTGAGTCGGATGGCGACTGGTGATAAAAAGTGAGTCATTTACGAGAATGTTAAGTGAAAACTATCGTAGGCTCTAACGATGGCCAAGCTAGAATTGGCGGTCAGAAAGGTGTTGCTGTGCGCCTGTTAGGATTGACAGAGAATCATTTACCATGAGGTGCTCGCCTACGGCCAATCTCTTAATCCGAACTTGTATTATCAATGATTGGACCATATGAAGGAAGCAATCGCCTAGAAGCTACCAGCTTTTGCCAAAAGGCAAAGAATTGTGTTCCTTCATGACAAGGCCAGACCACATAAATCAATAATAAATCAATCCGCCACAAAATTCGAGAACTTGATTTGGAATGTATTATGTGCCCACTTTATAGTCCAAACTTGGAATCAAGTGATTTTCACCTGTTTCGGTCTATGGCGAATGATTTTGCTGACGCCAAATTTCACCTCAAGAGAAGAGTAGTGAAAATCGATTGCCTTAGTTCTATGCCAATAAGTGCGGGGATTTCTGTAAGAGAGGCGTAATGGAATGACTTTCAACAAATTCGCTTCAAGAGAAGAGAAGTGAAAATCGATTGTCTTAGTTCTATGCCAATAAGTGCGAGGGTTTCTGTAAGAGAGACATAATGGAATGACTTTCAAAAAATTCGCTTCCAGAGAAGAGTAGTGAAAACCGATTGCCTTAGTTCTATGCCAATAAGTGCGAGGGTTTCTGTAAGAGAGGTATAATGGAATGACTTTTAAAAAATTCGCTTCAGGAGAAGAGTAGTGAAAATAGATTGCCTTAGTTCTATGCCAATAAGTGCGAGGGTTTCTGTAAGAGAGGCATAATGAGAAGAGAAGTACAAATCACTTGCCTTAGTTCTATGCCAATAAGTGCAAGGGTTTCTGTAAGAGAGTCGTAATGGAATGACTATCAAAAAATTCGCTTCAAGAGAAGAGAAGTGAAAATCGATTGCCTTAGTTCTATGCCAATAAGTGCGGGGGTTTCTGCAAGAGAGGCATAATGGAATTACCATGAAAATGGTAACAAGTTATCGGACAAAATGGTGCATCTTTAACCTAAATCAGATTATTCTAAATATGCAAACTAATGTATTTTTTTTACTATACTTTATATATGTCTGACCGTGAGTCGTCCATGATATTATGACTGCAGGAGATACAAATGAGAAAAATGTGCAAAGTATGACACATTTTGGCCCTGCAGGAAATAGAATATCCCTAAAAATTGATCTTTTTCGTTAATTAAGAGGTAATTGAGGCGGCTATTAATAGATATGGAAAAGAATCACCCAAATTGTTATAAGTCTGTGAAGGATGAAATCGCCTTAATTGTGTCCATGGTCAGGGATAATATTTTGAAATACAATTTTTCACTAGAAAGTATAAGCTAAGTCGATATACTAAGCATGGGAAAAGATGTTCTTGAAGGGTACTTCTCTGGTACATCTTCCTCGATAATGTAGTGTTCATTTCATGGTGGAGTGTATAATAGCTCCGGCCATATCGAGCTTTTGGCAACCATCCAATGTTACTGATCTATTTTTGGTTTCCAAAATTCAACAAAATCAACATAATTTATTAAGGTTGTCTTTTTAAGAGTAATTTTCTAATATTGGTCTCCAAAATCATAAAAAATGTAATTTGTTTAATGCACATATGTACATACTCGTATATGGCGCTTAGTGTAAGAATTTAGCACAATCTGTAATATAAAACAAACTCAACAAACCACAATTTGCTATCATTACTACAAAGTTATAATTGGCTACATGTTAAAATATTTAACAAAAGTTTATTCAGTTTTTTTGTTACTCAGCTATCAGATCTCTGCTTAAATAATTAAATTAAAAAATACTCAACTTTGTGAATAATTTCTAAATGCTACAACGTCATGTTTATGGAGAAATGTAAGAGTTTGTGTGTTAGAGTGGATCAAAAGCTAACAACGAAAGGCTGAGGAGACAGACAAATTTAACGTAAGGACGGACAGAGATGAATGGAAGAACAGACAGACAGACGGACGGACAGATTTCGAACATTTCAGTTTTGCTACTGTTTGGGAAATAAGCAAACAACGGTCGCACACAACGACAACAATCTTAACAACAAAGAGTGTAACGCCAACAATACTACCGCCAACAACAACAGCGGCAACAACAACAACGGCAATAACGACCACAACAAATACGTATTTCAATTCAACTCTTAACCTGACATATGTGGGTTGTTGCCTGGTGACGGTTGTCTGCATATTTGTGCCGCAGAGACAACAAGAACAGCAACAACAACAACAACTAAAACGTTGTTGCGCTGAGATGTTTGCATGTCTAAGCCATAAGAATGGCATATTGGCAACAGGCAACCTAAAATCAACAACATTGGCTACAAACAACCAAAACAACAGCAACAACTCGCATCTCGTCATTCATGGCAATGGCGGCAGCAGCTAACTAACAATATTGACTGACTGCATTTTGCTGCAAATGTGTGTTTGGTGTTGTTGTTGGTGTTCTTGTTGTTATGTCTCGCGGCATTTTGGTTGCTGGTTGCTTTGTAAAAATGAAGTGTCAATTTTATTTAGCGCCCGTTTGCCATATTCATTGTGTGTGTGTGTGTGTGTGTGTGTGTGTGATATTTGGCCCCCTCTCCACCCTCACTTACTTTTTCATTGTTTCATTAATGCCTCGACGAAGTTCTTAGCCAAGACTTTTCAAAACATTGGCGTCATCTGGCGTTAGCTAATTGCAAAATTATGTAAGTGGGCGTGTTGGGTGCCTTAGTGGTCTTATGACGTGATTTTGATTTGCCCGTAACATGATTTGCAACAAAATAATAAAAAAAAAATGATAATAAGAGATCTCCTGGTTACAACGAAATCATGATTGTAAAGGTTTTGAGAGTGGGAATCAAACTAAAGGCAGCACAAAGAAAAAACACTTTCCATTTTATATATGTGTTGCCTTTTAATAATAAGCAAAAAAGAAAAATATGCATTTATTATCTTTGTTTTGTGGCATGCCCAGTGTGTAGGTTGTACAACTACTGTTTTGTTCTACATTTTTTATTGGTTTGCGTTTTCGTTACGGTCGCTTGAGTTTTTTGTGGATATTTTGTGATTTTTTTGAGATTTTTCCCTCCCGCTTAAAGTTATAAATCATAATGTTGCTAACCTTAGCCATAACTCATATTTCAAAGTTAATATTAACATCAATCTTGCGAGCTGTGATAAATAGTTGCGATCAAAGTTTGAGTTACTTGTTGGGGCTTTTGTTTGGGGTAATTGCTGTGAGCTGTGAAATATGAGATAAATTTAATTAGAGTTGAAAATAAATTAGTATAAAATGTTAAGCTATACAAAAAAATTGGCGTTTATTGCATCTATATCAAGCACCGTGTGGGATTTTTACGTATAACCAAATCAGAACTAAATTATTTATAAGGATATCCTTACGATGGCAAAGTTGTATTACAGATACATAATTCTTTAATCCCTGATATATTAAATACACAGCGAAAAACTTCCGTAATTAGGTTTTGAGAGTACAAATAAGTTTCCGTTCAATTTTTGTCAAAACAAATTTGTCATTGAATATGAAAAAAGGGACATTATGTGCTACTCAAATTATTATCCATCGCTAGCCACTACTTTTCCCTTCATTATGGCAGTCTTAACAGAAAACTTTAGCTTCTGACGTTTTCTAAAAATTGAAACAATTTTTGATTTCTTCATTTGTTGTAAAGCAGGAACCGAAAATAATTATTGTTGATTGAATTTTAAATTAAAATATTCTAAATCCTGAAATTTTTTTCTTGAATCCATAGGTATTTTGCCTTATTTATCATTTTTGATATCGCAAATGAAGCCGCATTCTGGGAGATCAACAAAAGTTGATACAAATATTTTGATTGATCAATCAAAAATGTTGAACTTTAAACCAATTCAACAAAGCTTCTCACACTGGCTGAAAATCACGGCAAACTACAAACATACATTCATTGAGTTAGTGACCAAATACTGTTTCTTCTTTTTTTGTGTTTACACGGACTAATTTTGGTCAGAGCTTTCTCTGATGCAAATAAAACAAATTTATTTCATCATGTATTTCTCAACGTTTCGTTGGATTTTTTCCAAGTTTTATTGAAAATTCAAAAAACTGGACAACACGCGATTCCGTTGCGATTCCGTTGCGATACTTTGAAGAGTTAAGTTCTGTGATATTAGTTATTAAGTTTTAAACTGTGATTTATTTATATTCTGGCATCATTATTTTTATTATTAAATTATTGTATGTGCTGTCCAGTTCTTTAGTAATATAAGTAATTTTTTTTAAATGTTCGTCGTAGTCCAACTTAGGTTTTTATGGAAAGAAAAATTTGCCACGCCCACTTTTATGCCCACTTTTTTCGATTTATCTAAAATTGTAAAACGGCTACACCGATTTGGCTAATTCTTTTTTTAAATGTTTGTAGTAAATGTTTCCAGTGCTGCTACAAATATGGGTGCGATTGGACAAAGGGGCGTCGTACCTCCCATACAAACCACAAATTAAAAATCCATTATTTCTGCTCCTGCTAACGGTATTTGAACAAAACTTGGTATGGGCGGGATTGGACGAAGGGACGTGGTACCTCCTATACAAACCACAAATTAAAAATCCATTATTTCTGCTCCGGCTAACAATATGTGAACAAAATTTGGTATATAAGTTTGGTGTACATATTGTAACTTCTGCTACAAATATGGGTGGGATTGGACAAAGGGGCGTGGTACCTCCCATACAAACCACAAATTAAAAATCCATTATTTCTGCTCCTGCTAACGGTATTTGAACAAAATTTGGTATACAAGTTTGGTGCACATATTGTAGCTTCTGCTGCAAATATTGGACGAAGGGGCGTGGTACCTCTCATACAAACCACAAATTAAAAATCCATTATTTCTGCTCCAGCTAACAATATGTGAACAAAATTTGGTATATAAGTTTGGTTTATATATTGTAAGATCTGCTGCAAATATGGGCGGGATTGGACAAATAGGCGTGGTACCACCCGAAGAAATCAAAAATTAGAAAACCATTGTCCTGTTATAGGAAAATTTAAGTTTTTCATATACTGACTTTATTTCACTTCTCATTTTTCTATGTATGAGAAATTTTTAGGAGAAACTCAAACACCTAACTTTTTCAATCATGTTGCCTTCTTTTCACTCCTCAATTTTTTTACTTAGCCTAAGCTTAAACTATAAAAAGTTCCTATTAGTGCTATTTGTGAAAATTCTTTACGAGCCTTATTCAGTGCTATTGTGTTTGCTGCAAAAAGTGAAAATTTTAAAATACAATTATCCGTGCGCTCAAATTTTTTGTGCAATATAATATAGGTGTTGGTGAGTATAATTTCAGCAATAACTTTTTTTATAAGAAAAAAACGAAGAACATTTTCTTTTCTTCTTCTTCTCTCTTCTCTTATATATAAAAATGAATTTCGGTCAGAAACAGTGTTGGATTATAGTATTGATTTTGTTTTCAATTAACTTTCATAATAAGTGAGTGAGATGCCGCCAATCAGACGTAGGAACATTGGTCGCAAAGGCCGTACGGCTACAGGATCAAGAAATTCGCGAATAATTGAAAGTTCTGAACATCAAGCAAATCGTATTGAGAGGAACAGCCAACGGATATTAGAATCCCGATTAATTCAGTCACATGAAGATCAAGCTAAATGGTGAGAAAAATGTATAGTAGTTCATTAATTGAGAACGGCTGGGCCGATTTGGCTCAAATTTTTTCTCAGTTGTTCGTAATTGCCTGGAGAAGGTTTTTACGAAAGAAAATTTTGGGGAAGCCCTCCGGAAAAGTGGGAAAATTGAAAAAATCGAAAATGAATTTTTTGTATGGAATTTTGTGTGCAATTGTTCCGGAATGGCTTTTCGAATGGCAAAATAGAAAACTGTTATTGGAAAACTCGGAAAATTCCGGAAAATTTTCAATTTGATTTTGGACTGTGTAAAGTTGGAAAATTCGTTGTAAATTTCGGAAAATTATGAAATTTATTGTGATAAAATATGTTTTGCCTGAATTTTGGGTGGAGAAGTTAACGAGATAAATAACAGATGGCGCTGCGCTGCGTTTAATGCCACAACCCCGTAGATGGCGTTATATGTTAACTTAGGCTGAGCGCAATTTGACAGGTGCACTTTTCGCATTGTCATTTTCTATTAAACAAATGTGCTATATTTCCTGCAGCAATTGATTCGAGTTTTACCTATTATTACACTGATTTCGGATACTCATATATCGCGTATCACATCAGTAAATGGTACAAACAGTACGATCAATTGAAATTCAGTGCAATATTTATCAATTCGATCATTTTTTCGGAAAATAAGTTTGAGTATAAAAAGTTAGGTTATCTTATTGGATTGCAGGCATTTATTGCGATACATTCATTTCGTAAGTTTTTTTTTGTTAAATAATTTTCTTTTTAATAGGATTAGTCAACAACGACTTTATTCTATTTCAAGGAGAGTTATTTGCTTGACTAATTCCACCTATTAGACGATCAAACCTTGGACGTCGTACATGTAATTAGTCAGAATGTTTGTGATAATTAAACGCAAGAGGAACGCGCTGAACAAAATGAATGGAGACGTGCCCATATTGCACAAGTTCGCGTTGCACAATCACCACATCACATTGTCGAAGGAGGAACTCATCACCAAAGTGTTCCCCGGCATTATAAAAATCTCGATTGGATTAGTGAACTGGCAATAACAGCAGCTAAGAGTAGGGACGTCGATAGCTTGAATTTAGTTATTCAAAGTCAAATCGCTGGAAAACTGTATTCGTACAAATCTATTGACAGAGTGACCGACGAGGATGAAGCGACAAACTATCCGAAGGAATTTTTGAACTCGCTTGATGTGCCAGGAACTCCTCCGCATAATTTACAGCTGAAGGTAGGATCGATCATACCCATGTTGCGGAATCTGAATCATCCGAAATTGTGCAATGGTACGCAATTGTCCATCAAGAAACTGATGAACAATGTGATTCAAGCGACGATCATCAAGGACAAATTCAAAGGAGAGGAAGTCCTTATCCCACGAATTTCGATAACTCCAACTGATCCTCCATGCCAATTCAAGAGGATTCAGTTCCCCATTCGATTAGCTTTTGCGATGACAATCAATAAATCGCAAGGCCAATCGTTGGAAGTCTGTGGGATTAATCTCCCTGTTTTTCGTACGGTCAGCTCTACGTTGCCAGTTCGCGTGTTGGGGACAACCGTCTTCGTTGTTTGTTTTTGCGCCGGAAAACAAATCAAAAAATATTGTTCATCATAATGCTCTCTACTGATTTCGATTCCATTCAAATAAATCACATTGAAATTTGAGCTATCTGTTTTTTATTATTACTCGGGAGTTTATCTGAAGGCGTTAAATTGTGGCGAGTCGAAGTTCGCCGGGTCCGCTAGTTTTCAATAAAAGTTTTCTAATGATGAAGTTGGAAAAGAAAACCAACGAAACGTTGTGAAATACATAATGAAATAAATTTGTTTTATTTGCATCAGAAAGCATCAAAAGCTCTGACCAAAAACAGCCCGTTATACGTACATTAAACGTACATTATTTGTGTGTAGCGCTTCTGTACCGTTCATTCGATTGTGATAAAACTATGGCTGGTTGGTCCTTAGATAGATAGATCCTGAAGTGGTTAAATATACTATGCAAGGACTGGATCCCATACGAGTATGTGATTTTCCATCCCTCGCATATTAATTAAACTACTCTAGAAATCATCCCGAATATGATACATCTCAAGAATTTTAGGTTTTCGCCAACCATTCTATAACCAGTGCAAAATGCTGAAAACTAAATCCAAGATCAAAATCCTCGCTCGGCTTTCTGTACAGGGGATAAAAACGTACGACTATGTTGCAACTTCTCAAGGCAACCTTTTTCTAGTAATCAATTTGAAAAGTTTCTTTAACTTCGTGTCCATGGATTCCAATTCATTTATCCTAATAAGTTACAAGTATAATCATGATAATCATAATCAGCGAAATAAGAAAAATTGATTTTCTGTTGCATAGTGTAAATATGAGCAAATCATTGTCGTCTCTCTGTGGTTACCTATAATACCCCTATAGATATTTTGGAGTAAACTTAGAATCATTTACGTACTTACTAAAGTGAAAGACTTTAATTCATAGCCACGAGAATAAAAGTCTTTAGCGGTTTCAAAAGCGCCGGTCTGGCAAGACGTTCGGCTGTTAAATACCCATCATCTGAAGTGCTATTTATTTAGTGAATGGTGTCACAAATACGAATTGTTTGAAGCGTTTAACGAGAAGAACGCGTAATAGTTAAAACTTACTACAAAATTAGTGATTCAAACGTGGGCTTTCAAACGGCTTACTGGTAAGCCGATATTTTGTAAACTGGCTCATTCCCATTCGCATGTATTATTTAACATGTATTTATTTTATTTACTATTTTTTATTATAATATTATTTGCAATATTTAGTAAGCTTTAATAATTACTTACAATTGCTATGCAATTTATGACAGTTTTGAAAGGTCGTATTTTAAATAAATTTTATTGATGTTTCAGTTTTGGCTCGGTGAGAACAAACTTCAAAGTGTTTCAAATGGGCTAGTAAGGTAAGCAAAGTTTTTGATTTAGATATATTTTATTTTGAAACACTGCATTTATTAACAGAAATTCGTACTACTATTATTATGAACTAAATTGAAATAAAATCAGACTTTTAATCTCCGAAGAATAATATTAAAATATTTTATAATTCAGAGGCCAAGAATGTCTTAGCTGTACAAGTGTTTTTCATGTTGAGGCAAATTTTCAACATATTAAATATGTAGCTAAATGATTATTTCCCAAAGTAGACAAGGTTCTTAGAACAGACACTTCATTGCTAAGGTAACCACCTTAACAACGAAATATAATAGATCATAATTTTAAAATGCGCCACCACTGGGTAGATTATTTAGCAGTTTTGGAAAGTAATTTTTAATGATAATCTTGACTATAATTTAATATAAAAGCCCCTTGAAAGGCATTTTCTAGTACATTTTCTAAAATATATAAGGTAATACCTGTGGTCACAACCCGTAACAGCCTAACTCTAGTTAGGACAGAATTGAGTTATTAGCACCATCGTATTCAGCGTATCTAAATTTATTTGCTCTAAATTTTTCATGTTTGTATCTCTTCTAGGAAGGCAATTAATCCTAAAAAACCTAATAGCTTAAGTTATTTTTCTAAATGACTGTTTTGGCATAACTGCCTAAGTCAATTTAGGATTACAACAAATATAAACATTATTTTTTCATCATTACCTAAGTCAACTTAAGTCGTTAATCCAAAAAAAATAAAGAAACAATTTTATTTTCCTAACTTGAGTTAAGCTCTTATTCCGAATTACAATTTCGTTTTTTGATGAACATAAATTGAATTAAGGTCTTTCTCCAAACTTAAAGTTTTTTATTTAATTTGGAATAATAGCCTAACTCAACTTGAACTTTTTGACTTTCTTTCGTTCAACAATTCATAAGAGCCTAAGTGTCTTTTTCGATAATATCTTTTGACTGTGAGAATAAACAACTATTTTTTTGTTAACAAGTAAAGAAATTCGTTTGCTTGGAATCTGTAGCAAAGTTTTCCAAAAAACACCTTCTCCTGATTTTCAGTGAAGATTCAAAACTTTAAACTCCTGTACTGAAAATATTGAAAAACAGGCTTAGGCTGTTATGGGTTGTGACCACAGATATAAATTAATTCACTACAGCTAGAAAATCTTATATAACAATTACAGTGCTGCTAAGCTGTTCTTATTTCATAAAAGAAATTGTACACTGTGCTTGATTGAGCAATACCCAAGAGAAAAAATCACTTCAGAATTAACAGCGACGCCATTGTTAAATCTATATCAAAAATTGAAACAGAAAACTTAAGACACAAACTTTTTAAGAATACTTCATCGCAAAAGGTGTGAAGTGAAATGTAACCCCTAAGACAAAAGCACACATAACACACGCTGTGACCGCATTACGTCGCTGCAAACCCTTAGTTTTGAAGGTTTCTTATGTGAAACAACATGAGATTTAGACATAACGAAAGACTTAAGCCACAAACTTTGTTAAAAGATAGAAAGCAGCAAAAAAATAACAAAGGCAGGAACTTTTCCTGTACTGTCAAGTTAATGAAATTGTACCTTTTATATACTGCAAGAAGCCTGTTTAAGTTTTATGGTACACCCAAACCAAAGGCTAAAGGCAAAGACTTTTGTTGGTAAACTGAGAAAGTAATTTAATTAAACACACGCTGCGACAGAATAATATGGAGATATCTTATATTAATAAGTTTAGTCATTTGTTTCATTGAGGGTAGATAATTTTACAACGTTCAGAAAGTGTAAATAATTAAGTCAGGGTTGATAAAATTAATGTTTAAGAATTATAACTACCTTGAAAGCCCACAATTCATTTAGCAGTATTTCAGTTTCGACAGTTTGGTCCAAAACATACTCGTATAGCAAAATTTAACCCACATAGGAATAATAATCGCTTCGAATAAAATGATTGTAATGTATGAAGCGTTAATAAATTTAATACTGGAAAATGTTGGCAGCAATTTGGTGGTGACCGTCGCTAACAATAGCAGAGAAATAATCTTACATAATCTGCGGCCCAAACTTCAAGTCTGTAAAATAATCTTGTGAAAGATTAAGCCAACAGTAAAAGTATGAATTGAAGTGTTCAACTAAAATTTGTGAGATAAGAGCAGTTTATCTATAGTTAGGAGTATAGTTCATCTAAGATATTAAGTACGGAACTAAGTTCTCGCTGTTTTTTTTATAAAAATTGAACTTTAATATGAAATCATGTTTACAAATGATTCATTGAAAGTACTGCCGATCGCTAGCTACTTTTTTTCCCATCTTTTTGGCAAAGCTCGAATTCCGTCACGGTAAAACTATTCATATTTTGAGGGTATTCACAAATCTAGCCATTCCTCGATGTCGTCATATCTGTGGACCTGCTGGCCAGTTAGACTGTGTACCCTCGAACAGAACAAGTGATAATTGGACGACGCAACATCTGGAGAATATGGCGGAAAGGATAAGATTTCCCATTTCAGCGTTTCCAGGTAGGTTTTAACGAACTTGGCCACGTGAGGCCGAGCGTTGTCATGCTAAAGAATCACCTTTTCGTGCCTTTCCATGTATTGTATGCGTTTCTCGCGCAGAGCTCGGCTCAATCGTATTAATTGAAGTTGATACCGGTCCCCAGTGATGTTATAGCTTGGTTTCAATAGCTCATAATAAATAACACCCACCTTGGCATACCAAATACAGAGCATATCCTTCCAGGGTGAATATTAGACCGACACGACCACATAGAAGCATGACTGAGCAGCCCCCATGACTTTCTTTTCTTTGGATTGCTGTACTGAATCCATTTTTGATCGCCTGTTACAATACGATAAAGAACCCCCTTCCTTTCTTGTCACTGAAGCAGTTACCCACAGGCGAAAAAACGACGCTTAACGTCTCTAGCTTCAAGTTATAAGGAACCCAAGTTCCTTGCTTTTGAATAATTCCCAACGCATGCAATTGCTTGGAAATGGCTTACCGGGTAGCTCCTAATACTGAAGCAAGCTCTATCAGCGTTTGACATGCATCCCCATCAAGCAGTGACGTCAATTCAGTGTCTTCGATGGTTTTTCGTCTTCCTTCACGGTCGTCAACATCAAAATCACCATCTTTAAAGCGATGGAACCAATCTCGATACGTTGTTTCACTTAAAGCAACATCTCAGTAAATGTTTTGAAGTTCTCGATAAGCTTCCGCCGCCGTTTTCTTCGATTGGAAGAAGAAAATCAATCAGTTCCCGCATATGACGAATACTTGGCATAAAAACATACATATTCACACAACCAAAAGAATATGACGTCAAAAGAAAATCACTATTGTGTCAATGCGGCATTTTTACCATATGCCTAAGCTTGGCTCATGTGTTGAGGTTATGGCAGAATCGCCTAGCACTTACAGCTGGTGCCATCTATTGGCAAATAGTGAGAATCTAGTTTCGCACCTAGTTATCGTATAAATTGTCAAATGTGTGGAAATTTTCATAAATTGTGTTATTTCTTGGTAAAATAAGATGCTCGAATGTTCTGAAAAGTATGTTTATTCCTTTTCTAGTTTGATTTTCTAAAACGCTTAAAGGTAACAATAGCCAAGGAATTTTCTCTAAACCGTTTCCCCGCTCGAGTAATCTGGAGATACCTTACATTTTTCAAAAGCCCATTTGCATAAAAATCTCTGAAGATATGCTAGAACGAGTCAATTCAGATTCCACATTCATAAAACAGATTATAACAGGTGACAACAAAGTTCGGGATAGTGCATTTCAATTGATTCTTTTCGATTTCGACTCAATTAAAGTGGGCTACTCCGAACTTTATTAACTCATTTTAACTGAGTCTTTTCTATTTCAACTCAATTAAAATGGGCTACTCCGAACTTTGTTAACTCATTTTAACTGAGTCTTTTCGATGTCGGTTCAATTAAAGTGCCCTGTTCCGAACTTTATTGACTGGTTTGCATGCCTAACAAGTGAACCCATATCTCGTCACATGTTGTAATCCGTTTTATGAATCAAAGCCGATCAATGAATCAAGCTAAATTTGCCAGTTTCCTTGGAGTATCGCGGTGTTGTACACTAAAAATTCGTTTCAGAAGATCCGACAGTAAATAAAAAATATTATTTGGCCTATAAGCGCCAATTGAGAGGATAAAAATATTAAATTTGTGGAAGGAAAAATCAACGATAATGCGCCGCTGCTCTAGTGAACAAATTTATGTTTATAAACTTTATAAACATGAATGAGTAAACATCAAATTAACCTAATATGACTTCGGTTGATCGTCTTTTCAAAACTCAAATCCGCACTTCAAAGCATCCGTTTTCAGTGGACAGAATTTATATCTAATGTGATAGAATTTATGGCGAGGACTGAATTTTTTTTCGGAAAATGCGTTTGAAAAACGTTTCGGTAATTGGATTATTTACAAACATAAATGTATTGCTTCGGAAGATTTCTTATTTTGAAGGCGATGCTATAAATTTTAATGTAAAACATTTATAGACAATTTTTCATGATGTTTTTTTTCAACTGTGAAATTTTTATATTTTTATTTTTAGTCATTAGCTATCAATAAGCTTAAATAAATATTGAGAGATTTTAAATTTATGCATTAAAAATAAAGGAAAATATTCAAAATACTTGATATTGATTTGACTTTTTTTTTGATTTAATTTCATTGGCTCTTTGAATGTCATTGTAAGTGTCCTTTGAATGTAATTTCAATAGTATTTTCTGTTCGCAAACTGTCTGTATATTTGAACAACCCAACAACGAGTCCAGATTACGAGATAAGCAACAAGCGTACCGTTACATAGTGATTGGTGATTGGTCTTTAGAATGCCGTTCTGGGAATTCTTCCGTAGCAACAATATGCTCTTCGCCAATAGAACTTAGTTCGCCATAGAACTTTCTGCCGAATATAAATGGGTACATTTAGTTAATTGCTTTGTGTTAATATCAAATCTTGAGCTATTAATTCCTTCCCTAAATTTATCAAAAAAAAAAACCGAGGTAGCCACAACTGGCGCTAATTATGCGACAGTCTTCTCATTCTAAAGACTTACAGCTTTAAGATGTTAAGGCCGATAAATTTACAGATGTGTTTGGAAATCGTAATCGGCCTATTATGAATAACATTTTTTCTTTCATCCCTAATTATCATAAATATATCATTTGAAAGTATACATAAAAAGTCGTAATAATTCTTAAGCTGCTGTTTAAACACATCAAATGCTAATACTAAACAAACAAAAATGAAAATGTTCAGCAAATACCCACATTTACATATCGGCAAGGGACATCAGCCACACATGCTTGCGGACAGCTTTCAATAATTCGTATGTAGTTAACACCTCATGAGAAATAATATTTTGTCTTCATAACTGAAAGAAAAAAAAATATCAATTGATATAGATTAACATACAACGTAAAGATAAATAAGATTTGAAATGTTATCAATAAAATCAAGTCTTATCACTTTTATGATCGCCAGAAAATTTCAAAGGTATGGGAATTCGGCAAATCTAATAAATTCTATAAACTCTCTCCCTCTCCCCCCCCCTCTCTCTCTCTTTGTTTCTATTGTATTGAAAAGCAGGCAACTTCAAAACTGACACTTGAATAAGTTGAGATGTTATTTACGATTTTGCACTGTTGGCCTTTTGTTATGCAAATATAAGAAAGCAACAAAATATAGATGACGCATGTGTCTTAAGTCTTTTGTTTGTTTGGTTATGATAACAAAAGAATAGAAAGAAATATGTGAGGGATTTGTTAAGGCGTATTAAAAAAATAGTTTCTTTTTTTGTGAACGGTTTATAACATTATAATATTATTACTGATTCCCCACATTTTTGGAATATTTTACTACAGTTCAAAAATTCCAAAGGTACCTCCCATTTTTTGTAAAAGTTATTGTATAATTCCGTTTCGAATTATTGTATTATATGTGGTAATGGACTGTATTTGCTCAAAGTTTGCGGAATTAAAATGCAATGCTCGTTAACCAAAATAAAAGACAAATATTATACAGGCTGGCGCAATAGAATGTGCATATTTAAAAAATAGATTAAAAAATAAATACAAAAGGTATGGTTAAAATAAACCTAAGGCATTGTAGAGTAATAAATGGAGTTTATTTTTTAAAAATAACATCATCTAAATGGTGACCCTCTCTACGACGGCACTCCTCTAACCGTAAACGAAAATTATTGAAAACTTTCTTCAGTAATGCTGGTGTAATGGCTGCCATTTCACCACGGATATTCTCCTTGAGCTGAACGATGTTTTTTGGATTATTACTGTAGACTTTGTGTTTGAGGTATCCCCACAAAAAAAAGTCAAGAGGCGTCAAGTCTGGACTACGTGGGGGCCATGGGATATCACCTCTTTTCGAAATCAGTCTGCCAGGGAATATCTGCTTCACCACCGCCATGGAGTCATTTGATGTGTGACAGGTAGCTCCATCTTGTTAGAACCAAGTTCTGGCATTCACTATTCTTGAACTTTCAATTTCTGGAGCCAAAAATCCGTCCAACATCTGAACATAGCGTTCCGTGTTAACCGTGACGTTTAGGCCCCGCGCATTTTCGAAGAAAAAAGGACCAATTATTCCTCTGCCAGAGATTGCTGCCCATACTGTCACTTTAGGACCATGCAATGGTTTCTGGTGTTTGATTTTGGGATTTTCACTGTTTCAGTAATGACAATTTTGATGGTTTACGAACCCATTCATAAGGAAATGAGCCTCGTCAGAGAAAAGGATATTTTCAAAATTTTTAAAATCGATTAAGCATTAAGCAATAGCAAATGCGAGCCTTGCTATGAAGTCAGACTCTTTCAATTCTTGTGTTTATTGCAGCTTATATGGATGCAGTTTAAGATCCAATGTTAAAATTCGTTGCAACCTTCGTCGCGATAATTGTAAGACAGACGATCTCTTGCGAGTCGACATTTGTGGATTTCCTCGTACTGACTCCATAACTCTCTCAACATTGTCTTCGGTCCTACATGTTCTTGGGCGACCATTTGCTTGTGGTTTAAATGTTGAACCGGTCTCTTCAAAACGCTTTACCCATATATTAATTAAATTAGCACTCGGAGCTTCACTAATTTGCCGTAGTCCATATTCAGCACAATATAGTCGCCTAGTAGCAATATATGAACGAGAGTTCTCGTAAAATGCGCGCACGCAAAATGCGCGACGCTTCCCATCGAAGTGATTCATAGCGACTAAAACTCCATGAGCCCGCCAACCCAACGATGTAGGCGCTCCCCCCGCCCGCGCCTTTTCTACCCCGCAAAAAAAGATGATGCAATATGCACGTTCTATTGCGCCACCCTGTATTACAATGTTAATATTTGTAATCCAATTTTATTTCAGTTCAAGAGTTCTTACTCGTTCAAAGGTTGTTCAAAAAAGAGGTAGAAACTGATGATGCTTTGTAGCAAGTAACGTGAGTTAGACATCAGTTGTTATTCAGATAAATTCAGATAAAAGCTTTATTTTGTCGCAAGAACATACATAAAGTGTCTCCATCAAATCGAGAATTCATAAATAAATGGGAAACTTATTTTTTCTAGTTTATAAATATTTCATTTTTAAATTCATAATTCATTGTAATTGAACACAGTTCAACAGTCGTGTTCAAATAATGTGCCGTGCAATATTTCCTCTTACATAAATCAATAAATACTGTGTATTTTTATATTATTTACATAGTTTCCTCCTCCTGCTTCCTCTCATATTATATCATTTTTCCAGCAATTATTTTCCACTCATTTTTCTTTAGCTTACATTGGTAATACAGAGCGCAAAAATTTTGTTAGTTTTTTCGATTGTTTGTTAACGTCAATACATACGAGTATTAACTGGTTTAGCTGAGAAAACAAAACATTTTGGCATGCTTTTGTTTTCACAAATCAAATAAACAAAATTGCTAAGTTTAAAAAAGACAACATAAAACGAGAAAAATGTCTTGAACCACCATACATTTTGTTGTAAAAGTATCACACTGCATACAATCACTCATAGAGACCGAAACAAAAATGTCTCAAAAACCACTCTTACCACATTCCAATGGCCATATTTTGCAACCACAAGAGAAGATGAAAATAAGAAAACAAAAAAACGCTATAACAGATATGCGAAATAAGGCTGCATATGGGTGTTTGTGTGCGTGTGTATATGTATATGTGACAGAGAGAGAGAGAAAGAGAGGGACATACCGAATACATTCACATATAAAATAATAAAATGCAATAAAAAAAAAGAAATAAAGTAAAAATAAACAATAAAACTTTGGGGCAACAACAACTGGACATGCACATTATGCACTTTGAAAAAGTAAGTAAGTGTTGCAGGTCAAGTGGCGGAAAACGAAATGTGCCGCATGCTACAATTGCACGTGAAGGGCGTCCCAACAAGAACGCAAGATTTAAATTTTAAATAAAAAACTGATATTTAAAAAAAAATCGTGAAACTTTATTATATCGTAAAGTAGACAGAATCAGGTTGTGTATGGAACAACACATCGGGCAGATGTTTGCCGCGGCTTTGCTGGCACACACGCGATCCTTTAATGAAATTTTCAATGACCGTTTTGCATAAATGCTGCGGTATTTCATTAATGCAGCGTCCAATTTCCTCTTTTAAGACTTGAGTCATCGTTGGCTTATTCGCGTAAACCATCGACTTCAGAAAACCCCAAAGAAAAAAGTCTAATGGTGTTAAATCGTACAATCTATGTGGCCAATTCTGGTCTCCAAACCGCGAAATAACACGACCGGGAAATGACTGATGCAGGTCGATCGACCTGGTCGAAGGCGCGTTCTTGTCTTTGCATCACTAACAGATCCAGTTTTGGCAAATTTATCCATTAATCTCTTTACAGTTGACTCTTTTGGAGCATTATTATAACCCCAAATTGATCGCAATTTGCGAACTGTAACTGCAAAACTTTCACCGTTTTGGTAAAACAATTTCACAATGAGAATGCGTTGTTCATTCGTGTAGCGCTCCATTTTTACTAATCTCGTACCTTCCACTAGCAAACAATAACAATTGTCCAAATGTCAAACAATGACAATTCGAATGGCGCCAAATTTAAATTTTGCGTTCTTGTCGGACACCCTTTATTTATAATTTGAATCTTACTGGTGAATCGTACATCTATGCAGATGATGTTTATCATTTCTATCCCCATAATTATGATTTGACTTTGAAAATTAACATGAAACAAGATTTTACTCTAATTGTTGAATATGCTAGGCTAAATAAACTCGTTCTTAATCCAAATAGAACTAAATTGATAGGGCTTAAAGCTGCAAACCAATGTATTGAATAATAATTTTAATTATTATATTACCTATATATATATTACAGTACAAAGTAATCTCCTTGGTTAGTTTTCAAATAAAATTAAATTGACCAACATGCTAAAGTATTAAATAAGAATTTCAATTATTACTGAAATCCATAAGGATAAGTAGCCAAAAGGGAAGAACTGTGCAAAGTAATCTCTAAGGGGAGTCCCATGTAAAGGAAACTAAAGCAAAAAATTACACCGGCCATTGGTGTACCATTTAAAATGAAATACAAATTAAATGTGGAAACAAAAATATGATTTTTTTTGGCCCTTATTCAAAGTCATCTGAATTATACAAAAGGACAAATGTTTTGAAATCTTTACAAGTAGTATAGAATAAGGCGTTGAAAACAATTTACATTTTGACAAATTTTTATTCAAATACAATATTATAACGGGTGGGCCATAAGGGTGTTGGCGGTTTAAATCTTCAATTTCTCGGAAACGCGGGGCGCGGGGTGGCGGGGGGATATGTTGTTCGCTGGACCGTTTCCTGGAAATTTAGTCGCCATGGAGCCGTACACGGGAGTGCAGCGTGCATTTTGTGTCCGAGCGTATTACGAAAACAATAAATCAGTGATTACTTCACGACGTTTGTATCGGCATGAACACGGTTTACACGATTTAAGTGAA
>JAHXMU010000104.1:170927-188062 GCA_019455685.1 Philornis downsi | reverse complement strand
GACAACAACAACAACCCCACCAACAAAAACTGCATTGCTTTACCCATACATTGGCATACTCTTGCCTGTACATGTGCAAAAATATCGGCCGTTTGTCGTAGAACTAAGGCAAGTGGTGGAAGAGATGAGGGTCGGTCTGGCTAGCATGAAATACCATCAGTAGAAAATGTACAAACAAACGATTGTAAGATGCAACAGCAGGAAAATACCATGGAAAATGTCTGTACTAACTGAGAAAACAAAAATATTTTATTATTTTTTCTGAAGAAAGTTCAAAAGTTTTGTGGCTCCGGTAATGTGTGAGATGACGGTCTGGACTAAACAAAAAGTCAGAACGTGGAAAATCACTTAAAATCGCTATGGAATTAGGAGACGGATTTTTGAAGCTGAATACAATGATGATGATTATGAGGTTAACAATTTTGGTTTGTGATAGAAATTAAGAAAATCAAATAACAATTCCAGAATTGGATTTACAAATAGTGGGAAAGTAATTCCTCAAAACTTACTACAAAAGTGGTGATTCAAACGTGATTCAATACAACCGATTTTGGCTTTATTGCATGAAAGTTTCCAGAAAGCGTAATTCCACGTTTTAGGGACTTCAATTGACCACCAAAATCATGCGATTTAATGTCATTAGTATATTTTTGTGGAACTACATCAAAGACGTATGCCGATAATCTCGAAACGTTGGAGCATTTGCAAATCAATATTCGTGAAGTTGTCGCCGAGATGCCGCCCGAACATTAAAAGGATTCACTGCTGCAACCAATCCAGAGGCGGTTTGCAGTTCGTACATAATTGTATTTCGTATATAATGACAAGATTCGAACACTGTAATGAAATAAAAGTTTCATCGAAATCATAGCTTTATGTGTGTTTTGTTAACTTTTACTGAAACCGAAAAAGGGACAACCCTGTATGTAACAAAGGAATTGGGCTCTCTGAATGTTATTTAGTTGGAAATAATCGGAAATAAGGTCTTCGCTGAATTTTTGCAGCAACTCACTACCTTCGACCACGGTCAAATATTCCTCGGTAATACCAAAGAACATCTATCAGCTAGCGGCTAAAATGGGAAGGAGTTTGTATGAATATTTAGGTTACTCCTGCTGGATTAGGCCTGCTACGACCGATGCGCCTTAAGTAATATTTACCACTCAGACTTGACCTTATGCCATCCTAGGAGTTGTTGGCAGTCCTAGCACTAGGATCGGGTGCGATGACTTAAGAAGCCACCTCTATTAAATATGTTTTATTACTGAAACGGCCGAGCAAAGAATGAAACATAACTCTCCCTTAGAATTGCCATAAAGCCCACAATTTCAGGATTCTAACTTAGAATATTCAAAAACTTAACACAGAACATGTCTCTGTCAGACTGGCGCTGCACTCCTGCAAATATAAGACTGACATAATCACTATTCCCGAGGAAGGTAAGGCAGAGATGAGCACAACGTAAAAACTGGGAAAAAATTAGATACCTTTTCAAAAAATGTGATATCCTTTCAAAATAATTGTATGTTTTGTCCCACTACCTAAGCTTAATACTCTCATTCCGCATTAAGAAGATATATATTTTACCAAGTTAATTTGTGCGCCCGCCTCTGAGGAAAACACAGATGAAGAGATCAAATGAGCACTTTATGACATTTAGAAAAAAAATATACAACGTCCTTAATGGCCAACACATTTAAATTTCTCTGGATGATTTTAACGCACACATAGAAAAAGGACGTGCTCGTAGTCCAACTATTGGACAGCAACGAATTTGATTGGGTTAATCGCGTCGAGAAAATTGGTGGAAAATCAAATAGTATTTCTTCAAAAGGGCATCCTTAAGGCAACTTAGCTATCTCCAGATCAAACGAAAAACCTGATTTGAAATAAGGTAATAAATAGAAGACTTGCTTGAAATGTAATAAAATGTATCTGATCATTATGCTAACATAAGCTCAGATCACGACCAGATTGCATCAAACCTACTTAAACAAACACATGAAATAAGTTAGATATCGCAAAATTGCATACCCCCCAAGAGAGCCGCAGCATATTTCAACAAAGTTCTTAATATATTATGAAATATCGGACGGTTGAAGATACAGAAAGTTATTGATGCAGACATGACGGTCGAAAATTCTGCCAAGAAATAAAAACTAAACATTGTTATCTGGGACTGACTTCCTATAAGGACAATAATGGAAATATGATCAAGAATATACATAATGTGCCGGAAATATGGGGAAAAACTTTTGAATGTTTGTACTTTGTTGTAGAAAATTACAGGAACGAAAGAGCCGGGTGTGCTCTTAGCTTATCACTAGAACTATTTAAAACCAGTTGTAATGGGCTGATAATGAAGATACATCAGCTTTAAAATACCATTTGGCTGAGCAACTGCTTGAACAATGATCGTAGTAAGACCGCATTATTCTTTGTTTAAGAAAAAGAGGCCGTTCAATCGTTTTTACCAATTCTCGCAGCATTAACCTCTTAGCCAATACTTACAAGGCTCTGTCATGTATATAATATGAAAGACTAGTGTCTGTTTTGTCTTTTCTGGATCATATGTATGGCATTTTACACCATGTATTATATACTGCATTAAATTTTTAGAGGAGATCACAGAAAATATAAAGTTGTCACCGATATTATGATTCGATAACATTAATTTGAAGCCAACTGCAGAAATTAGTTTCCCTGCCAAACTATATCCATTTGACATTGGTCTATACGAAGTCTGCGACTAAAATAGCAAAGATCTTAATTGACAGCAAATGATGCTTTAGACGATTGTCTGCCACACGATATGTTGCAAATTCTATGTTCAAAATGGACATAACAATGCTAAAAAAGTTCAGTAAACACGATGACACCTATTTTTATTTAAAATAGTAAACTTACTTGAGTAAACATATATGAAAATCAGCAGTCGGAAACTTCAAGTTGTTACTGCAGTCTACTCATGCTTGTGGAAACATAAATATTAATACCATTTCCAAAAAAAAAAAAAAAAAAAAAACGCACACTGCTTTCGTACATCGATGATATGGACATCTCCGCTCGGAAATTTCGATATGTTACTGCAGTCTCCTCACGCATATGGAAAGGCACAGTAAACATGAAGGCATCATTTAAAAAAAAAAAAACTCCCATACTGATTACCTATGTGCACGATAAGGACATCTTCTCGTCGGAAACTACGAGATGTTACAATAGTCCCCTCCTACTTCGAGGAGCCAGCCAATAAGAAAGAAAAAACCAAATCATTTGTTTCGGCATACAAAGAGTTACCTTGGTTTGAACTCTGAATGAACCTTGATAACTATCACACTGAAGTATTGAATGATTTTATTCATATCGACGACGCCATCAACAAATTATATTATATTAGAATAGAAATTAGGTGATGGGTATTGCTTGCAACGTATTTGGGGAATAACAATACAACCGTTCCGGGCTTAATCAAAAATTGGTGCACTAAACTGTGAAAAACCCGCAACAGACCAAAGTACCTTAAATACTTTTCTACTTACTGGAAAGAAGAGGAAAGCTCTTTGAATTTCTTTCTACATGTAATATTAAATAGATAAGAATGTTCTATTGTAGTCGCAACTTAAGTAAGCGGGTTCACAAATTAAATTTTCACATATATATATGTATTATATGTATATATATATAATTATATTTATGGTGCTCTCTTTAAAAGACACATATCAGCGTTCATTTCTTGTCAATATAAAAAGTTGTTAGCCAAAAATTTGTTGCGGTTTCGATCAACATCGATCGATTACATACAATGAAAAAAAAAAAAAAAAAAAAATCAAGTTACCTTGTGTGGAGTCTGAAGAAACTTCTCGCATTCAGTAAGCTAATAATCGTTAGTATTTTATAACATTATAGTGATTTGAAACTTCTTCATTTTAAGTAAAGTCTTGTCTGTTATTTAGCCATTCGACATATCAGTCTACACCTTGAACTGTCTGTCCTGTTTCTTAACGAGATGCTCTTCCTCATCTCTGATTTAATTTTCGAATTATTATTAAAGGTATTAATTTCTCTCTCCCAGATATGGATGCATATTTGATGCAAAGTGGCTGATAACATTTTTAAATTAATAATAATTTTAAAATTAATGTTAATACAAATTAATAAATTAATATAAAATTAAATTAATATAAATTAATTTGTTATTTTTTCTAGTTGGGAAAGTAATTTGTTTCTATTAAGTGTTTTGGCTTTTATAAATGATCGATGTAATATTTGCGACATTATTATTCAATACTCCCTAGAATATTGCAGCGAGAATGTATTGTTTTAAATCGTCCAATTTGAAACATTTTGATTTATAAATTTAATTTTTGCTTTAACCCTAAAGGGAAAAACAAGGTGAAATAAAGTCAGGAGACGTTGGGGTCTAATGGAATTTGAAGTTTCTTGAAAGCAGTTTATTGGGCTGACAGCTTACTGTACTGGCTATGTGGCAAGTTGCTCCATTTTGTAGAAACCACACAGCGAGTTAAAAGGGGTTCTCTTTCGGTGTAGTTTGATCATTAAGTAACATCTTATTAGCAGTATTCTTCAAATGTCATGTATTTGTGATTTATATTTCAATTCATTATACTCATATATGATACAAATAAATCAATACAATTTGCAAAGTCACAAATATTTGGAACTGATCTTACAACCTGTCTACTTTAATTTGTTAGCCTATATAGCGATCTCTCCTTTTTTTTCACGTGGCTTTAATAACGTCACATTCGTGTAATCAAGAATTCTGCTAATCTCTTTCAAATACCTTTGAACACGCTCAAATGCCTCTAATACAAATTAACATCTAACAATCTCTTTTGTTAACACTCAAATGTGTTAATTTGTTTCAACAGAAATATTACCAATTAAACGAAAATACCGATGATTTTCCCAGGCCCAAACAATGAACAGTTAACACCTCAAGCTAATGAACCGCCGAACAAGCGAACAAACGAAACAACGGGCACGTTCAATTGCTGTCACTACGACATCAATTGCAACTCTACGGTCTGCAACAACTCAATCCAAATCTGAAATCTGTATCAGTGGAATTTGAGCGAAACCAGATTTTCCGATTTAACACATTTTCCATGTCACTGCAGTTGCAGTTGCAGCGGACATAAATAATAATAAAAAAAATATATAATAAAATAATCCAAACGCAACAAAAAGTGGTCGCTCACCTCTATTAATGTGACAATTTTTACACTCTGTAGACATAAGTTACACAAATTATTATCGGCTTTTGATATGAAGTGGTTATTGCAGTTACTGTTGCTTTAATACGCATGCGCCACCGCTTCAGTTTAGGAGGTGTCGGAAGAGCTACGTAGTGGCTTGAGTTGGTTTGCAAAATTTAACCAGGAAATTGTACATTTTAGGAGGTATTGGACTATAATTTTTGGAAGAGTAGAGAAAGGCGTAATTTTGTTTTTTTTTATCAAGAACATGATAGGAATATAATTTCTCCTTTGGTGAGCTGACAACGAGAGGTCGGTTGACTTGGGGGTGGGAGGTTTTTTTTATCTAACATCAATTTATTGTTAAGCAAATTGTGCAGTCGGATGACGAAAAAGAATTATTTGGTTAATGAAAGAATAGATATATGAGATGTCGTGTTATATAAATTGTACGTATTGAATTATATTAATTGCATAAAACAGTTTTCTTAATATAGAGTACCCATTTAATGGTTTAAAAGCCGTCGATCTGGCAAGACTGCCAGCTGCTAAATACCTATCATCTGAAGTGTTATTTATTTAGAGAAAGGTTTGCCATTTACGAATATGAATCATTTAACAACCGGAGAACGCGTAAAAATAGTTAAAATTTACCACAAAAGTAGTGATTCAAACGTGGGGTTCTAATCGAACAAAATGTTCTTTAGCGATGAAGGTTATTTCTCACTCGATGGTTACGTTAACAAGCAAAATTGCCCCATATTTGTCTCAGAGAACCCAGAAGTGATTGTGGAAAAGCCATTGCTTACGGAAAAACTGACTGTTTGGCGAGCTGTATGGTCTGGAGGTGTATTTAGGCCGTATTTTTTTGAAAACTACCTCAAAAGGATCCACTGCTGCAACCATTTTTGAGATGGTCATTTAAATGACACTGTATTTCACACATAATGAAAAAGTTTAATATTATAATGAAATACATGTTTCATGGAAGTCTTAGCTTTATGTGTGTTCTATTTAATTTTAATTGAAAACGAAAAATAGATACCCCCACAGTGGTGCATTAACCAATTTTAGCTCTAAGTATAATGTTTTCTATGTCAAATTTATGTTGATTAAGAAAATTATATAATAAAAACCACTGAACACACCATCGTCCTACACTACTATGTGGTGGGCGACATAAAAATACCTAATAGAGTCTAAATTTTTACTATCTTCTAGCATATCGTACGGAAAATAATGGCTACCAACAACAACAACAATCACAAATTCCCTTGCATCCCATGAAAGAGACATTGGAGAGGTTCTCACATTCAGTGAGCTTGCACACATTCTATTCTTAGACTCACTCAGGGGGACTCACAGTTTAATGGCGATACCGAGCGTCACAGTTTGAGAAGTATTTGTCAGGCTTGTCGATCCATCCACCTACTTGAAGTGTTCATCAGACACATCATGGTGACCGCTGCTCAAGTAATGGAAAATCGCTGTAAGCGGAATTGAACTTGCGATCATGCGAACGATAGTCGAGTATACTAACCATCACGCCACGGTCGGTCACAAGCCGTGGCAAACATTAAACAACAATTAAGAAAGCGAACGATTATGAGGTAATACGGAGAGAAATTTCACCCCAAGGGAAAGAAGTGATGCATAATTATTTGATACAGGAAAATATATAACATTCAAGAGAAAGCGTTGAACTAATTTTTAATTCAATAACGCTTGGTAAAATGTGAAAAAATCGTTTTCAAATTTGATTAAATTCGGTGTAATCAAGTAAAAAAACATGAATACAGGAATAAATGACTGGTTTAAATCATTTATATATGGTTACCCTTATGGTATCTCCCATGTAAATGAGTGGTTTACATCATTTATTCCTATATTTATATCTTTTTGCTTGATTACATCGAATTTAATAAAATTTAGTGCACGGAATGGCTTGATAAATTTTGCACTGAGAATGAAAACGTTCCACAGTGTCATGGTAACTTCTGCAACTTGTCATACGAATTACTTAATTTAGCCCAACATATCCCTAGACTCATTGTACTTTTAACCGGAGGAATGATCATTTGTTACGGTCAAAGACGTAACATCCAAAAAGAAGCGTCTAAGATACTAAGTATCTTTTGACCAAATATATTTCATGAGTTTTTAAGTCGATTGAGCAATGTCTATCTGTCAGATTGGCTGGCTAGTAGACACACTAGTGCCACGTGCTGTAAATATTTATAAAACTTTCTTAAAAATTTACACAGTGTAAAATTTTGTCAGATCTTAGTCGATGATTGTCCACCCTTTCTAGTAAATGTCATACAAATTGATCGAATTTTTGTCTGGTAGGCTGGTTGGTAGACACGTTAAGTGCTGTAAATATTTATAAAACTTTCTTAAAAATTTACACAGTGTAAAATTTTGTCAGATCTTAGTAGATGGTTGTCCACCCTTTCTAGTAAATCCCATACAAATTGCCCGATTTTTTGTCTGGTAGGCTGGTTGTAGACACGTTAACTGTTGTGAATACTTATAAGACGTTCTTAAAACTTTGCACAGGCATAAAATTTTGTTAAAACGTGGTCGATCATTGTCTACCCTTTCTAGTAAATCTCATACAAATTGACCAATTTTCCGGAATTCGATTTTTTCCTTATGATTCCTAGTTTGTACTCTGCAGTAACGTGAATTTTTGTGCGTCATTTCAAAATTTTAATTCTTAATAAAATCTGAACAAATCTACAGGTTAACCACACCCCTTTTGGCAAATCCTTACCAAATAACCGATTTGATCCATATATTCTTATGTTCATATCTTTTATCCCGTGCACTGAGTTTAGTCAAATGTAGTCGTTATGGGTTTGCTAACACGCGTCTAGGAATGAAAATCGACTACATTGTACCGCCCTTTCTGGGCGCAACTCAATTTTATCTCTCTGTAACTCCTAATACGTAGACTGTTACAACCTGTATTTTTGATCATTATATTTTTCCTATATTTTCTCCTATATTTTGTGAGAAACATTTGGGGAAAATTGAATATTTGTTAGTTATTTCAGTTTCTAATTTTTAGTAAAATCTACAATCGATTGATTAACCGCAACCTTTCTTGTACCTCCCTTACAAATTATCGATTTATATTCTTAGGCTCATATCTTTTATGCAAATATACTAAATTTAGCGAATATTTGGAACACATTAAAGGCTACTACGCCAGCTCCCTTTGTGATATCTCCCATGCAAATTAACCGATTTTTAGAAATTCAAGTATATAAATTATTGTTCATTATATTATTTTTGAAAAATCGTGAAAGCAATCACGCCCCTACTGGTACCTCCCATACAAATGATCGATTTAATCCATATATTCTTAACTTCATATCTCTCAACTAGTCATATGTTCAATAAATTTAGATCTGATAGTGGAGGTGGTCTGCAGTAGTCATGCCCATTTGGATACTTCGCATACAAATTGGCCGATGTAGTGAAAATTGTACACATTGTCGAAATTATTGCTTCTGTTAGTGGAAATGTATCGGATATTTTGAATTTATCAATTCCATGGCGTTCTCAGAAATTGGGCCTATTTTAGGGCACATTACGCCGTTTTTGGAATTTGGATTTGCACCTCCATTCACATAGACTTCAACTCAATTAAATTTAAACAATTTAAGCCGGCGGACCATTCACAATGCCGTAGATATGCTGATTGGGTTCTATAGCAACAGGCTTTCAATATTGACTTTTATAACACAATTTTCTTCTACTCTTTCGGTGGTTATGTCAACAAGTAACATTGCCGCATATGGATCTCAGAGGATCTAGAAATGGTTGTGGAAAATTCATTTCATCGGGAAAAAGTAACTTTTCTGATGCGCTTTATAGTCTGGAAGTGTCATTGGGCCATATGGTTTCGGAAAAGACGATGGAGGAGCCGTTACCGTCAATTCATAGCACTATAGCCGTACGATAACCGACTTTTCTTTGGCTTGCAATTGAAGATTATGAACTGGATAATATGTGGTTTCAATAAGATGCCATGAGTCACACAATACGACTGATTTTGGCTTTATGGCATGCGAAGTTTCCAGAAAGCGTGATTTCACGTTTTGACGACGTCAGTTGAACACCAAGATCATGCGATTTGACACCGTTAGACTTTCACTTTGTGGGGCTACGTCAAAGACTTTGTTTACGCAGATTATCCTCAAACGTTGGAGCATTTGAAAATCAACATTTGTCAAGTTATCGCCGAGATAGCGCCCGAAATGTTCGAAAAAGTGGCCGAAATTTACCGCAAAAGGATACACTGCAGCAACCAATCCAGAGGCGATCATTTAAATCACATTGCATATCGTATATAATGGCAAAGTCCAAGCATTATAACGAAATAAAAGTTTCATCGAAATCATAGCTTTATGAGCGTTTTGTTAAACTTTACTTTTGTAACCCAAAAATGGACTTAAACTTCTTTCTGTGAATGGAGGTGGACTGCATCGCAACCTTCTCATACGCACAAATTGGCCGACTCAATAAAAATTATTTTGTAATTATATACTATTTTATAATATAATATAATTTTTAAGCGGAAGACTTCATCTAGTTATAATTTGGCTCCTTTTATTCTATATTAACTCAAAGCAATATTTAATAAGAATCGAGCGATTCGCCATATCTCTTCTGGGTTAAATCGAAAATTGCAACAATTGAATTCAAAGCAATAATAATTTTAAATGCCATTTACAAATTATTTCGCCTCTATTACTGCATGCACTGTCATTTTAAATATATTCAAAAGACTAGCTTGGCACAAAGTTATTCCTGGACACGAATATTCCTTTTGCTGCTCTAGAAACCATCCTGTGTGGCATCAGTACCTAGAGGAATCCAACGGAATTGTTCTATTTATCGTTTGAATGCGTTAAGTGCTGTAAGTCATCCTAGTTTGTTGGTTTTGTTCTCTAAATTTGTTGTTTTCAATAACATCAAGAGCAAAAAAAATCAGCCGCAGTGAGGCCAGTAGATCTTGAGAGCAATGAAATGTAGAGGTTTTTGTAATCAGTTTATTGGAGAATTTTCTGTAAAATTGTGCCAAAACGGGCCTGTTTTACATAGATTTGTATGGAATTCTGTATCAAATTAGCTGCGAGAAGAAAAAAACATCTTGATAAATGAGTGGACTGTAGATCCATAGGTCGTTGGTTCAAATCCGGCTCGAAGGACTAAAAATTTTAATACGGGGGATTGATCAGACGGTGTTTTTATTTCATATGAAAGAGAATGAGAAACACGGGGGTTAAAGAATGTATAATTCAAAGATTTTTATTTATTGGCAAGGTTTTACCTTTTATTTCTGGGGTTTACAAAATGGGGACAGGGACTTTAAACGCTCAAATAAGTAGTTTATATATCGGATGTCAAATGAGTACTGATGCTTGGGCGATCGCTAGCTGAGAGTTAGAATACCGTTTTATTACACTGCCAGAACGGTGGAGTGAAAGCTCTTTCCTTAGCCGTGGTGGGCTTGTACTTAAAAGTTAAAACTTACAACTATCAGGGTAAGAAAAACTATGCACGTAAATAACAGTCATCAAATAATTTTAATTCTTGGGTCACGTGAATAGAACCTACTCCATAACGACGAGTTCGAATACAAGTTTTATAAACTTTTATTAGACTTATCGATTGTTTGCATTGTCGTAAGCAAAACGAGGTGGTCGTAGATCAAAGGAACGCAGATGGCTGTATTTGACTTCGAACCTATTTTTATAAGCGGTGTGTTGGTTGCGTATATTTAACTATTGCGTCACCGTTCCATTTATAACATGCTAAAATTCTCTATTCTTGAGAATTTATATAACCGTTTTCCACTATCGCTTAGATAATAGAAATTCTGATTGATTACATTTCTATTTCGGAAAAAATATAAATTTGAGTGTTTATTTGTAGACAAACTGCTGCTTCATGCAAGACCATTCAAAATTTATATAATTTATGTTCGTTTTGATATTTCAATCTTGATGTTGTTTGCAACACTCCTATGTCAGCTATCATTTCGTAGAAACTATTCCAGAAACTTATGTAATAACTTTTATCATACAATTATATTAAATTCGAATGGACGATAAATTAACTAAGTAGAGTGTTTTATAGTCTACATTTACCATTTCCATTCAATAAATTGAACAAAATATTGCACAAATTGCAGTGAAGGAGAGCAAAAACTTGTTGCTGTAATACAAAACGTGCATTGAATTCCAACATGCATATGTTGTATTATCGTATACAAGCATTTCAATTTTGTTTTGTTTTTTTTTCATTCAATTTTCGAAAAGTTGGCATTTTTGTAGTAAAAAGTAAAAAAAGTGTTAATACGGTGTTTGCAATAAACTATGGATTTGTAAAATATTTTGTTATGGTTTCAATCTTATAGCTCTGATGCTTGTAGTTATTGCAGGCAGAAAATCTTGATGAAAAAGTAGTCAGCTTTTTGCTATTCACACTCATACGAGTATAGGGTGAGCGAAAACATAGCGGAGTGTAGGCTAAGTAAAATCTGGCTAAACACCCGGAAATGGCAGTAAAAATGATGCATTTAAGTAAATAACCGTTTGAAGTGCCCGAAAATTTATAATATCACAATTCACTATGAGTATAATAAAAATTTATGAATCCAAATAGTGAATAATATGGGAACACTAAGTTTGTGAATCGCCTTTTTTAAAGGTATTATTGTTATACATATTTTTCCCCAGGGAGATAACATGTGAAAGTTTTTCATGGCAGCGCAAATCGTATTGCCTGTGCAAAACTTTGAAAACATTGCTAACGCAGCATATGCAGCATATCCTTGTTCAAAAAATAATGTAAAAAGGAGGTAAAATAAGGAGGTGCTTGTCATTTTCATATAGAGAGATACATGGTAAGTAAAGATGTTTGTGGCACCTGATACATTCGTTTGCCCTAAAAAAGCAAGGGGTCTATAAGTTAGATTAGGTCAGTGTGGCAGTCTGAGTAGATATACTCACTTAGACTGTGTAGTCCATTGTGTTCCCATGGAAACTAGAGATATGGATGTCTTTAGTTTCCCCCGTTGAACCATCCTGAGCGCCCCAATAAGCTCATAAGTCGGGCGATATTTATATCGTCCAGATCTCCTAGGTCCCTAAAGAAATAAGAGCCCAATGTTGATGCCCGCCTTTTCACTAAACCTGGGCAATTGCAGGGAAGGTGTTTTATGGACTCCTCCTCCTCCTCTTTATCCCTGCAGCTTCTGCAGAAGTCACTAGTTGCAACCTTCAGTCTCACTGCATGTCTTCCAATCAGACAGTGTCCCGTCATGATGGATACAAGTAAAGAGACGTCGGGTCTTGATAGCGACAGCAGTTTGTGTGAACGCTTCAGATATAGGCGAGACCACATCTCGGACAGACGTCCACTTACTATTTGCTGTTAAATATGCTCTATCTCGCAGTAGGTGCTTACAAGTCCGCCTACCCACGGACTCCAACTCCGCTGGAGTCCGTAAGGTTGTCCTTAGTCTTGCTAGCTCGTTTGGTTTGCAGTTTTCTGGCATGTGCCTGAGGTCCGGCACCCGCATAAGATGAATGTTAAAATGCTGAGCCATCTCGTTAAGAGATCTGCGGCATTTCAGGGCTGAAGTTGAGTTCAGAAAGACAGATTCTAGGAATCTAATGGCAGCTTAATTGTCAGAGAATATGTTAATCCTCACCGTGGTGAAGACGTTACATCTCAGCCATTCTGCCACTTTCTTAATGGCCAAAATTTCGGCCTGATAAACGCTACGGTGATCAGGTGGTCTTCTTGTTATACTTAGTCCTAGGACTTTGTCTCCGAAACCTAACTAATTATTTAATTTTAAGCCGTCAGTGTTGAGGCCGACATACAGTCTTGTACCAGGCTACATTTCCACGTATCTCTATCTGCTATAAGTATATGGTAATTCTTGTCAAACAGTAGCTCAGCCAGAATGTTATTTATGGCGCTTTTTATAGCAGGCGACATATTAAGGATTACACTGCGACCGTAACCATTGCTTGACTACTATGAGAGCTCTCTTAGCTTTACTGCTGTATCTGCGGCAGTTCGCATGTCCAGGGGTAGTAAATTTAAAATTACATTTAGTGCAGCGGATGGGTACCATCGGCAGTGATGCACAGACTAGCCATCCTTTGGACCATGTCCAAATTGTTTTCAGGCTGAGGGAGTATACGAAACGAATGAGTCCAATTTTTAATTTGTGCATAACGTTTAAACGCATTAACGCATTTGAACGTTAACAAAAAAAAAAAAACATTTTGATAAAATTTTAGACTGGTAATCTGAATACAATTCGCACATAGCTTTACCCAACATACTGTTCCGTACAGAAGCGTGAAAAATGCTAGACAGGACACGGTAAACTGCTCGGTGTTTTATCAAATATTGCTCGACATTAACGTGTAACAACAACTTTATGCTTCCTATAGCGTTACTTCTTATTTCTCTCCTGCTTAATTTATAGCATCAGAAGTAGAAGCATTGTGTCGTATCAGACTGTTAGAGATTGTTATGTAGAATAGGCTGTAACTATGTTGGGATTATGCCGCTTGGCGATGTATAGCTTTCCTTGAGTTTTATTATGACCTGCTTATTCTGGTGCGTAACTTTGCTGCTATAAAGGGGTAACTCAGACTCTTCGTTAGCTTGACTTACTTCTATTACTAGATCCACAGGTAGATGTGCAATCTTGTTTAATGCGTTTTGATCAAGTTAAAGCAAAGTTTGACACCAATTCAGTTCAGCTGGTCGGCATACCGATGCCGACTATTCTTTGATAAGCGTCAGCCGCAGTCGATTCATTTGAATGAAATCATCTGTGATAAAATGCCGAAGACAACAGCTCGAAACTGTACGTTTATCTGAGCCGTTGTAGAACTTCTAGTATCTACTGCAGCAATGCTAAAAAAATTTGCATATTTTCAAAACGAACTATTATACAGGGTGGACCATAAGGGTGTTGGCGGTTTAAATATTCAATTAAAAAAAACTACGAAACATAAAAAAAAATATATTTGTATTTTTAAAAAGTAGAAGCATGGGAATTTTTAAGACTTAAAAATAATGTTGTCCAAATGGCTTCCCTTGGCTGCTTGACACTCTTGGAACCGAAGTCGCAAATTTTGGAAAACTCGTTGAAAAGTTGTTCTCGGTATTTTGTTACTTTCCTGAATAATGTTCCTCTTCAACTGCTCTAAATTGGTCGGATTATTATCGTAGACTACCGATTTGAGGTAGCCCCATAGAAAATAATCGCATGGAGAGAGATCGGGGCTACGTGGGAGCCATTCAATACCCCCCCTTTTCGAAATGAGTTTTCCAGGAAAAACAAAGTTAAGTCGGTTATTGGCATCATCGGGTTTTAATTCTTGGACTATCTGAATCTTATAAGCCTTCAAATGCAAATCACGTTTCAAAATTCGTCGTAAAGTTGTTCTTTTGACATCCAAAGACAGACTTCTCTTACGTGTTGACTGTTGCGGATTTCGCTGAACTGAAACACGAACAGGCTCCACAATTTCAGCTGATCTTGCAGAAACTGGGCGACCACGAACCGTAATTGGTACTGTTGAGCCGGTTGTTTCGAACATTCTGATCCATTTTCGTATCACATTGGCGCTTGGAACTTCACTTAAATCGTGTAAACCGTGTTCATGCCGATACAAACGTCGTGCAGTAATCACTGATTTATTGTTTTCGTAATATGCTCGGACACAAAATGCACGCTGCACTCCCGTGTACGGATCCATGGCAACTAAATTTCCAGGAAGCGGCGCAGCATATCCTCCCGCCACCCCGCGCCGCGCGCTGCCGAGAAATTGAAGATTTAAACCGCTAACACCCTTATGGCCCACCATGTATAGCGTAAGTGTAGATCATGGAGTGTCGGGTGGATTGAAGAGTTATTTATTTAGTGAAAGGTTAAAAAAGGGTACAAATAGTTAAAATTTACTACAAAAGTGATAATTCAAACGTAGGCTTTCAATCGAATAAAATTTTCTTCAGCGATGAAGCTCATTTCTCACTCGATGACATAACAATAAGCAAAATTGTCGCATATGTGTCTCGGAGAACCCAGAAGTGATTGTGGAAATCCATTGCATTGAGAAAAAGTGACTGTTTTTTGCGCATTAGGGTCTGGAGGCGTCATTGGGCCGTATTTTTTGGAAAATGACGCGTCAGGAACCGTTACCGTCAATTCAGAGTACTATTGCCGTATGATAACCGACTTTTTTAGGCCTACTATTGAAAATTATGAACTGAACGGTATGTGGTTTCAACAAGACGGCGTCACGAGCCACACAACACGACCGATTTTTACTTTATTGCATGAGAAGTTTCCAGAAAGTGTAATTCCATGTTTTGACGACGGAAATTGGCCATCAAGATCATGCGACTTGAAGCCGTTAAACTATTATTGTGGAGCTACGTTAAAGGCCGTATTTGCGCTGATACTCTCCAAATGAAAACATTTGAAAACCAACATTAGTCAAGTTATCGGCGAGATACCGCCCGAAATATGCTAAAAAGTGGTCGAATACTATCTAAAAAAGATCCACTGCTGCAACCAATCTAAAGGCGGTCGTTTCATACACAATGACAAGGTCCAAGCATTATAATGAAATAAAAGTTTCATCGAAATCATAGTTTTATATGTGTTTTATTTAATTTTAATTTTGAAACCGAAAAATGGATAATTTTATAAGTAAACGCATTGAAGTAAAAAATATACTCGTATGTTGAAATTTTTTTATGTATTTCAATTTTTGATGCCCTCAAAAAGAAAAGTGAACACCTTTTGAGTGAAAACAAACTCAAATTGTGTGAAATTCATCTTCATATAGCGCCACATACCTCATTAGATAAAATAAGTAAGAAAATTATACGAGGCCTAAACAAAAAAGTAGTTCACTTATTCGTTTCAAGTAAAAATTTACTAGTATCTGATAGATTTGGTACACTTATTTTAAATAGGTTCTGAACCCAAATTCAGTACGCATTTTTTTTTATTGTTCTCCCAAGTTTTTTTAGTTCAAGACTGCATTCAGCTGAAGCAGAGTTACTTTCCATATACAAAACACATGCAAATTCTGCAAACGGAATTCCGTTTGTATAAATCTTCCGTTGACAGTCGGCAGTTTCGACTGCTGAAAGTTTCTATAGCACCATAAATATGTGTCTTTTGTGGGAAACAAAAAATACAAAAAAAATAGCTCACTAAGTTTCACACCGAATGTGAAAATAGAAATTTGTGCAGTTCAGACTAACACAGTGTTGTTTTTAATTTGATTGAACAAAGGATTATGACGTTAAGAGGTAAATTAAAAATGGGAATGAAATGAATCGCAATGAACATCAGCTGTTTTCTTCTGTTTTGTTTACTTTCATTTCTTGACGCTGTTGTGCACTGACATCTTTCCGTGTGGGGATACCCCAAGGGCCACGCCTGCAAGTAGGGCGCTTACAGTTAGTTTTAGATGTTTTTGAAAATCTTAGAGAATTCCGCCTAAGGCCAACACCAGATTTTAATTTATTTTTATCTGAGTCGATGTGTTTGGTAAACCATCTGATTGAATGCATTAGCTTAAAGCGCGTTTTACTGTGATTTAGATAAGTTTTTGGCTACACTTGAATAATTAGAAAAACTTCGAAATATTTCCCTAATGTGTGGGGATACCCCAAGGGCCACGCCTGCAAGTAAGGCTCTTACAGCTAGATTTAGATGTTTTTGCAAATTTTAAAGAATTCCGCCTGAGGCCAACACCAGATTCTAATTTGTTTTTATCTGAGTCGATGTGTTTGGTGAACTATCTGGTTGAATGCATTCGCTTAAAGCGCGTTGTGATTTAGCTAAGT
>JAHXMU010000104.1:135088-170917 GCA_019455685.1 Philornis downsi | reverse complement strand
CACCAGATTTTAATTTATTTTTATCGGAGTCGATGTGTTTGGTGAACTATCTGGTTGAATGCATTCGCTTAAAGCGCGTTGTGATTTAGATAAGTTTTTAACTACACTTGAATAATTAGAAAAACTTGGAAATATTTCCCTAATGAAGGAAGATCTACAAATGCAAATTTGGCAAAATGTTTAATGTGCAAATTTATAAATCAGTAAATTTATAAATCGGTATGTGAATATTCATCAAGTGCAACCCAAGTTTTTAACTATGCATAAAAAAATTTAAGAAATGTGAAAATGTTTCCTTAATAAGGGAAGATCTACCAATGAAAATTGAAAATTTGCTAATGCAAAAATTTATAAGCCAGTATGTGAATTTTCATCAAATGCAGCCCCTTTTCAGGCCGAAAATTTTTTGTCGACTACAAACACTGGATGATAACTAAGTTGTCTTATGGACAGCTTCGTTTTGGTATCTGAAATATTATTTGTTCTTTATCCAAGATCAATTACGTCATAATAAATCTGCGGCAACGCTTTTCTATTCAGGATAACTGTATCATATTCCAATAACTACTCCACGTTAAGTAAGATTCAAAACCAAAAGACTTAAGACACATGCGGAATGGAAGATTTGATATCCATGTGCACAATTAGTTTAAAATGTCCTATTCATAAACATCCTTTTGTTAAATGTGTTAGGCTGTCGAAAAATATTGCAACAGTATACAATACTTTAAACAAAAGACTTAAGACACAAACTTTAATCAATTACAAGTGTGGTCAAGTTAACGATAAAAGAACGCAATGTGACACTGTAATTAAACAATTTGCATAGTTTTATGTAAGTCATTTATAAAATGCATACTCGCTGCGTTACTGAGATAACGTTAAGTTGTTTTGGTTTTAAAAATCTCAAACATCAAACGTAAATATCCGATTCGACCTGAACAATTTTAGTAAAGTGCATACATGAGTGCTTCTAAAAATTGTGTTTTACCTTTATTAGTTGCCGAGCCAAAATACTTTAATGAGAAAAACTGAAATTCAAGGATTTTTGCTCAGCAATTTTGTCCTTCACTATTTATGTGACACAAAAATGTAGATCTTTTTGCGTTCACATGTCGGCTGCATTTGATTTTACGCTTTTTGGCATTTGCGGTTTTTCAATATACATATTTTCATTATAATGCAATATTGCTCCAATAGCAGCAATTGCAGCAATAGCAAACACCGCAACAACAACAACAACAACGACGGAAAACACCAACAACGACGAAAAACGCCAACAACGACGACATCGATAACAATAACAACCAAATCAAAAATCAATTGAGAAAAAATTCCGAAACGAAACAAAATGAAAGAAAACAAAAACAATAACAACAACTTTAAATAGCAACAAAAAATTATAGTATAACGGCTACAACGAATGCACAAAACCAACAACACTAAACTGCAAGTTTATTGCAAATCGCAAATACTTTCAACTAACAGCAACAACAATAACAACAACATTAGCAGCAGCAATACTGCAACTGCATGCAACATAGCCAAAAGAAAACATAAGCGAAAAACGGCAGCAACAGCACCAATGACTGCAGCGGCAATGGCAACAACAACCAGCCGTCGCACAGAGAAAAAGCGAAAAAAAGGCAACATTTAAAACCCGTTTGTGATCGGTCTATGGAGTGGCGGTTGCCGCTGCTGCTGGTGGTGTTGGTAGTGGTACAGATCACCTAAAAACGGAGTCCAAACTCACTCACTTACAGAACTCACCAAATTCGATACGATGCCAAAAGAGAGCCGGAGTTACTAACTGAAAGTCTGTGCAAGTATGTGTGGGCAATGCATGCTTAAAACAACGGCTTATAGAGAGAGAGAGAGAGAGAGAGAGAGAGAGAGAGATTGAGAGAGAAGGGAAAAAGAGGCCTTTGTGTGAATAGAAGAAACCATACAACTACAACAGGGTAAACTTTAACAAGTTTAACAAAAATCGAATAATAACAACAACTACACCAGCATCAGCAACATCAACGGCAATAGCAACAACAACAAAAACAATATTCATAACACACTTCTAAAAAGAAATCTATACATTTAGCGAGGGGATTAGCAAATAAGTTTATATGAAAGGATTCATTTTGAATTGGACCATGAATTCAACATTCTTCTGTAATTCTAAAGACTCTGAAATGTTGGCAAACCTTTCACGTTTTAAAAAATGATATAGATGTTCTATAAGAATTCAGATTTTCAATTGGCTGGCATTTTTGGAAAAATGAAGGACTACAGCGAGATGTGGGATTTGTGGAAATGAATACTTTACTGCTTCAGTAGAAGATTTCTTTGACAAAAACTAGAGATGGTCACCGGTACGGTAAAATTATCACAAAATCTCGGCCAAAAAAAAAATAAAAATTATATGTATAAGGTATAGTAAAAAGAAATCCATAATTTTTGCATTACACTGCAAACTTTATTTAGCATAATTAAAATTATACGATTTATAACAAATATATACTGTTTGTCGATAACTTGTTGTCATTTTAAAGGTAATTCCAATTTACGAGTAAATATCGCCCGATTGGCAAAAAAAAAAAGACTATCAGGTCTGTTCTGTAAATCACGTGATTTCATATCACATGCCGTTTTGAAATCACATGTGTGATTTTTTCCTGTTCTGTAAATCACACGATTTTATCTTTTTCGATGTGATTTTGTTTTTCGAAATCACAAAAAAACAGCTCAGAACAAAAAAAAAAAACAAATCAGAACAAAATAAGTCAAGAAATCTTATTTTGTTCTGATTTAATTAAGATTATCAAGTGAGTAGAAAATTTTACGTTTTTAAGTTGAAAAAAACAAAAAAAAAAGTGTAACTTAAATGCCGGGTGCTATATTTTTTGCTCTGGAAAATTTGCGAAGGACGCAATTAAACAACGAACGCATAAGGAAGAGAAAATTGCGCGACTTATCCAACCCTATGGATGCAAGCAAAAAATGTTAAGTAAATGAAACTGATGTAGACATTAAGATTATAAATAAAGTACTTTTCAGTTTTATATCGTTATACAGGCTGAACAAGAGAGCTTTCCAAATGATTTTGGACGATTTATCACCACTTCTGACAACGAGTTCCATTCCACCAAGTATTCAGCTTGCCGCTGTACTTAGATTTCTTGCAGTCGGGTCGTACCAAGCAGTGATAGCGAACGATATCAATTTAAGCCTGGGACGCTCAACTTTCTGCAAGATCTTGGGGCAAATGTTAAACCTGTTGGAGGAAAAATACTAAAATACTTACATCTTGAAAAAAATTTTACTTCTTTATTCAAAAACATTCACTAACAGACAAATTCCGCGAAAAAGCAGCATTGCCACAGTTCTCAATTGGTTTCCTTTGCCATTTGCTTAAGGTTTATGGAGTTTTTCTTTGAATTTACCCAAAGAAGACTGAATAATTATTAACTATTTTCTTAATAACATCACAAATAATCAACTTCAGTCTGAAGTATTTTATTTATTCAAATAATTAAAACTTACTTTTTCATTGCCACAAAATTTTGTTGGTCTGGCAAGCATTGATTAAATCTTCGAAAACTAAATCAGCTGATGACCTCAAGCAAAAAGAAATCACAAGCAAACCACAAACAAATTCACAAAACAGATAAACAAAAGGTAGTGTCTCAAAAAATTGTTAATTTTAGCGTTTTTATTGCGCTAAATGTTTAATTTTACTACATAAATTAAGAAATAACACATGCTGTTAATAAATTAAGAAATTTATTTTAAATTTCCCATAAAAGTATTCGTAAAAATAAGCATGTGATTTGAAATCGACAGGTGCTTAGCTGACCGGTTTAAAATCACAAAATTTCAAAAAGTTTGTTGTGCAGAACACCATTTTTGTGATTTCAAATCACTTTTGCGATTTGTGATTTTCAGAACAGGCCTGTATATCAGTCAATTTTCGCAATCTTGTCATGAGGCAAATTTTTCACCAGCAAATTTATTGGCCATAGACAAGAACCGATAGTAATCCTACTAGCTGCCAGGTCTGGTCCTATAATGTGGTTGCTCCCTTTTGGAGCACAAGTCCTCTCCTATCTAGAAAAGCTGGTCGCTTCTGAACAGTTGCTTCCTGCATACGATCTAATTGTTGAGAGTACAAGTTCGAATAGAAAGTTTGGCTATAGGGGAGTAGCTGATAGTAGAAAATTTTTTAACAGTTCCATCAAATATGCAGCAAAAGTTTCCTGACTGTCAATTAATTTTCATTTGATGTTGTCGTAAACGATCAACTTTTCATCATCAGTCAATGTCCGCTTCAGAAATGTCTCCATTTTGTCGCGATTCGCAAATGAAAATTATGTCTATGATGTTTGTTTTTTCTGCGTTAACTTGTGTGGGAGCCATACTTCGAGCTTCTTTTCGTATCCAATGTCATGCAAATGGTTTTGTGCAATTTTCTCCTGGGCTATCGAAATAATCCTTACAAAGCGGTCTGACTAGACGTTTCCCATTATTGTATCGGCATTTTCCATAATTGCCCTTCCAAAGCGTGGTGCTTATTTGAGATTAAGATTACCAGAAAAGAATCGACAAAATGAAAATTGGGCATCATTGGCCGTTACAGTATCAAGGCCATTAATGCTATTCACATTTTCAGCCTCCTAGGTTACGTTTTTATCTTTATGGAAGAAAAACTGTAAAATATGGCATATTTTCTCCCTGCTGCTGTCCATCTTTGCCGCTCGCTCAAACAATACTGAGCCTAGAAATCGCAAAATTGTTTAAGCAGGTTTTTGTACACGAAATGTTATTTTTCTAACGCCACCTAGCGTCATCCTATTGCACTTATATAACGCGAGATACACATTGTTAAAACCATCCAATGGAAAAATAATGGATTTCTTTTTTCTACACATTAGAATCGTGTAACGTTGTAATAGTAACTGCCAATGAGGACCGTTGTTCAAAGATTTTTAGATGGAGTTTTTTTTTACCAAGAACTATACTGAAGAAGTATCCTTTGGTTCCAGCAAGATGAAGCAATTGCGCACATAGCCAGACCGGTTATGGCGGTGCTCCAACGAAAATTAAAAAAAAAATTACTATTTAGGAACTCCATTTTCCGCTGGCCCCTAAGATCACCTGACCTGACTGCATCAGGCTTTTGTTTATGGGGTTATGTCAAGCAAGAGGTGTTCATAATTAAACCAAGGAATTTGACTGAATTAAAGCCACCCACTAAAGCAATAATTGAATCCATCCCTAATTCTACTCTCTAGGCTGCAATGAATAATTTTCTGATCAGATGACAAATATGCGTGAATGAGTATGGAGGTAATTTACGATCTATCATCTGCAAAATCTATTAGTTATATAAAATAAAATTTAATTTTCTATACAATAGGAAAAATGAATGAAATACATTGATTAAGAAAAAAGTTATTTGAATTTCCTATTGCTGGCCAATTGGTGTGCCACCCTGTATGTTTATTAAAGCACTATATAGAGGACGTTGTCAGATACGGATAGGCTACCAAACTGTTTAATCAATTTGGTTTTGTAGTATGGAAAAATACTAAAATCAGTACTGAAATCGCAAACAGATGAACTAACTGACTTTTTGCGTTGGTACAAAAGTTTTGTACGGGTTGGAAAAGTCGGGTAAATTGATTGGTTCTAATAAAAAAAAACTATATTGAAGCACAACAAAAGGAGCCATTATAAATTTCTTCTACTAACAAATTTTAGAAGGACATATAATTTTTGTCAAATCGGTTAATTTTTGTGTGTGGCAGCCTACAAGTTGCGGCACTTCTATTCGCAGAACTAAGTTTGGTAAACTTCTGATGTGTGCTGTCAAGGGTTTGGTGTAATTAAATGAAATATATGAGTCTAAGAATATATATATGAAGTTAAGAAATTTCCATATTTAATTTTACCATGCTTTATAAAGCAATACAGAGAAAGAAAATCTAAGTACAGTAGTTAAATAGTCAAGTACTGCAATTTACGATTTAGGGATTGTTGGGGGAACAAATTAGATTTCAATAAATCTCTGAGTTTTTAAAGGAGGCATCAAAAATAGTTGTTCTTCTTTCCATTTCCAAATTTATTTGAATTCATTATCGTTGCTTAAAAAGTATAAACTTAAGAATGTATGGGCTAAATCGGTCAGTTATACAAGTACGGAAGGTATTAGAAGATGCTTGGTTATTTGGTAAATTATTCTCAAGTACAACAGAGAATTACTAGACACATTACTAGGCAATAGAAAAACTGAAGCTACGGAAGTATACTAATAACAAGTTGTAGAGAAAATGTTGAATTTCGGAAACTCTGACAATTTGTGTGGTAGGTAACAGAAGGGATGTGGAAAAGCACTCAGTCTTCATTTCGAGACCCTATATTGACATATGTACTATATATATGTACTAAATCAAGTGCAAATTATTGCAACTGAATAAAAAATACGAACCTCGACCGTTTGTACGAGGTATGTCAGAAAAGGCGTGACTAATCGGTAATTTTTATTCTTTTTAAAATTCCGCCAAGCATTGAAGTTGAAAGAAATTCATTATACAAAAATTCAATTCAGTGTAATCAGCGAATTGAAATCAATATTAGAAAATCGGTCAATTTTAATGGGTGATACCAAAAGGATAGATCGATATAGCCCTTTTATAATCCCCGGCTATGATTTGACAAAACATTAGACTGCGCCAAGTTTTAAGAAGTTTCATAAAGAGTTACAATAATTGTTACGTCTACTAGCCTTCCAGACAATTGGACGTCGTTCAGCCGACTTATAAAGTTTTGAAACACATTCGATCAAAAGGTATTTGGTGCCTTAAAAGCTTCCTTTTGAGCATTTAATTTTTTCCGTATCAAATGATATGAATCTTCATTCGTACGGGTGAAAACAATGGGTTATCCGTATAGTCGTTTCAAAACCGACAGTCTGGCAACTTTGTCCGATGTTAAATACCTGTCATTTCAAGTGTTATTTATTTAGTGAAAGGTTTTCCATTTACGAATACGAGTCGTTGAACAATCGAAGAATGCGTAAAAATAGTTAAAATTTACTACAAAAATAGTAACTGAAACGTGAGCACTTTTCACGCATTACGGGGTAATTATGGTCGTCATAATCGCTCTACTGTGCAAGGAATTGGCAAGATTATAACAAAAATTTGAAGAGGCTGGAAGCGTTGCAGATGTGGACAGGCCTTTGCATCATCGCAATGTACGCATTGCCGAAAGTGTAGCGGATAACCCGAAAATTCTAAGGCATTCTCAGCAATTGGGTTTATCTTACGGCTTATTATGGCGTATTTTGCATTTCAATTTGCACCTCTATTCATATAGAGTTCAACTCATGCAATAATTAAAGCCGGCTGACCATTCACAATGCCGTAGATATGCTGATTAGGTGTTACGGCAACAGGTTTTTAATGCTGATTTTTCGAAAAAAATTTTCTTTAGCGATGAAGCTCATTCGGTGGTTACGTAAACAAGCAAAACTGTCACATAAGAGACTCGGAGAACCTAGAACTGATTGTGGGAAAGCTTATTATACGGAAAAAGTGGCTGATTGGTGGTCATCATGGTCTGGAGGCGCCATTGGCCAGTATTTTTTCGAAAATGACGCTGGAGAAATCAATTCAGAGCGCTATGGACGTATGATGACCGACTTATTTTGGCCTGTATTTGAAGATTTTGAACTGGACGACATGTGGTTTCAACAAGACGGTGCCACGAGTCACACAACATGACCGATTTTGGCTTTATTTCATGAGAAGTTTCCAGAAAGCGTAATTTCATGTTTTGACGATATCACCACCACCATGATTATGCGACTTAATATCGTTAGACTTCTTCTTGTAGGGCTATGTGCTTAAGAGGACAATCGTTAAATCTTGGAGCATTTGAAAACCAACATTCGTCAAGTTATCGCCGAGGTACCGCCCGAAATGTGGGAAAAAGTGATCGAAAACTACCTCAAAAGGATCTTTTGCTGCAACCAATCCAGAGGCGTTCATCTAATGACATTGTACTTCGTATATAATGGCAAGCTCCAGCCTCGTAATGAAATAAAGGTTTCATCGAAATCATAGCTTTATGTGTGTTTTATTTAATTTTCTTTTGAAACCATTATTTTGTATTTTAAAGATGGCTTCTCAGTATTCAATTTTTGCCGTATCAAATGATATGAATCTTTATTCCTGCGGGTGAAAATATGAATACAAATTTCTATTCAGTCATTGAGCTACTGAGGTAATATTTATGTGACCTCTCAAAACTGCAAACCTAAACTTGCGCATAACCCTACGCCATAACTGAATACCAACAATAGCAACAAACAAAAAAAAAACGGCCAACAAACTAAGTTAACATTGTCGTCCGTATCTAATGTTAACACCGATACGAAAAACCAAAAGGAACACAACAACAAAACACACCGTAAAAGGTTTATTAAACAAAACAAGCAGAACTTAATAAACTTCAAATGAAACGACGGTAACAACGGCCACGATGACGATGACGACAACGGCTACGACGACAATCTCATAGTGCATGTAAGGTATCATCATGGCAACAACACTTACTATCAACAGCGGCAGCAGCATCAGCAACGGCAGCAACATCAACCTCTAAAGCATTGAAAAAGCAACTTTAAACAAACAAACAAAAAATTTGAAAACAGCAACAAAAAACTATAGGAACGCATCAAATTTCATACGCTCGTAAGTTGCAAATTCCAAAGCAGTATCCACAACAACAACAATAATAAAAAAATTGCAACAACAACGACATCAGCAACAGCAAAAAAGTAAATGAACGAGTTGTGAATAAGTTGTAAATTTAGAAATATTAGAATTAAGATCTTGAGAAATCTAACCCTAATAAGAAATGTACGAGGTGACAGATCACACAGCAAAAAATGGATGTTTACCATTTTGATTTTTTACTTAACACTTTTGCAATATAACGATTTTGAAAATAAGTATTTCAGCTTGAAGTCTTGGCTCCCAAATAGTACTATGTAAGTAAACATCCTTCCTGCTGTTCAGAAAATGGATCAAACATATCACTGCCCCTATGTAAACCTTAATGCAAATGCTGACAGATTTGTAATAACTACTTTCGTCCCACAGTTTGCATTTTTAAGCTTTTTAAAAACTAACTTTTTTTCAAATAAATAACAAAAAACAGCCTTTTACAGAAAATCCTGATCTTCCCCCTTTTCAGAGAACAATTTACAAATTAATTTAATTTTTTTATTGAAAGGTCATGGCACTATTATTGATATTTTGGAGAAAATACAATTTTAAGGATTTCTTGAACATAAAAAAAATTTAAATTCAAAAGTGTTTATTCAAATTTATATAGTCTACAAATCTATTTGCAAAACATTAATAGTTTTTATTTAATTCGTGACCTCATATTTTGTGCTTGAGACATAAACCACCCATAATTTGAGTATGAGTGAGTTTGAGGACGGTCCCAAACTAGCCGACCTAACAAATAAAACACAAAAAAATTGGCAAAATTTTCTTTATTTTTCAACATATTCTCCTTTCAGCTCGATACAATTCTTCCAGCGATATTTAATAGCCTCTATACCGTGTTTATAGTAAGAACTGTCAAACTCCTTAAAATATCCGTCAACCGCAGATTCCACCTCAACATTGTTGGCAAATCTTTTACCACTGGGCCATTTTTTCAATTTTATAGTGAAGATAATAGTCCGAGGAAGCTAAATCTGGCAAATAAAGTGCGTGGTAAAGCAATCTGAACTTAAATTCATTAATTTTGGCTATCGCAATAGTGTCTGTGTGAAATGGAGCTGGAGCATTATCTTGATGAAACAACACTTAATTTTTCGTTAAATTTGGTATTTTTTCCATAATTAGATCATCTAAACACTGCAATAAATTAACACAATATTCACCGTTAATAGTTTCCTCCTTCTATCAATAAAAAAAAATCTCATGCGCATCTCAGAAAACAGACGCCATGACCTTGTCTGTAGATGGAACCGACTTTGCCTTCTTTAACCACGATTCTCTCATTGCAGTCCTCTGCTTCTAGTCCTGCATCCCAGTCCTTTGTCTCAGATGTGAAGTGGTGGATCCATGTCTCATACATGGTTATAAATCGATGCAAAAGTTCGGCTTTATTGCGATGAAACATCGCCAAACACTATACTGGCATCTTCAACGTTTTCACGACGCTCTTTTTGCTCTATTTAAGGCAATCGCAGCACCCATCTTGTTTCCTCAATCTGAAACCTTCGGTAAAAATACGACGTATAACACTTTTTGAAATGCCTACCATTTCAACTAGTTCACGCACCTTTAACTGACGACCATTCAATTCCATTTTGTGGATTTTCTAACCGTGTCTAGCGTGGACACCTCAATTGGTCGACCACTATGGTGTTAGTCTTGGCTGCTCATACGGCCTCGTTTAAACTCTGCTACCCAATATTTTGCAGCAGACTCCCTTAGAGTAGAATATTGAATTACATAACAGTGACCAATTTTTTCCATGTTTACAAATTTACTGAGACGGTTTACTTTTGAGGGCTCCAATAAAAATACTAAACAACGTGGCGCCTTGAAACTTAAAACATGTATTTTATAAGGTTGCCACTTTTCACCAAAATATTATTTTTTCCAAACTATTGGCACCATCTATACGTCAGGTCGGCTAGTTTTGCGACCGCCCTGGTATATCATCCTGGGAGGATGAGCATAGATTGCTAACGTATTATTAATGCGTTACATAGCTTATCTGCCTTCTACTGTGGATTACGATCCATAGCGTCATATCTATCAACTAACGAAGTATTGATAAAAAAAACTGTTGGAAAGAAAAAGGGGAAAGGTTCATATTTGGAAGGGTAGATCTAGTCCAGATAGGTGTAGGTTATTTCCTGCTTTTTAAAACGTTGCAATAATCACAGCCACAAAGAAAAGTATGCGAATCAGAATAGTCATTTTCCAATAACTAAACAGAAGTAAAATTATTGAAGAGGTGGACCCTCTCTACGACGGCACTCCTCTAACCGCAATCGAAAATTATTGAAAACTTTCTTCAGTAATACTGGTGTAATGGCTGCCATTTCACCACGGATATTCTCCTTGAGCTGAACGATGTTTCTTGGATTATTACTGTAGACTTTGTGTTTGAGGTATCCCCACAAAAAAAAGTCAAGAGGCGTCAAGTCTGGACTACGTTCGGGCCATGGGATATCACCTCTTTTCGAAATCAGTCTGCCAGGAAACATCTGATTCATCTGCTTCCATCTTGTTGGAACCAAGTTCTGGAATTCACTATTCTTGAACTTTCAATTTCTAGAGCCAAAAATCCATGTTGGACGGATAGCGTTCCGTATTAACCGTGACGTTTTGGCCCCGCGCATTTTCGAAGAAAAAAGGACCAATTATTCCTCTGCCATAGTTTGCTGCCCATACTGTCATTTTAGGACTATGCAATGGTTTCTGGTGTTTGATTTTGGGATTTTCACTGTTCCAGTAACGACAATTTTGACGGTTTACGAATCCATTCATAAGGAAATGAGCCTCGTCAGAGAAAAGGATATTGCCAAAATTGGGAAATCGATTAAGCATTTCATTAGCAAATGCGAGCCTTGCTATGAAGTCAGACTCTTTCAATTCTTGTGTTGATTGCAGCTTATATGGATGCAGTTTAAGATCCAATGTTAAAATTCGTTGCAAACTTCGTCTCGATAATTGTAAGACAGACCATCTCTTGCGAGTCGACATTTGTGGATTTCCTCGTACTGACTCCATAACTCTCTCAACATTGTCTTCGGTCCTAGATGTTCTTGGGCGACCATTTGCTTGTGGTTTAAATGTTTAACCGGTCTCTTCAAAACGCTTTACCCATATTTTAAATGCCGCTTCAAATTTCTTTATAATCTTGCCAATTCTTTGCACAGTAGGTCGATTATGGCGACCATAATCACTCCGTAATGCACGAAAAATGCCCACGTTTGAATCACCTCCCTTGTAGTAAGTTTTAAATATATTTGCACGTTCTTCGGTTGTTAAACGATCCATATTTGTAAATGGCAAACATTTCTCTAAATAAATAACACTTCAGATGAAAGGTATTTAACAGCCGATAACCCTGGATAACCCTGTATTAGCTTATGGTTAAAAACACATAGCTGCCGTACCGACGCCTTGTTTTTTACAACAAGCGGCTCTAAATCCATCTTACGAAATCGAATTGTAAAGACATTAGTTCTTGATATGCACTTTTTTCATATGGAAGTGATAGAATATGACGCTTTTTATAGTATTTTTTGAGCAAAATATTGCACTTTCACGCAGCAACGATAACAGTTTTTGGGCGTTGTGGCCTCATAAGTTAACATTTTTTAAACAAGGGGAAACTCCGCACTGGCATCTATTACTTAAACATTTCTGCATCACAATTTCGGACGATAAAGAAATTCACTCGCTATAAGAACTTTTTAAATAAGTCTTAAATTTTTGCAAAAAGAAAAAAAAACGTTATTCACATTTCCTGCTTTCAGCCCAGCACTTGGCTTGTATAATGCGAAGTTATTTGCAACTTTCTCTCTTCCTTTTGATTCTTCCTGTGTGTCTCTCTCTCTATCTCTCTCTCCCTATAATTTTGCCTTTTTCTTCTCATTGCAAATTGTAATTTTGTTTTCTTTTAGCGTTTCCATAGCAAATCAATTTCTTATCGAAATTTTATTTAAATATTTATTTGTATGCTTACAATTTGTTCCAATCCAGAGTTGCAGTAATCCAAAAGTTGTTATTATCACTCTTTTTGCTTTATTTTCTTCTTTACAAATTATTTATTTAGATCTTGTTTGCTTTAATAACTAAAACTTTAATTTTTATAGATTTTTTGCTAACTTATTTTTAAAATTATTTTAAGGGATTTATTAAATTTATTTACTTTCCAATAATTTTCTATCAATCAACGCAACGCACAGACTTTCCTGGTGCATTCATTCTTTTTATAATTTCTTTTTTATTTTCAATATTTACACTTCTTGTATGCTTTCGCTGTTGTACTTCTCTTTCCTCAGATTCACACTATTCCCCCCAGTGGATACATCGACATTTGTATGGATCTATGCGAACACTCACACTCTTACACAGATACGGAGTTAAACTTTTTTTGCCACTTCTTTTAAACGCTCTCGTTTCGTTGTGTAATTTTTGTTACGTTTTGTTTTTCTTATTTTCTTTTAAATTTCGTTAACGTTCCGTGGTTTGCCGTTACGTCTTCATTACACGTTCACAGGTAAAAGCAAACTGTTGTTTCTGCTCTGCCGAAGTTATCTCCGGTCCGGTCGTAACGAGTTGTTGCAGAAAGAACAGCAGCTTTGCCAACATCATTAAGAGGAATTTCAACTTGATGACTGTAAATACACTGGTAGTGGTGAGTTGTTAAAATAAACTCTCTTAAAAAAGGTGAGAGCTAAGAATAGGCCAAGCAATGTAAAAGACTTACGACACGATCGCACATTATAGTATATCAATGCTGTTATACTACAAATTCAACTGTTAGACTAAAGAGCAGTAACTGTTCGAAAGAGTAAATATTAGCTAGGCTGTACAAGTGATATTTAAATGTTAGAAACTTTATACAAATTAAGAATTCCACTGCAAATTAAAATAAAAACGAAAGATTTAAGAGCCGACACAAAAACTATTTTGTTCCCATTGAATACCTCTTAACGTGTGAATATTAAGAAAGTTTAGTATTTCTTTGTTTAAAAACAAGTAAATTTATTCTTGGTGATCGTTACTATTGAAATTTTAATTTCAATTCTTGTGTGATCGCACAATTCATAATTTTGTTATGCATTGGGTAACTTTCAACAACATTAATTAGAATTGCAGTTAAAAAAATCTTAGATCATGGGAAACTCATGGGTAAGAACAAAGTTTTTAATGCCCCAAAAGTGTTGCGGTGACTTCATGTACAAAAGTATTTGTAATTCGCTTTTTAAAAAGTAAGCTTAGGAAAACATTTAAGTGGCATTATATTAAAAACTATTTAGCGCATCAATATGCAAAAATTCAGTTTTCTGTTCATAATGGTGCGGTTGATATGGAATGGCAATTCAATTTGTATTGCCATAACAAAGTTTTCATTAAAATTGGCTTATTTTTGGTTTTTATTGCACGAAAGGTGTGGACTGGGATATGTATTTGCAATTGGCAAAGACTCTACATCTTCGCTATGTAATATTTTATGAAAAAGACCATAAGACCAAAGATTCATTCTATGAGTGCTTAGAAACCGACCTGGCTATGACATTAAAAGTTTTATGGGACATTTTAGTGCCAAAATATGGAAGAAAGACAATTTTAAACCAACTGCATACCGCGGTGATTCCTAAGTCTGTTCCCTAATGTCATACCAATTACTAGCAAATATGAGTGAACCTAATTCCAAAATTTATAAAACTCGTATCAGTGCATTGGACAATTCTTTTAAAGGACGGAAGTGGTTATAAAGAGATCGTCAATGGGAAGGTACCACCACATAATGCAGATGAAGCCAAAAAAAAATATACCACAAGCTAAATGGAAAAAGATCTCCCCTCAAAGAGACAATATTGGCGACAATAAAGCCACTATCTTATAGAATGCACTGTTATCATAGAGAGAACGTGTCAATATGGTGCTAGTTCCGAAACGTAACACAAATAAAGAAATCTCTACAAGGTTATTTAAGGTCTTCTTCGACAAAGAACTCGACAGGTGGTGTAGAAGAGGGTATGCCAAAAGACTGTCAGGGGAACCGGGTTTCTCAGATACAGTCAAAAATTGTTATAACAAATAGGAGAGGCATGGAAACCCGAAGTTTTTGACAGTTTTTTCTAAGTTCAAAGCACAACAGATGACAATTTCTTGGTTAGCTGACACCTAAGTAAGCATTACAGTAGGTAACTTTTATATACAACAAATTCTCTTGCATATCATGAATGGAATGTGGGAGAGCTTCACACATTTAGGGAGCTTACAGGCATGAATCATGCTACTGCCAACTGTCAACTTTCACGCGGGTTGTGGTTGAAACCAAATCGCTAGTAGAGACTTTTTGCTCGAATGTGGAGTTGCATTGCAACAGGGTGCTACAGACCCATAGAGTAGCAAAGGCCTCACCTTCGCCAATTGGGATTATATTCCATAGTTGCATAATCAATTTGGTATCTTCTGGGTGGAAGAAAGGGCTGATAATTGCGGTAGCATGCTCCCAAAATTGTCTGCTCCTATTCTTAGATAGTCCAAGTTTAATGTGGCTTTCCCAGGGGGGGGGCTAGCAATCGCCTTGTAATATGCCCAGTGTGTCGCACACCGTGGGTAAGGCTTTCTCGGCGAGACTCACATTAAATCCCCATGGGCACTGCCAACTGTCAATGGAGACCGTTATTTAAAGATGTTGAGGGAGTTTGTTATACCAAGAACTGCGCCGAAGACTGATCCGTTTCAACAGCATTTGGTTATAGCAAGATAAAGCATCTGCACACATGACAGACCGATTATGGCAGAGACCCAACAATAATTTCCGAACAAAGGAATATCCAAAAACTCCACTTTCTGCTGGCCCCCAAGTTCACCTGACCTGACTGCACCAGACTTTTTTTAAGTAGTGTACCAAACAAAACCAAGGAGTTTGACTGAATTGAGGCAGTCCTTTAAAACAATAATTGTCGAGGCGATCCTGCAATGGATAATTTTCGGATCAGGTGTTGCATATGTGTGAATAAACGTGGAGGCCATTTACGGTTTATCATCTTCAAAACTAATTAGTTGTATAAAATACAATTGAATTTTCTATGCAATTAAAAAAAAATTAATGAATCAATTTATTTTTTTTTTTAATAAGTATATGATTAAAAAAAAATTATTTGAATTTCTTAATGTAGTGCAATTAGTGAGTCACATTAATGACGATTGCGAACGTTACAGTTCGAGAAACATTAATCAGACTTGTCGATTACTCGAAGTGTTCGTCAGACACATCGACATGTCCTCCACTCAAATAGTGGCAAGTGGCCGTCTGTGGGATTGAACCCAAGATCATGCGAACGATAATCGAGTATGCTAACCGTTGCGTCATTGTCGGTCGTTGACTTTTATCGGAAAAATTAAAATTTTAGACTGGAAAAACCTTAATTTTGAAAATGTTTTTATCTGATTTTTTTGTTTTTTTTTTCTTTGAATTTCGAATGAATGGATTTTAAATGACTGGAATAGAAAATATTTATAAATCAAAATTGTTATTTTCGGAAAAGTGTATAAAGTCCAAACGATTTTTATTTTTGGTGCGATTTAATATACATTTTAAATTATCCTTAAAGGAAATATTTGAACGAAATATTTAGCCATTATAGTTCGAGCTTTTACTAAATTTGTAAAAAAAAAATATTCATAAAATACAAACATTTCAACTAGTAAAGATTTAAATTTCAATACTTCAGTAAAAGTCAGAGAAATCAAACTCAATAAAAACTATACATAAATATAATTTTGGAGGAGCACCAAATCAAACCGAACTGTAACTGGAAATAATGACTGAATTACAGCGTTTGAAGCCATGCAAAGTCTGTGTTATTATGATTTTAATTATCTGTAGATTATTTACTAACACAAGTATTAAAAAGGACTCGAAATTACTCCCTTATGCAAAATATATACATATATTTTTTCCTATTTGAAATTAAACACCGGTTAAAAAGCGTAACATTTGGCTCCACTATCTTTCATTCATTCAAGCCTTGATTTTTCTTATGTATAACATGTACATTCTAAAAAATTATTGTATTGAAAATAATTTTTGGACATAAAATGTGATGTAACCAACCGTTATTCTAACTGACCATAACACTTTCAATTTAACAGAGTTATTGGAGCTACTAAAACCGACAATAAATCTCTTATACAAAACGTGTATCAATATCACAGACAACATAACAACTAATAATTCGTATTTTCTCTTTTCACTTCCCACTGCCTTAGTCTCTCTTACATGTAAGGTGACTGCCATATGCATTATTTTCTCTTTTTTATTTTTGTAATCATCCACATTTTCTCAAATGTTTACTCTCTACAGATGTGTGCATGTACAACTCAGTTTTGTCGGTGTGTTGGTCGTTTCGATTGTGTGTGTGTTAAAGAATTCGAATGCAAAAATTGTCGTAGCTCAAGTGTAATAAATGGTCAGTCAATACATCGGTTTTGCCTGTGGGTATGATTACTGGTTTTTCTTGAGTGAAGTGAGTGGCCAGTTAAGCGTTCAATAGAAATTCTTTCCTCATGGTGTTGAAAATGAAGCAAGAGAGACAGACAGAGCGGGAGAGTGGGTTTTGAACTTTTCGTTTTTCTTTTTTTGTTCGCCGAGGTGAATATGTTTAGCATTTTGAACAAATTTGTGATCCTCAAGAAATGTTGGATTATCCTTTGTTTTCATTTCAAAAGGAAATTATTGACCACATCCATATCAGTACAATGGAAAAAAACTGTTGCCACATACATAAGTGGCTGAAGGAATATGAAGTAGCAAGCGTAATTATTACCACAAAAATTAACTAAATTTAACTGTAATGTGTAATAAAGGGCTATCTATTTCGTGGTTTCGAAACCGCCGGTCTGGCAAGGCCGTCAGCTGTTAGATACCTGTCATCTGAAGTGTTATTTATTTAGTGAAAGTTTCCCCACTTACGGATATGGATAGTTTAATAACCGAAGAACGCTTAAACTAGTTAAAACTTACTATGAATGTGGTGATTCAAATGGTCACATTTTGTGCATAATCGACCTACTGTACAAGGAATTAGCTAGATTATAAAGAAATTTGAAGAGATTGGAAAGCGTACGCACTGCCAAAAATATCGCTTCTGTTAGTGAAAGTGTTGCGGACAATCCGAATTTGCCGATTCCACCATGTTCTTAGCAATTGGGCCTACCTTACGGGTCATTATGCCATATTTTGCATAATGAATTCGCACCTCCATCCATGCAAAGTTCAATTCACGCAACAATTAAAGCAGGCTGACCATTCACAACGCCGTAGATATGTTGATTGTGTGGTACAGCAACAGGCTTTCGATGCTGATTTTTCAAACAAAATTTTCTTCTTCACTTCTGGGGATCCAGAAGTGATTGTGGAAAAGCCATTGCATCTTGAAAAAGTGACTGTTTGGTTTGGAGATTATTGGGCTGTTTTTTTTTTTTTTTTTTTTGGAGCAACCACAAAAGGATGCACTACTGCAACCAATCCTGAGGCGGTCATCTGAATGACATTATATTTTGTACATAATGGCGAGGTCCAAACATTATATTGAAACAAATGTTTCATCGAAATCATAGCTTTATGTGTGTTTTTTATTTAAATTTACCTGAAAATGAAATATGTATGTATAATCCTATATAAGGTAAATACTAGCGATTGCACCTGTAAAAATAGATGCTTGGCACGATTTGCGTTCATTTTGAGCAAATAGTGAAATTTTTACCAACCTGCCGAAAGTTACATATTACACATTCCTTAAATATTATTATAATTATATGTTCTGTTGATTCCTTTAATTCTTAATTAACATTTACATACAAAGGTCAGTATTTTTTTCATTGCGAGGCTAAATTATTGTGTTTCGCAAAGATTGCTGTTAAACGGTAAGACAAGAACCTTTCATATTACCAAATTATATTATCTGGCATAATCTAAATCTTATATTCAAAACTATACTGATGATTTTGCTTTATCAACAGGCTTCACCGGAAAATAGCTCTCTGGTGGAGCGTTGTCGAAAAATTCTCTTTACCCGAATATTTGCAATATCTATTTTACATTTTTAAATAAGAGCTTAAGTTCTCACACTTTTTCAAGTTATATTAAATTTATTTTTTTCTTGTCCGAATTATACGTAATATTTCTTATTAGATTATGCAGTTTTATTTATAGAAAAATAAGCCCATTTTCGCAGCGTTTTTGAGGATTGCCATGTATCCCAAAGAGCACGCAGAGCACGTTATTCTCCATTTTTTCAAAATGGAAGTCAATTTTTTCAATTTCAATTTTATTCATCCAATACTTTGTTGTACAGAAAATGTATATAAAAATAGTTAGTGTGAGGTCAAATCGTTTGATTTTTACAGTAAATAGCGCTTATAATTTTATAAAATCTGTTAGTAAATTTATGACAACAATGGGAAAGGAAAAGGGGAAACCCCTTTATATAATTATAATTATGGAAAATGGGTTTTCAAATATTTATAAAAAAAATTAGTGTTTATAGTATGATTATTAATGAAAAACATCTTTTATAAGACAAATATTTTTAATTTGATAAATTTCAGATGGCATTTCGTAGATCTCTGCATTCTCTCATGATTGCCTAAGTAGAATTTGCAACTTTATTGAAATGATTATTATTCAATCTATTAATAAAATGTATAAACATTTCGAAGCCTGTTTCAAGATGTAATAATCTGGTTGAGAATTTCCAATTCTTTTTATATATTATTTTAAGGTATTTATTCTGGATAATTTGCTGCAGTACACCATACCGGTGAAGCCTATGACAGGATTGGTTTAATGGCACATTTGAAAAATAGTTCTTTGTTTGTTCGGCTTAGAGGTTATCTTTTATTTAGGAACGGCCATAGCGCTCTTAAGGATGTAGTAGCTTTATTACACACTTGATCAATATGTTGACTGAAATTCAACTTCTTGTCTAAAGTTACACCGAGATAATTTACTTGATCATTAATGTTAATGTAGTCGTTTTCGTAAATAATTTGGCGTGTTGGTATTCGCTTAGGTGATTTATTAAATGGAAAAATAATCGCCTGAGTTTTTCCGTTATTTATTTTAAATTTCCAATTTTTGAAGAATTTATTACAAACAGCTAAACTTTTCTCCATCTTTTTCAGTATAGCGCTGGTTAGTTTGCTGGATGTAATCAGCGCTGTGTCGTCTGCGTAGTACGCCGTATCTATGAGTTTTGGGGGTTTAAAATCGGCGGTATATATCGAGTACATAATCGAGGGAAGCGTTGAACCCTGAGGTTACCCCGGCTGGAATTGAACTCGGCGTTGATTTCGATTTGTTTATAAATACCGTGTAATTTCGCAAGTTTAAGAACTCAGCCATAATTCTACATATATATTTAGGGTACTTTCCTTTAAGTAACTTGTAGATGATACCATTGTGCCATACTGTATCGAATGCTTTTCCAATATCGAGGAGAATGATTCCCGTAGATTTTCTATTACGTTTATTCTTTAAAATTTTGTTCTTGAAGTGTGTTCTTGAAGAATGGAAGTGGTTTTAGCATAATCCAAAATAAAGAAACGATTAGTTTTGCTGTACTTTAAAAATGATGCTATAAATAGTTGTGGAGAAAAGCAACTTTTGAAAATTTTCAAACAAAAACGTTTGTAATTGTAACTACAATTGTTCGAGTGATATTCAGTAACAAAAAAAAAATAAACTATAAAAGACTTGGGGGCGTATTCATAAATATTTATAAAAAGTTTATAAATTAAATGTAAAAATGCTTCTCAAACCCTCAACAAGTTATTATGTCATGTAAAAAAATATGCCTTTAAACTATTTAAGCAAATGGAAATATGAAAATTACAATATATTTTTTTTTAATGCCTCTTGCTTACGCCCGAACTAAAAAAGACATATTTTTAAAGTCGTCGAATCTCTCTTGTCACTCTCTTATATGATATATCTTTTGTCAATGTCTTGTAATAGCTCTTGCCTAAAGCTTTCTCTCGCATACTAGCTATAAGAATTGCTTCACAATTTTGGCTTACAAAGCCTATTACATTTTAGTATTAACTCACTTCTCATCTAACCTCAGTGAAATAAAGCCGTGTCCCTCATCCCGAAAAGCACCTCAAGAAAAAACATTCATCCAAGCTTTGATTTTGCATATGTATATCATGCACATTCGAAAAAATCACTAAAAATTACTATTTTTGGTTCTTTTTTTAAATGCCTCTCTTTATTTTCAAACAAAAATACGAAAAGTGGATACTCCCGCTTTAGAAATAGACGGAACATAAATCGATGGTAAATTTAAGTTTCACGAAATGCTAAAGTTTGTTTAATATGTTTCAAACCCCAAAGTCTCCCTTGCTTTCCAAAATTTTAAAATTTCATCCCGTTTTTGGATTATAAAACATGCCTCTAATAATATTATCGACATATTTATTTTCATAGCAGGATATGGTTCGCCACGTTCGTTTCTTAAGTCTTTTGTTTAACATGGACTATATAATATAAGAGGTAGTGAAAAAATTTCACTATTTCCTCAATAGATAGCTTTAGTAACATCTATTTTGCATTATATAAGTTTGGTCGGGTTAAGCCAGATGGCATTAGAAAAATGAAAATTCGTACTCAAAAAACTATTCAGACAGTTTTGTGATTGCTTCAGTTAGTATTGTTTGAGCGCATGTCAAATATGAACACAAGAAAAAAAAATACAACATATTTTCCAATAATCGTCAAGTCCGTCAGTGATGTAAGCGCTCTTTCGATTGCTAAGGATCTTAACATTGCACAGAAAAACATTTGGAGTCACTTAAATAAGACCGGACCCAAAAAGGAGCTTCATGTATGGGTGCCACAAAAGTTAACGCAAAAAAAAACTTCATGAATTGAATTTCCCTCTGCGTATCACTTCTGAATCGCAACAGAATCCAACCATTTTTGAAACGGATGAGGACTGGTGATGAAAAGTGGATCACTCACGTTAAGGTCAAGTGAAATCGATCGTGGTTGTATAGTGGTGAGCAAGCGCAAACAGTGGCCAAACCAATATCACAGGTCAGGAAAGCTAAGTATTTTGTGAGATTAGCGGGGAGTCATCTTCTACGGTTAAACTCTTAATTCGGAGATGTACTGTGCTGCAATTGAACCGTCTGAGTGGCTTTGGCCAATAGGAGAAAAATTGTGTTCCAATGGGACACACTTACATAATGATTCGTCTGCAGCTCTGGGAGCTTGATTGAGCGGTTCCAATGTATCCACCTTATAATTCGGATCTACCATCAAATGATTACCACCTGTTGCTGTCCACGGCAAATGATTTTGTTGGTTGAAATATTGCCACAGAAGAAGCTTGAGAAATTGTACTATACAAGTTTTTTTTTCTGCTACTTGGAACGAGGGTTTCTATGAGAAAATCGTAACTGTGCATAAATCGGTGCATTACCTAAAATCGTTCTTAAATCCGTCTGAACAACTTTGACCAATAGGAGAGAAATTGTATTCCAATGGGACATACATACATAATGATTCGTCTGCAGCTCTGGGAGCTTGATTGAGAGCTTCTTATGTATCCATCTTATAATCTGGATCTGGCATCAAATGATTATAACTGGTGGTAATTACCACCTGTTGCTGTCCACCGCTGGTTGAAATATTGCCTCAAGAGAAGCTTGAGAAATTGTACTTTGAAAGTTTTTTTTTGCTACTTGGGACGAAGGTTTCTATGAGAAAATCGTAATTGTGCATAAATTAGTGTATTAACTTAAATTATACTTTGGCCAATACAAGAGAAGTTGTGTTCCAATTGAATACACATCCATAATGATTCGCCTGAATCTCTGAGAGTTTGGTTGAGAGGTTCTTATGTATCCATCTTATAGCAATTCTGTTGATAAAATATCGCCTCAAGAGAAATTGAGGTTTTTTTTGAGGTTGAGGTTTTTGAGGTTTCACACATCCTTAATGATTTGCCTGAAGCTCTGGGAGTTTGGTTGAGAGGTTCTTATGTATTCATCTTAGAGTAATTCGGTTGGTAAAAATATCGCCTCAAGAGAAATTGAGGTTCTTTTGCCAATTATGATAACGGTTTATATGAGAAAACCGTAAATGTGCATAAATCGGTGCATAAATCGTCCATAAATCTTAAATCATTCTAGCTATGATAAATAAAGCCTTCAATAACATGTAAAAATAATAGATTCCCTTTTATTACACCTCATATTTAACTTGTCATTTAGCTTGTTAAACAGTTACAACTCTGATCTCGCCTCGATTCGGTGGGGGTGCTTTTGTGGACTGGGTAATCTGCAACAGGGCAACCACACTTACACATAGAAAAAGGTAACACCGCATCATGACCGCTTTTCTTAATCTTTTTCCTTGTCTTATTTTGATTGCCGATAGGGGGCGAGCTGCAAGACCCACCGTGAGAGATTCGTGTCGACCACATACGTGCTGTTCGAAAAATTTTCATCGTGAGAACATTCGAAATCGATCCGATCGATGTTTGTAATGCATAAAAACCCATAGTTAATATTAAAGACAAATTTTAAAATGCTATTTTTTCTTGCTTTTCCAAATTCATATTCGTAATTTCGGATATGTAACAACCGAAATAAAAAAAATTGGCATTAATTTCTCCGGTAGATTTTCAAAAAAGTTAATTTTGCTTTTTTGATTCGTTTTCTTTTATATTTAATTCACAAGAATTCGAAACATTTGGTCAAAAGGCCACGTAGCAACATAAAAAAGGACTTTATAATTTTCTGCGGAAGGCTAAGCGAAAAGTTGACTTGTGGTCTAGTGGCTAATGCACTTCGTCCAACTCTGCTTAAACAGTTTAAGCACAAATTTTGTGTTAAGAAGTGTACGATTTAATGCATCTCCATCAATCCGTTGATGTTTTCCTTGTATAAAATGATACATCTTTATATATATAATTCTACTGTACGGGCGCTGTCAGTGAACTCCTCCTAAACGGCTGGACCGCTTTGCATAAATTTTTGTATATGCGTCTGGGTGGTGCCCGGGATGGTTTAGATTTACAATTCGGTCCAATTTGACAAAGGGGCATGGTACCTCCCATACAAACAAAAAATTTAAAATCAATTATTTCTGCTCCTGCTTACGGTATTTGAACAAAATTTGGTGCGTAGGTTTGGTGTACATATCTTAAGTGCTACTGCAAATATGGGCGGGATTGGACAATGGGGCGTGGTACCTCCCATACAAACCATAAATTAAATATCCAATATTTCTGCTCCTGTTTACGGTATTTGAACAAAATTTGGTACATCGGTTTGGTGTACATATCTTAAGCGCTGCTGCAAATATGGGCGGGATTGGACAATGGGGAGTGGTGCCTCCTATACAAACCACAAATTAAAAAGCAATTATTTCTGCTCCTGCTAACGGTATTTAAACAGATTTTTGTATTTCGGTTGAGTGAACATATTTTAAGTACTTCTGCAAATATAGGCGTTTCGTATTATAATAGACCGATTGGCATGAAACATTTCCAATAAAAATAAAATTTGAAGGCAAAGCAACGTTTGCCGGGTCGGCTAGTATATATATATATATATATACTGAACTCAAATAAGTATCCAAATATTACTACAGAAAGACAAAGGTAAAGAAAAACCTATATCTCATCAACATCTCGTGGAATACTAAAGAGTTTTTTTTATGGGGATGGACCACAAACTATTTGACATTGAAAATTGCTGTCGAATATGTAATGTTCGACCAAGGGAATTTCTGCAATGAGTATAGTTGAATTTTCTTAACAACGGATGTACCTTGGAAGACCACTACACTGATAAAGATCACAAAATACAAATTAGAAATTAGAAACACCGCAGTGATTTGGAAGCGTAGAGACCAAATAGAAAAAGCACTTCTGTTTTTGGGGACTGCCTAAATTGGTTAGACTAAGTGGCATCTCACATATGATGCCAAATATTTTCCAAAACAAAAAAATATCGCTGAAACGCAAATAAGTGTATAACTCAATAACTAGCAAATTAACTTAATGTTTAACATAGCCAGTGAATATTTCAATCGGGCATCAAGAAATTTTTACATAATCGTTAAAATAATAAACCAGCTTAGGAATCCCTAAATATAAAGCAATTCTCGACATTCGACGCTCTAATCTCTAGGTATGGAGGTTTTTCGAATTTTTCAATATTTTTATATTTTGATGTTGCCTTTCTGTTTTACTACAGCTTTCCTTTAAAAATTTTCGGCTGCAGTTTGTTGTGTTCAAACATTTTCATTACTCTTAAGTAGCCTGGCAAATTGGCTTAAAAATTCTCTCACCCTGTGTCCCCTTAACAAAACGTGGCAGGTTTGTACATTTGGGTAACCCATCCAAAGTAGGAAAAATTACCCCAGATTCAAAACAAATGGAGTCTTCGAATTAAAAACCCTAATAGAAAACTGATATTTTTGAAATTCAATATTTAGTGTGAAATCAATATTTCATTTGCAGCCTAAAACCGGGGCGTAAGAAATGCACAATCCTGTGCAAAGTTTTAGCAGATTAGCTAAACTTTTCAAAAGCTATAATTAAATCAATGTTTTTGATTTAAGGTTATTTGTATGAGGAAAGGTTTAGGTTTAATTCTCTCTTTCTCTCACTGTCACATTAAAGATGAACCGAATACTTACATTCTAGATTGCAAAAGAAAAAATAAATCTTGACAAAACTGTCATTTTGTGCTAGAGGTGCAAAAACGTGTGCTGGGTCTAAAAACTACCCTACAAAACAAATTACAATTTTTTTTTATTTTTCAACATTTTTTAGCTCGATACACTTTTCCAGTGATATTCAATAGCTTCTATACCCTGTTTATAGTAAGAGCTATCGAACTAGTCAAAATAACCATCAACCGCAGACTTCACCTCTTCATTGGTGGCAAATCTATTACCACTGAGATATTTTTTCAAGTTCGGAAATAGAATATAGTCCGAGGGAGCTAAATCTAGAGTTAAAAGTGCATGATGAAGCAATTCGAACTTTAATTTATTAATGTTAGACATCACAATAGTGGGTGAGTTAACTGGAGCTTTCTGTTGATGAAACAATACTGACTTTTTTGCCAAATGCGTCCTATTTTCCATAATTTCATCACCTTTAAGATCCAATAAATTAGAAATATTGTTTTTTCCTTTCTGATGATATCTAATAAAAATAATCCCATGCGCCTTCCAAAAAACAGACGACATAACGTTGCCTGTAGATGGAACCGTCTTTGCCTTCTTTAGACACGATTCTCCCATTCCAGTCCACAGCTTTGACTGTTCCTCTGTCTCAGGTGTTAAGTGGTGAATCCATGTCTCATCCGGGGTTATAAAGCGACGCAAAAATTCGGCTTTACTACGGTGAAACATCGCCGGGTACTCTACTGAAACATTTTCACGACGCTGGTTTGCTCTATGGAAAGCAGTCGCGGCGCCCATCTTGGTCACAGCTTTCTCATCTCAAAATCTTCAGTTAGTATACAATATGCAGCACTTTTTGAAATGTCTATCATTTCAGGTAGCTCATCCACTTTCAGCCGACGATCATCCAGTATCATCTTGTAGATTTTCTTAGCCATGTCGGGCGTGGACACCTCAATTGGTCGTCCACTATGGTGTTTGTCTTGTCCGCTTGTACGACCTCGTTTAAACTCTGCTATCCAATATTTTACAGTCATAAACGAATGAGCAGACTTCTCCAGAGTAGAATCTAGTTCGGCTTTAATATTGGTGGAACAGAAACCTTTCAAATGGAAATATTAAATTAAAGGTGACCGATTTTTTTCATGTATACAAATTCAATGATATCGATTCCTTTTGATGGCTCAACAAAAAAAAAATATATATTAAACAATGTGGCGCCTTCGAACTTAAAACATATGTTTTATAAGGTTGTCACTTTTCACCAAAATAATTTTTTTTCAAATTATTGGCACCATCTATACGTTTGGTCGGCTAGTTTTGGGACCGCGCTTAAATTTTTACTAAATTTTCTAAAATTTTGTCAGATCGAGGTCATTAAGTATATCGATTATATTATATCGACCCGCTCTTCTAATACCTCTCATACAAATTCAGCAATTTTATGAAATTCATTGTTTTCTTCTGTAACTTTTAATTAGTAGATTGCAGCAATCCAAATTTGAATCCATCATATTACCTAATAATATTTAATAGAATTTAAAAAAAAAAATCCGGTTCATTAATCTTCTGGTATCACCCATATGAATGACCAATTCAGCTGAAACATTTTTAACCTCATATCTTCTGTTCCGTTGCACAAAATTCACGTTTGCTAAAGTAGGATCTCAGAATGGTATTGGAGGGCATGGTCACATTGCTGTTGGTACCTTCCATACAAATTGGTAGATTTTCCAAAACTCGAGTTCTCCTAATTTCTGGCGAGTTAGATAAGTAGCTTAAAAATTGATCAAGTTACCACGCCCCGTCTGATAGCTCCCATACAAATGATCGATTTTCCCATATATTCTTGACTTCATGTCTTTCAAGAAGTTGTACTGAATTAAGTCAATTTTGGAGCTACTATTTAAGACTACTACCGAATATAAAAGGTGTCCCAACAAGAACGCAAGATTTAAATTTGGTGCCACTCGAAGTGTCATTGTTTGACATTTGAACAATTGTTATTGTTTGCTAGTAGAAGGTACGAGGTTAGTAAAAATGGAGCGCTACACGAATGAACAACGCATTCTCATTGTGAAATTGTTTTACCAAAATGGTGAAAGTTTTGCGGCTACAGTACGCAAATTGCGATCAATTTGGGGTCACAATAATGCTCCAAAAGAGTCAACTGTAAAGAGATTAATGGATAAATTTGCCAAAACTGGATCTGCTAGTGATGTAAAGACACCAACGCGCCTCCGATCAGGTCGATCGACCGAAAATGTTGCAGCTGTACGTGATGATTTCGCTCAAACTCCATCCGCCTCAATTCGTCACCGAGCTCAGCAAATTGGTGTCTCCAAATCCACTATGCAGCGAATTTTGACGAAAAATTTGCATCTTCATGTATACAAAGTTCAACTGACTCAGGAACTGAAGCCAGCTAACCGCGGACAGCGAAGGGAGTTCGTTAATTGAATATTGGAGAGACAACATGAAAACGCTGATTTTTCTGATAAAATCATCTTCAGTGACGAGGCCCATTTCCATCTTGATGGCTTCGTCAATAGGCAGAATTGTCGCATTTGGGGTGAGGAAAATCCTCGAGTGATTCACTAGAAGCAAATGCAACCTCAACGTGTCACTGTGTGGTGTGGATTTTGGGCTGGAGGAATTATTGGACCTTTTTTTTATGGAAATGAGGCATGTCAAGCGCAAACAATCAATGGTGTTCGGTATCGTGAAATGATAACCAGTTTTTTCGTGCCTAGAATTGAAGAAATGTATGTGGAGGACATGTGGTTTCAACAACACGGCGCCACATGTCATAGAGCTAGAGAAACAATTTAATTGCTGCATCAGTCATTTCCCGGTCGTGTTATTTCGCGTCTTGGAGACCAGAATTGGTCGCCTAAATCGTGCGATTTAACACCATTAGACTTCTTTCTTTGGGGTTTTTTGAAGTCAATGGTTTACACGAATAAGCCGACGACGGCACAAGTCTGGAAAGGGGAAATTAGACGCTGCATTAATGAAATACCGCAGCATTTATGCAAAACGGTCATTAAAAATTCCATTAAAAGATCGCGTGTGTGCCAGCAAAGCCGCGGCGGTCATCTGCCTGATGTGTTGCTCCATACATAACCTCATTCCGTCTACTTCACGATATATTAAAGTTTCATGATTTTTTTTAAATATCTGTGTTTTATTTAAAATTTAAAACTTCCGTTCTTGTTGGTACACCCTTTGTATATTGGCATTTAGAAATCTTTTTCAAACTCTGTTTCAGAAGGAAAACGTTATTTGTTATAATCGAAGTAAATATACTCGAGTTATAGTGCTATCCATGCTAATTGGCTGCAGACAGAACTTAATCATTTTCAAAGGTCCAGAGTATATACTTGGAATCTAACTCATCTCCTTCAATGGACATGCTCGCATTAAGTTGTGTACTTTCATATAGGAAAGGATGAGATTAGAAAAATATTCATGTTTGGGTTTGCAAAAGTCAATGAAGGAAAGTGTAGCAAAAGGAATGCTAAGCGACCAGGAACAATTTTCGTGCAGGGTTCCAATAAATAGATCCCTTGCGCTTGGGTTCATACAGCAGTTTTGTGGCTCTTTTGAAAATTTTGTACTCTCTTAAAAGTATTAAAAATATATTCTTCTGCAGATCAACAAATTTTAGAATTAACTCTTACTCGTATAACGTTCGCTCTCATTACGATATAACAGTTTTGCCGCACACTAAGAGTATCACAAGGTGTCATTTTATTCTCCAAACGTTGATGCTCTCCTGCAGTTCACTGTTGCTGCTGTTTTTTTTTTCTTGTTTTCTTTCCAATTTTTTGCTACTCCACACCGAAATTCCATTGAAACAAGTTTGTTTGTTATGCTCATTTAAATGTTTTGTCTTAGTTATGGCAGCAGAATACAACGAGGCGGTGGTGGTGGTGGTGAAGCTGAGAAGCGAGATGGGAAGGGGGGCCGCAAAAAACCTAAGAATGAAAGAACGCAAGAATGAAGAACAGACAACAAAATATTGACCAAAATGACAGATTGACTCAATGCATGGATGGATGGACGGATGGATGGTCGGCTGGTTGCATAGAGAAGAGTTCACATTTGACTTGAGGAATGTCTAAGAATGTAAGCCGCCACTAGTAAGTGGTAAAGTTGAAGCAACAACTGCGATTGTTCTGCGGACTCGATTGGTCCTCCTCTTGGCCTAAAGTTGCCGCAGTTTGTTACCATTATTGTTGTTGCTGCTTTGGCATTTTTTTTCTTGTGCTGTTACCGCATAACAACGCACACTCATGTGTACTCGTATTGCTATTGTTGCCGTTGCTGCTGCTGCGAATACTGTTGGTGTTACCACCATTATTCGAATACGTAAATTGCAAATGAAGATAATGAAGATGGCCAAGTTTTTAACGATGTTCCCATTGATGACGAAGGCGGCAATGATGTTGACGACGCTGCTGATGATTAGCTTAGGCCATTGTGGTCATATGTAAGTTGTCGTGCAGAGGGAATAAAAGGAGGCGGCAAGCAACTATTCGCACATATGGGATGAATAGCATTTGCTCACACACAATATGTGTGACGATAATCATGATCGCGATGATGAGGACATCGATGGGGATTACGACGATGTTGCCAGTACTCGAAACGATAATATTCATGATGAACAGCAACCACATGAACAGCAACAGCAGCAAAAATTGTTGAGAGCGCCCTGAGGGCTTAATGGCAACATCATTGAACGAGTGCACGAACCAACCAACTGAATGTCCGAAACAATTCATGTACTCTTACATAGAATATCACCCTACATCATTGAGTTGCAACACACTAAGTCGGTTTGTCATAGTAATACGCTAAGGTGATGATAACTTTGAAATAAATCAATGGATATTTTAATGCAGATGTATTTCATGGTTTCAAAACCGCCAATCTGGCAGGGCTTCCAGCTATTTAATACCTGTCATCTAAAGTGTTATTTATTTAGTGAAACATATGCCATTTATGAGCATGAATCGTTTAACAAGCGAACAATATGTAAAAATAGTTAAAACTTACTACAATAGTGGTGATTCAAACGTGGGCACTTTTCGTGACTTACGGGGTGATTATATACCGTCATAATCAATTTACTGTGCAAGGAATTGTTAAGATTATAAAGAAATTTTAAGAGACTGGAAGCGCTACAGATGTGTTCAGGTCTGTGCATCATCGCAATATACGCACTGCCGAAAATATTGCTTCTGTTAGTGAAGGTGTAGAGGATATTCCAAATTTGTCGATACGGCGTCGTACTCAGCAATTGGGCCTCTCGTACGGCTCATTATGGCATACTTTGCCTTTGGGCAACCATGCACCTCCATCCATATAGAGTCCAACTCACGCAACAATTGAAGCTTGCTGACCATTCACAACGCTCTAGATATACTGAGTAGGTGCTGCAGCAAACGGACTTTCAATGCTCATTTCTCACAAGGCGTGCATCCGGAAAAAATGACTATTTGCTGCGCATTATGGTCTGAAGGTCTCATAGGGCGGCATCTTTCTTCGAATATTACGCTGAAGGGTCCACTGCTGCAATCAAACCAGAGACGGTCATTTAAATGACATTGTTTTTCGTACATAATGACAAGGTCCAAGAATTATAATAAAATAAAAATTTCATCGAAATCATAGCTTTATGTGTTGTTGTTTTCTACTTTACTTGAAACTGAAAAGTGAATATCCCCCTATATTTAATTTAAAAAACTATATTATTGATAAAGCTTGGTCATTGTGGTGTTTTTGGTTTTGTAATGCATTCTAACCGTTTTCATTTCACTTTTTTTTATGTTTTTAGGTAGCGTTTCATTGTACGATACGGGTTTCTAAAAAAAGGTAAACAATCAGCAATGCTGCAACCAATTTATGAGAAAAACTAAGTGGGAGAATCAGTTGCAACAAGTACTTTAGAAATAATATAACCAATTAAAAGCACTTATTCTCTGGGGAAGGTAACAAGCTTCATTCATATCACGCCACGAATGTCGATTGGCTATGCCCATTTTTATTCCAAAAGTAAATGAATTCCTTGTTAGAACAGCAATTTGAGAGCAACGCCTAGACCTAGATGAAAATCGAAAAATAATCATTGTATAATTACAGTTTGTTAGGAAGGTAAAGGATCAGCAATTGCTTATGGCAATGCTGCATCCAATTTATTGGTAAAATTAAACGGGAGAATCAATTGCGGAATGGATTGGCCGACAAATACTTCTGTTTCCAATAAAAAATAATATTGGGAATTAAAACCATTTATTATCTGTTAAGGGCAACGAGTTTGATTCATATTATGCCACGAATGTCGAATGACGGGAGAATCAATTGCGGGATGGATTGGCCAACAAATACTTCTGTCTCCAATAAAAAATAATATTGTGAATTAAAAACTTTATGTATTATCTGTCAAGGGCAACGAGTTTGATTCATATTATGCAGCGAATGTCGAATGGAGATGCTTATTTTTTTTCCAAAAGTAAGTGAATTCCTTGTTAGAGCAGTAATTTGAAAGCTACGCCTAGGCATAGATGAAAATCGAAAATTAATCACTGTATAATTACAGTTTGTTAGGAAGGTAAAGGATCAACAATTGCATATGGCAATGCTGCATCCAATTTATTGGTGAAATTAAGCGAGAGAATCAATTGCAGAATGGATTAGCTGACAAATACTTCTGTTTCCAATAAAAAAAATAATATTGTGAATTAAAACCATTTATTATCTATTAAGGGCAACGAGTTTGATTCATATTATGCCGCGAATGTCGAATGGCAATGCTTTTTTTTATTCCACAAGTAAAAACGATTCGATTTGAGAACAGCAATTTTAAGGCTAAGCACAGACATAGATGAAAATCAATAAATAAACAATGATATTAAAAAATTTTTGGTTTTTTGAACGGTATTTTCACTTTCGGTATTTTCACTTATTCTTCCTGTCGCTGATTGGAACAAAAAAATAATAGCGCACCTTGTATTATCTCCAATATAGAGTAAGAGAAAAGTGTTTTTCATACCGCCATACTACTCATTTTGTTATTACACTTGCAACAAATATTAATATTTATCGCGGATGTCAGAAGGTATATTCTGTAAAAAAACTACCTGGAATTGATCATTTAAAAGAGCTCGTTTAAAATTCTCTTGGTCACTAAGTTGGCACAACTGTCGCCCATATGGGTGCGGAGTTTGACCATGATCTATTATTAACTTTGTCTGCAATGCTCGACTTTGTCAGTTCATCCGAAATGTGTTTTGCTATTTTGACAATGAATAAAAATATTTGACAAAGAATTAATCCTAAATTTTATATTACAATTTGGAAGATATTACAGAAAGCTTAACAAAAACAAGCACATATGGTTAGTTATAGGTCATTCAATAGCGCTTGAGATATTGTGAATGATTTGCATCGCATTGGTTGGCAATGTCGGCTATTTAAGACAGATAATGGCTAAACTTTTCGTTGTGTCATGAATCAATTTGTACCCTTTTAACATTTTATCATGTATTTATGAGTTTGACATGATAACCAGTCAACAAGTTTCGTAATAACGCCTTCCAAATGAGCCGAAACCAAAAAAAAACACATCAAATTCGATTAAAATCAATCTAATGTTGATTCCGTGTTGTTTACTCGGTCAGATGGTAAGTAAAGAATATTATAAAGAATCTTGTTAAGGAAAGAAAACTCATGGATTTTGCACCACTATATTCGAGGGTGGTCCTAAAACTATCCGACCTGACGTATATACATATGGTGCTTGCAGTTTAAAAAAAAAAATTATTTTGGTGAAAAGTGGCAACGTTATAAAACATATGTTTCAAGTTTCAAGGCGCTACATTGTTTATTATCTTTATTTGAGCCATCAAAAGCAAACGATCTCAGTGGATTTGCAAACATGGAAGAAATTGCTCACCGTTATGTAATTCAATATTTCCATTTGAAAAGTTTCAGTCCAACCAATATTAAAGCCCAGCTAGATTCTACTCTGAGGGCAGAGTTTAAAAGAGACGCCAATACGAACACCATAGTGGTCGACCAATTGAAGTGTCCACGCCAGACATGGTTAAGAAAATCCACAAAATGGCATTGGATGATCGTCAGCTGAAGGTGTGTGAGCTACCTGAAACAATAGGCATTTTAAAAAATGCTGTTCGCAAGTGAATAACAGACAGAGAGACCAAATTACGGAATCACCATTTGGATGGTTCAACTGGACACCTTCTCACTCTATCTAAAGGGTTATCCATTTTTCGGTTTCATATGTGAAGTTAAATAAAGCACTTATAAAGCTATGATTTCGATTAAAATTATATTTATTATTTATTATTATAATGCTTGAACCTTGCCATTATGTACGAAATACATTGTATTTTAATTGACTGTTTGCTGCAGTGGATTCTTTTGAGATAATTTTCCACCACTTTTTTCGCACATTTCGGGTGATATCTCGACGATAACTTGACGAATGTTGATTTTAAAATACTCCAACGTTTAAGGATTATCCGCTTAAACACGGCTTTTGACGTAGCCCCCCAAAAAAAGTCTAACGGCGTCAAATCGCTTGATTTTGATGGGCAATTTGACGTCGCCAAAACGTGAAATTACGCTTTCTGGAAACTTCTCATGCAATAAAGCCGAAATTAGTCGAGGTTTTCGGCACCGTCTTGTTGTAGCCACATATCGTCTAGCTCATTATCTTTAATTGCAGATTGAAAAAGTCGGTTGCCATACGGCCTTAGCGCTCTGAATTGAAATTCGGATTATCCACCACATTTTCACTAACAGAAACGATATTTTCGGCAGTGCGTACATTGCGATGATGCACGGTGCTGACCGCATCTCTAATGCTTCTAGTCTTTTCAAACTTCTTTACAATCTTGTTAATTTCGTGCACAGTAGGTCGATTACGACGATCACAATCACCCCGTAATGCACGAAAAGTGCCCACGTTTGAATCACCACTTTTGTTTTAAGTATAAACTTTGTTTACGCGTTCCTCGGTTAGTGAACGATACATTTTCGTAAATATTAAAACTCTTACTAAATAAATAACACTTGAAATAGGTATTTAACAGCTGACAGCCTTGCCAGAGCGGTTGTTTTGAAATAACTAATTGGGTAACCCTGAACAAGACGGTTATACTTGATAAATGTTTGGCTGCTTGAGAACTTCTACAAAAAAAAACCATTTTAGGTTATTCCCAAGTATATAAAAGCCAAAGAAGCTAAACTCCGGGGTCGCCATTTGGATGATTCAGATAGATAGAGCTAGAGACTATACGATGGCATTGCTAGACGATACTTGACTAAGGATTGGCTACATCCTTTGTACAAACGTTGTACAAACGGCCCGTTTCTGGTTATTACCAAGTAAATAACAGCCTGGGAGTCCTGATTATCAGATACACCTCAAATATATTTCGTAAAAACGACTTATGATATAAATTCAATTGACTTTATTAAAATTTTGTGTATACATTTTGTAAGTTATGATATTAGCTGGCATGTAGTATAGCATTCGAAAGTCGTCTTTAATCCTATTTACACCTAATTTTACACATAAGGCTTTACTTTCATGCCGCTCTGATCGACTGATTTCAGAGCTAAGTGTTTATTTTTCATTACCCTCTGCTTCTTCAAGCTAAAGTTGACTGTCTCGCCCCGGCTGCTGTTGGGTTTTCGTACGATTCATTTCAATAAAAGTACTCGTTCGTATTCATACATTTTTGCATGGCTGATGCGTGTTTTTATGATGGACATGAAATGCAAGTGTCGTGTATGAAATATGAGTTTAAGGCCAAAACGAACTAAGTCAGACTTTACATAAAGGGATGGTCGAATGATTGGTTGGACGGATGGCTGGATAGATGGATGGATGGACGCCTTGGCTGGCTGGTCGCCTCTCGATGACTGGGATATACGGTAAATAGTGGTCGCTGTCTTTGTCTGTTTGCATTTTGCTTTTTTGGGTTACACCGCATTTAAGATTACTTTCAAACGAAGCAAAACTGAAGGAGAAAGAAAAAAAAAACATCATGAAGAAAGTAAGAAATAATGACGTTTTGCTGCCATGAGTTTTATAATAATAATTAAAGTTTTTGTTTTCATTCCAGAATTAAATAATATCGGAATTCGGAAATTTAATGGACGTTTCTTTTGATTAGCTTCAAGCCGTATGGAAGAAAAACATTTCCTTCGTTTACTTAGCAAAAAAAGAAACACCTTAAAGTATGCTAAAACAAGGCTTACATGACATAAAATTGTTCCAATGTCGATTGATTACAG
>JAHXMU010000104.1:66493-115954 GCA_019455685.1 Philornis downsi | reverse complement strand
GTTCGTCAAGTTATCGCCGAGATATTGTCCGAAATGTGCGAAAAAGTGGTCTAAAACTACCTCAAAAGGATCCACTGCAGCAATGAATCCATATACGATCATTTAAATGCATTATACGAGTATTTCGTACATAATGGCGACGTACATTAAAATAAAAGCTTCTACGAAATTATAGCTTTATGTGTGTTTTATATAATTTTACTTTTGAAACCGAACAATGGATGCCATCCATGACACATTGGAAAGCTCTTCTCACATTCAGTTATATTCAAAATATTTCTATATTTAGACATAATGAAGCAGTATTTATATAGGTATGTGCGAACTCAACTTTTTGGTGCAATAAATTGTTAAAGTGAACCAGAAGAAAGTAAAGAAAGTAATTTTTTGATTTACTTTTCTGAAAGTTTGGAACATTATTTGTAAGGTAAAGATTCCAGTGTGCATAATTTTTGCTGTAGATATAAGAAAAAGGAACAATATATGTTTATTTTGTCAAGTTACATTTGAACATTGATATTTTTTTAATTATCTATTAAAAAATTGTATAGTAAAGCAATTTCTTACAAATAACACCACCCTATAGAGAGTTGTAGACTAATTAAACTTTGGGAATAGTGCGATTTTTTATAAACAACAATTTTTCGGTTTCAAAACTAAAGTGAAATAAAACACACATAAAGCAAACTTAAATCGCCAAAATTGAAAACTATGCTTTCTGCTCATGCCATAAAGCCAAAATCGATCATGTTTTGTGGCTCGTGGCATCGTCTTGTTGAAACCACATATCGTCCAGTTCATAATCTTGAATTTCAGACCTAAAAAAGTCTGCCTGAGTGCTTTGAATTGACGTAACGTTTCCTCTAGCGTCATTTTCGAACAAAATATAGCCCATTGACGCCTCCAAATCATAATGCACACCAAACAGTTACCTTTTACGGATGCAATGGCTTTTCCATAATCACTTCTGGATTCTCCGAGCCCAATTTGCGACAATTTTGATTGTTGACGTAATCTCTAAATGAAATATGGGCTCATCATCGCTGAGGAAAATGTTGTTCGAAAGATCGACATTGAAAGCCTGTTGCTACAGCACCAAATCAGCATATTTATGTCATTGTGGGTGGTCAGCCGGCATTAATTGTTGAGTAAGTTGAACTCTATATGGAAGGAGGCGCAAATTGCAATGCAAAATACGCCATAATGAGCCATAACATAGGCCTGATTGCTAAGAACGTGGACAAATTCGGATTATCAGCCGCGCGTTTACTAACAGAAGCGGTGTTTTCGGCAGTGTGTACATTGTGATGATGTACAGGCCTGACCACATTTGAAACGCTTCCAATCTTCTCAATTTCTTTACAATCTTGCCAATTCCTTCCACAGTATGTCAATTATGACGACCATAATCGCTCTGTAATGCACGAGTTAGTTAGTTTTAACTATTTTCACGCGTTCTTTGATTGTAAATGGCAAACATTTCACTAAATAGATAACACTTGACATGACAGTTATTTAACACCTGAGAGCCATGCCAGACCGACGGTTTTGAAACCACTAAATTGATATTTTACGATGTGATAATTGCCAGGAATTGTAAATGGGCTATATCGACAAACCGTTTCTTGTATCTTCCATACAAATTGACCGATTTTTCCCATATATTCGTAGATTCCTATCTTTTGTTCGGACTGGCAGAGTGTAAAACTTTGCATAATTGCAGGATTAGAACCTAAGTTCTGATCACCTGACGCATTTAATTAATTTGGATCACAGAATGAAAATGGATATCATTACTACGCCCTAACTATCACTTTCCATACAAAACTGGTAGGAATTTAAAATTTTGTTAATTTTACTACTTGGAAAAGTTTGAGAAAAATTAGCAGACAGAGCTACCATATTATTTATCAAAACTCGTATTGGGGTTTCTCTCTTGAGATCTGGATTTTGTCAAAAACGTTACTGCTGTTGACCCTTTAGCCTGACACCAATTTACTACATACTGAATTCACTTCAACACTTGTCATTTACAATTAACCTATTTTTCCGCTTAGGGCTCACCCGTGGGAAGAATTATTCTCTTTTAAATAAACAAATAAGTTACTAAGACGAGAACGCATAACAGCTGAGAAATGCGATACGACGTTTACTGCAACCCTCTTACTCACAAATACTCTCATTGATTTCGAAAATTCTCTTTCAAATCCTTGTTCAAATATATATAGCCAATGACTATAACTTACCCCTAATATTTAAGCTACGAAGAAAGTGGTGGTTGTCGAAATGGCTTATTGGAATTTTAGCCCAACACATCGATGACCCGTACAGGTTACCAAAGAAACCGAACTTGACCAATTGTTCCACACCAATACAAACAAAATTGAAACGACCCCTAAGCGGTGCACACCAACAGCGACAGCGGCAATATTTGTTATCGATTAAACCTTACTGGATAAAAACGTCATTGAAACACATTCATAGGCAACACTCAGACCAATTTCACTGCCATTGAATTCAGTTAATTCATTTCACTTTAGTACGAATTTAGCATGCACGGCCAAGGGTTGTTAGACAAAAATGTTTGTACAATTTTTAGAAAATCAAAAAATAACATTAAAATTACTCTGTGCATAACAAGTTTTTTCAACAATTTCGCTTTGGTTTCTTCAAATGACAGAAACATCTCTATGAAACCTTTAAAAGGTGGCGGCGTTAACAAAAAATCGAAAACTATGGATTACACAAATTATGCCTACAACGAAGCAGTGGGACGCTTGAAATTGATGTTGGCTGCCGATTCTTATTCACCCACCAAGACGGCAGCGAGTTCATATCTAAGAAGTATTAATGATGATTCAGCGGATAACTATTCGGATAACATGTCGGTGAGTATTTAAGTTAAAAGTTTTATTATAGAAGTGATTGAAGTGTCGTCTTAATAAAAGCGTGCAAAACTAAGTAATGTAAGCGAAGTGTGAACCAATAAAATGCTTGCAAAGATCTTCAATATATCAATAAGCTAATAGATAAAGAGAAAAAATGTTCGAATGAATTATGGGATTTTTCTCAGAGCATGTGGAGCTCTTAAACTTTAAAATCAAACATAGACTATTTACTAGCTTTACTGCTCGCAATTCTCATACGACAAAAGAAGATAGAAACCAGACTAGAGAGAAGATGAATTTTCACTTTTACTGTTAGATGTGCAACTAAATTCTCGCTGTTTTTTTATGAAAATTCAACTTTATTATGAAAACATCTTTACAAATGATTCATTGGAAGTATTGCCAAGTGAGGCCGAGCATTGCCATGCTGAATAATCACCCTTTCGTGCCTCTCCGCGTATTGTGGACGTTTCTCGCGCAGAGATCATCTCAATCGCATTAATTGAAATTGATACCGATCCCCAGTGATGGTTTCGCTTGGTTCCAACAGCTCGTAATAAATAACAGCGGCTTGGTCCCACCAAATACAGAGCATAACCTTCGTAGCGTGATGTTCGGCCGAGGCGACGACGTGGAAGCATAACAGGGCTGCCCCCATAACTTCATTTTCTTTGGATTGCTGTAATGAATCTATTTTTCACCACTCGTTATAATACGATGAAGAAAATCCTTCCTTCTTTTGTCGCGGAAGCAGTTGTTTACAGGCGAAAAAACTACGCTCAATGTCCCTTGGCTTCAATTCATATGGAGCCCAAGTTCCTTGCTTTTGAATCATTCCCAACGCATGCAATCGCTTGGAAATGGATTGGCGGGTAACTCCTAATGCTGATACAAGCTCTACATGCGCTTGACACGGATCCCCATCAAGTAATGACGTCAATTCAGGGTCTCGATGAGCTCTCGATGAGCTTCAGCCTCTTGCATATGACGATTATTTGGCACAAAATCATATAAAATCATACAAAACTAATTCAGTGTCTTTGAAGGTCTTTACGGCGATGTAACCAATCTGTACACATTTTTTTCATTTAAAGCAGCATCTCCGTAAACGTTTTGAAGCACTCGATGAGCTTCAGTCGCCGTTTTCTTCGATTGAAAGAAGAAAATCGATACATCCCGCGCTTGACGATTATTTGACGCAAAATCATGCATATTTACACAACCAAAATAATGTGACGTCAATAGAAAATCACTATTGTGTCGAGACGGTATGTTTACCATATACCTAAAAGTGGCTCATGACGTTTAGGCTATGGCAGAATCGACTAGCACTTACAACTGGCGCCATATATTGGCAAGCAACGGGAATTTAGCTGCGCATTTAACTTTTTATTCGAAGAAACTTACCAAGAGAAATAGTTTTATACGAGTATATTCGAACTAATCTTCCATATATTTAGAAGTGTTAGTAAAAACCGGTCAGAATTTTGTCATGGAACAAAAGTAAAGAACAAACCCAAATATAATAAATATGGGGTTCTAATTGATCAGCTTCATTTTGCTGGAATTTAGTAAAAATATATGACTTAACATAAAAATTTAGTTAAAACATTGCCATAAAATTGAAGAGAAGACAAAAGCAGAGTTTTATTTCGTTTTGCTTTCAGAAACTCCAATTCAGCCGAAACAAATAGACATTTTTTTTCTTCAATTGTACACTTAAAATTTGTCATCCGGATTGAAATTGTATTTTACTTTGATTCTTACGAAAGACATTTTAAATTTTGAAAAAGCAACAGTGGGGGAAATCCAATGCAAATCAATAAATTGGTATTTAACTCAAGACTGTACTATTTTCCAGCAAGCCTTTTGAGACGGGGTCTTTCGTAGCTAAACTCAGGAAGGGTGAATAGTTCTCCTAGTACGCAATAAAGTACAATAAGGTATACAATTTGTGAATTTATTGTTCAAAAATAATATCGTCCAAATCTAAATCCTCGCTTTCGCGGTACCCATTTAAGCAAACAGTAAAATTTCTTATGACGGAGTTATTGCCATTTCACGGTATACATATATTTTTTTTTTCAAATAAGCCAACGAAGTTGGTTTATTGTCTCAAACTTTCGGTTTGAGAAAACTACACAGCAAAACGTCCAGAGGGATAAAGTAGATCAATTTAACAGGAAAAGTTTTATGTTCCTTCTTTATAGCAGGAAAGTTTTGCAGCTCAGGCATCAAGGCCGCACGGAACAGCACGTCTCCGCTCATCTTCAAAAGGTATGGGCCGTGATGCTTCGCAAAGACATCGCAGTTCATATGGTCACTATAGGTGAATGAAACAGTTTCAAATGCTTACGAGGGCCGCCGACGTAACGAAGAAGACACAAAAAAATTTGAAAAATTGTCCTTATTTTTCAACATATTATCCTTATAGCTGGATATACTTTTTTCCGCGATATTTTATTTATAGATTCTTACGCTGTTTATAGTAAGAACTGCTAAACTCTTTAAAATAGCCATCAAGCACAGACTCCATCTCTTCATTGTTGGCAAATCTATTACCACCGAGCCCATTTTTCTAGTTTGGAAATAGAAAATAGTCAAAGGGAGCTGGCGAATAAGGGTCGTGATAAAGCAATTCGAACTTTAATTCTTTAATTTTGGCCATCGCAATAGTGTATATGTGAATTGGAGCCTTGTCTTGATGGAACAACAGCTTCCTTTTTGCCAAATGCGGACCTTTTTCCCCTAAACGCTGCAATAAATTAGCATAATATTCGCCGTTAATGGACTTTCCTTTCTGAACATAATCAATAAAAATAATGCCAAGTGCATCTCAAAAAACATACGTCATGACCTTGCCTTCAGATGGAACCTTCGCCTTCTTTGGCCACAATTCTACCATTCCAGTCCACTGCTTTGACTGCTCCTTTGTGCCAGGTATGAAACGATGGGCGCATGTCTTATCCGCAGTTGTAAATCGGCTTTATTGCAATGAAACAGCACCAATTCTCTACTGACATCTTCACGACGCTGTTTTTGCTCTATTGAAGGCAAGCGCGACATCAATCTTGCGCACAGTTTTTTCATCTTCAAATTTTCGGTCAATATCCGAAGTATAACACTTTTCGAAATGCCTATCATTTCAGCTGGCTCACTCACCTTAAGCCGACGATCATCCAATATTATTTTGTTAATTTTCTTAACCATGTCTGGCGTAGACACCTCAATTTTTAGACCACTACTGTGTTCGTCTTGGCAGCTCGTACGACCTCGTTTAAACTCTGCTACCCAATATTTCCAAATGGTACATGAAGAAGCAGACTCCCCAGGGTAGAATCTACCTAGGCTTTTATATTGGTTGGACTGAAACCTTTCAAATAGAAATATTGAATTACATAACGGTGACCAATTTTCTTCATGTTTACAAATTCACTGAGATTGTTTACTTTTGATGGCCCAAATAAAAATACTAAACAATGTGGCGCCTTGAAACTTAAAACATATTATTTATAAGGTTGCCACTGTTCTCCAAAATATTTTTTTTTTAAACTACTGGCATCAGGTCGGCTAGTTTTGGGACCGCTCTTGTATGTTTCGAATTCGTTGCACTCCAGAAGCGGTAGTTCTTCTTACTTACGTGTTAATTAAAATGAAAATGAAAAAAAAAACAATAAACATTTCGGATTCTTCCACCACTTGATCTGTGTTTAAAATTTTAACGAATTTATTTTTCCTATTGCTGTATTTTGTACATTTACCAACCATAGTTGGTAACTCTTCATTACACTATACAATTTATGTGTTTTCATAGGCCATTGATCGCCCGGTCTTTGCCGACATCTCCAAATATCTCTCACCCAGTCAGAAGAGCCGTTTAGGCGGCGCCTCTAGCGGTGGCTACCGTTCCAAACGAGCCTTAAGTGGCTTTTCGGCTTCCAAAGAAAATTTAGCAGCGCCCACTCTCTACCAATCAACAGCATTGCCCCCCTCAGCGTTGCCCAGCACCACAGCAGCTGTGGATTATTACAGCTCCTCAGCAAAGCCTCAGATATCACCACCCACTGACAGCGTACAGGCTCCCGTAGAGATTTTCAATTTTATTGAAAAACAAGAGGACTACATTGAACAATTGGAAAAAGAATCTAAATACTGCCGAAATGAGTTGTCCAATCTGCTGGGCAAAGTCAAGGATGTTATCAATGAAAACGAACAATTGACCGAACATGCTCGCAATGAATTGGGTAATATTGGCAAAGGAGCGGGTGACAAAGTGACCACCAGCCCCTCCTCAGATTCCGATGATCTTGTGTATGGCAAAGGGAAGGTGTTGACACCGCGTAAAAAAGAGGGCAAAAGCCCGCGTTATGCTTCCGCTCCCAATATTGTGTATGAAGCTCGCATCAGCGAGCTTGAGGCCGAACTTATGCAAGCTAATATCGATTTGAAACGTGTCAAAACTGAAAACGATGACTTGAAAAAGAAATTGGCTCGTTGTGACCCTTCCTCGGCTATTGTCAGTGCTTCGAACGCGGCTCAAAGTTGTGACACTCATCGCAAGCAGATAGATTTGTTGCAGAAAGATAAGTCGGCTTTAGAAGAGACTATACGGCATTTGCAAAAGTCCTTGGACGATGCCAAGTCCCAACAGTACTCTCAGTCCTCCAAGCGTTATATTAATGATCTCGTCCAAATGGAAAGATCTCAAGCAGAGCTGGAAGTTCGCCATTTGCGCGATGAACTAGATCGCCAACATGAACGAGTACGTGAGATGCAACATGAGATGGCCCGCCGTTTGGCAGATGAGAGAGCTAACGCTGAACGACGTTACAACAACCAGGTCGATCAGTTGGGTGGTGATCTCAGCAGCCAATGGGAACAAGTGGCTAAGCTTCAGCTTGATTTGGAACGTCAGAAACGTTTCGAAAGTGATTTAAAACGTGATCTGGCTAATCGTAATTCCCAAATCGAAGAATTGAAAATGGAGCTAAGAGCCAATCGTTCAACCTTTTTGGCCGACATGGCTCAAGTAAATGCTGAGAAGCAATCGCTGGAACAAGAGATCACTGCGTTGCGCTTGCAGCTGGATCGAGCCTCGAGGGATAATAAAACTGAGGCGGCACGCTTGAATGCTGAAATTAATTCACTGCGCCAACGTTTAGATCGGGCCGATGCGGATTTGCTTCATTCAAAGAGAGAGGTACTGAGATTGAATGATGAGATTGCCAGCTTGGAGAAGGAGGTAAGTTTCGGAACGCTAAATCAAAGAAAATGATATTTATCCACTCTCATTATTATTACAGCTTGCCTATGGTGAACTCAAAAACGAAATACGTCCCACCAAAAAGGATTTAGATAAACGCATTTCCGAAATGCAAGAAAAGCATGGTGAGTTTGAATTTTGAAAATTTAATAGTTGTTCTCGTAGAACTTCCACTTGTGTGTAATTTTAGAAGGCACTTTAAGCACAAGCAATATCAACACCTTATTTACGGAAAATATTACTATCACGTTGAACTTAAACAGTCAATAATATAGTCAATAATATTAGTTGTGCATTAAGCCAATGTTTGGTTTCATTATCCAACTTTATTTAGTCGGTATGCAATTTGAAAGGGTAGGGAAATTAGTCAGAGTTAACATTTATTTGGTGGAAGTAACAACTCAAATCTGTTTTGAAATAAAAAAAAAGCATATAAAAACCCATTTTGAAAATAAAGAACAAAATAGGTTGGTTTCCTTAAACGAGGTCAAAGCACTGATGTTTAAACTCACAGATGGAATATCGTGATTACTGATATGGACGTATGTATATGATTATTGACTTGTACGCAACTGAGAGTAAAAGGGCTGCACCTCAATCTTTCGTATTTCATCTGCAATAAGTCGTATAATAGGGGCTCTACAAATTGATTTTTATATCCAATGAATACTTGGTTGCACTCTTTTGTTTCAAGCACGGGGTAGGTTAGGTTAGGTCAGTGTGGCAGTCTGAAAAGACAGACTCACTTAACGGCATTGTGATACCACTGAAACTGAAGATATGGATGTCCCTAGTTTCCCCCGTTGAACCATCCTCAGCGTCTCAAGAAGCTCTTAAGTCGGACAATATCTATATCGTCCAGATGTCCTACGTCCCTAAAGAAATAAAAGCATAGTGTTGATCTCCCGCCTTTTCGCCAGGGCGTTGCAATTGCAGAAAAGTTGCCCTATGAACTTCTTCTCCTCTTCGTCCCTACAACTCCAGCAGAAGTCACTAGTCGCAACGTTCAATCTCACTGCATGTCTTCCAATCAAACAGTGTCCCGTCATGACGGATACAAGCAATGAGGTATTGATAGCAACAGCAGTGTGTGTGAACGTTTCAGATTCAAGCAAGGCTACATCTGTCTGGATTGATTACAGCCTCGGACAGACGCCTACCTACCATTTGCTGCTCTATCTCGCAGTAGGAACTTGCAAGTGGCTAGAGGCATGTCCACGGACTCCAACTCGGCTGGAGTCCGTAAGGTTGTCCCTAATCTTGCCAGTTCTGCGGCTCCCTGGTATGACCCTGTAGCCCAGCACCCACATAAGGTGAATGTTGATATGCTGAGATATCTTGTTAAGAGAGAGTAAGACGGAATCCAGGGATTCAATGACAGATTGATTGTCAGAGAATATGTTAACTTCCACCGCGGTGAGGACGTTATACCTCAGACATTCTGCCATTTTCTTAATGGCCAAAATTTCGGCCTTATAAACACTACAGTGATCAGGTAGTCTTCTTGTTATACCCCCGAAACTTACCTGATTATTTAATTCTGATAATTTTGTTTACGCGGATAATTCCCAAACGTATCGCCCGAAATATGCGAAGAAGTGGTCAATAATTACTTCAAAAAGATCCACTGCTGCAACCAATCCAGAGGCGTTCATTTAAATGGCTTTGACTTTCGTATATTTAACGTCCAAGCATTATAATGAAATAAAAGTTTCATCGAAATCAAAGCTTGATGTGTTGCGCTGTGAATGGTCAGCCAGCTTTAATTGTTGCGTGAGTTGGACTCTATGTGAATGGAGGTGCAATTTCAAATGCGCCGAGGAATCGACAAATTCGGATTATCCGCCAAACTTTCACTAACAGGAGTTACATTTTCGGCAGTGTGTACATTGCGATGTGTTGCACAGGTCTCACCACATCTGTAACGCTTCCAGTCTCCGCAAACTTCTTTGTGATCTTGTCAATTCCTTGCACAATAGGTCGATTAGGATGCCCATAATCATCCCGTAATGCACAAAAAGTGCCCACGTTTGAATCACCACTTTTGTAGTAAGTTTTATTTATTTTACGCGTTCTTCGGTTGTTCAGCGATTCATATTCGTAAATGGCAAATTTTTCACTATATAAATAACACTTCACATGACAGGCATTTAACAGCTGACAGCCTTGCCAGACTGGCGTTTTTTAAACCACTAAATAGATAAACCTTTATATACCACTCTTCCCCTTTCCGCACTGTATGTTTTGATATTTTAATATGCAATATTTCGTTCCATTTTCATTTATTTAACAGGCTTGTAATTTAAAGCCTTTTGGTCAATATTATGTAAATTACAAAATACGTAAAATAAATACTACTCCAAAATTATTTAGGAAACTCTATATCAAACTAGGACAAGAAACGAAAGCCTATTTGACAAATTGGGTATTTCAGGAAGACTTTTATGATTAGGATTCTTGAATATATTACAAATATGGAATACATTTGAAAAATTTTGCTTAATCAAATTTGCGAAGAATTTTCGCTAATAAAGTATTCAAAATTTAGTTTTAAAAAATGTAGTGATAAGAAGTATTTCAAGAATAACCCTATTTTATTGATTTCAAAATTGCATTGCCTGATATATCAAATTTACGTATGATATAATAAAGCTGATACATTTTCTGAAATAACAATAAAGGATTACCAGTATTTTATAGTAGTCCGAAATTATCATCAAATAACAAATATCATTCACAATGAATGCACTCCTTGGATGCTTTTCAACACTTTTTCACAGACCATTTACTTAATACTCACTATCACTCTATCATACTCTGGGTAAGCTATTGATTTGTGTTCTTGTGTAAATGTGAGACCAAAAAAAAAAAAAAAAAAATTAAATCAAACTAAATAATTGAAATGAACAAAAATTAAACAAATTGAGATCAATTAAAATCGGTTTGAAATATCTAAAAGAAACTGAAAAAAGTTAACGATCAATCAATCAATAGTTTATCCATGAGAAGTTAGTAGATTTTAGTATCTAACGCTTTGCTGGAACACTATTTGAATTTTGCCTCACTCTCGAATTTGACATTAAGAAGAAAAAAAAAACTATAAAATTTCAACTTTTGTCCATTTCATATTTTCTTGTAACAATTTTAGCTGAAACTGTAAATGAACTCGAAGAAATGATACAAAGTCAAAAGCAACTCATGGATAAATTAACCAAAGAATGTAAAACGTTAACGAACAAATTAGAAGACACAACGATTAAACACAAGTAATTGCAAGCAACTTTATATGTACAATCATTGTAATTTATTTTGTTGAGAAATTTGTAAAGGAAATGAAATTCTATAAATTATTTTTTGGATAATGCAAATCGTAAAGTAAAATAAATTCGCAAAGATTATTTGCCGAAAACCCCGAGAGAATTGGTCACAAACAGGTGGTTTGTGATAATTTATCCTTAGGGGCAACAAATGCGCGGTAGCTACAAGTGCGAACTTAAAAGTGATACATAATATTATCCAGTATTATCATATTATCAGCTTATATTTCCCGTTTTTTTCCAATCCTTGAAGCAATTCTGATATGCACTTTTTAGTATGTCCTTGAGCTCTCTCAGCGATTCAATTTTTATCTCCTCAATCGTCGCAAAACGCCATCCTTTCATGGTTCTCTTTAATCTTGCGAACAGGAAAAAGTCGCAGGGGACCAAATCTGGGGAATACGGTGGCTGAGGCATAATAACGGTGTTGTTTTTGGCCACATAATCTCTCATAAGCAAAGATGAGTGAGCAAGTGCATTATCAGGAAGCAAAAGCCATGATTTTTTTCCATAATTCCGGGCGTTTTTTTCGTATTGCTTCACTCAAACGGCGCATAACTTCAAGGTAATACTCCTTATTTACCGTACGACCTTATGGTAAGAACTCCTGATGCACTACGCCATGATAATCGAAGAAAACAGTGAGCAAAAACTTGACATTCGATCGGAATTAGTGTGCTTTTTTTGGTCTTGGCTCTCCTGGACTCTTCCATTGGGACTATTGGGCTTTGGTTTCGATGTCATAACCTTATACTCATGATTTGTCACCGGTTAAGACCCTTTAAAGTAAATTTGGATCATTGTTGACGTCATTCACCAATTCCCGGGCGATGCTCATTACCAACCAGTGCTGCCAACCTGAAAAGCTTAAACCTTAAAAAATCACCCTATATGAGTATTGCGACAAGTCGAATTAGGATAGGAATATGCAAAGAAGAAGTTTCATTCAACTAACGAAACTTTTATTGCTTTTTTTTGGAAAAACCGACTTGCGGCATTTTAGATATCTTTATCGCCTCTATAGTGGCATCATCAGGCACTATAACAACAAAAGCCTCGAAGGGCCGTAATTTAATTTTATATTTGCGATGTTAAATATAAATATTCTTAGGATTTCCTTTGACAGAGTTGTCGCATTTTTAAGGTGTAGTAAATGCTAATCCATTATTTGAGGATAACATTTAAGGCTACATTTAGCACAATGAGAATAAACCGATTAAGGTCAAATATGCACCATTTTGTTTCTTAACTTGTTGTCCGTTTGAAGATAATTTCATTATGCCTCTCTCCTAGGAACCTTCGCCTCTATTGGGAAAAAGCTGGGATAGTTGATTTTCATAAACTTCTCTTAAGTCAACTTTTTTACTAGCAAGAGCATTCGCGATAGGCAGGAATAGACGGTGATCATTTGGTGCTGGGTCCACACTATAAAGTGGATATAAATGGACTTTAAAATTAATTTCCCGGTGCTACCACTCTGTCACCATCGATATAAGTGGCTAGGTGTTGTCCTGATGGAACACAACTCCTCTCCTATTGACCAAAACTTTCCATTTGTGGGCGATTGCTTCATTCCAACTGTCGAATTGTTGGCAGTACAGATGCGAATTAAAAATTTGGTTGTAGATGAGTAACTCATAGTTAATGATTCCTCAACAATACCACCAAATACACAGCAAATCTTTCCTGACCGTCAACCTTGACTAGGCCACCGTTTGAGCCGGCTCATTACGATTCGATTGCAATTAATTTTACCTTGACGTTATCCCAAGTGATCCATTTTTTCATGGCCGGCCACCAACCGCTTCAGATGAAAATTCGGTTCACGAGGTTTTTCGGCGGTAACTTGTTTGGCACAAATACATTAAGCTCCTATTCGTATCCAGTTTTATTCAAGTTGTTCTAAGCGATTTCATACTCAATATTTACTATTTGGGCAATCGAAATAGAGCTTACATAATGGTAGGTCCTGACGGTTTCTGTTCTATCTAAATAGTCCATCGACGTTTTTGACGATTGACCTTCTAGAGCGTGGTACGTCTATGACCAAAATGGCATCGACGAAGCCGATGTTGTGCATGATTGGCTGTTACAGTATCAGAACCACAAATACTGTTCACATTTTCAGCTGCCTAATTGAAGTTTTCGCCTTTATCGAAGAAAAACTATAAATAATAACACTATAATAATAAATAATAAACTATAATAATAACGCAAACTATATTGAGTCAAGCAATCACGAAATCGTTTGAGCAGTTTTTTGAATACGAAATCTTGTCTTTCTAACGCTATGTAGCGTAAACCGATTGCATTTATACAACGTAAGAGCCATCTTTTAGAAAAAATAATGGATTTATTTTTACTGTACCTTATATTATGGTAAAAGTCTCGCTGGCTTATAGATTTCTACTGTCGTTTTCGCCTAAACCATCAGCGTAATATGACCGACCGTGGAGCAACTATCGTTCGTTCCGTCTATCATTATTTGAGCGGTAGTCACATTCATACGCCTGACGTGCACTTCGAGTAGTCAAGTAATCGATCGATAAGTCTGGTGAATGCTTCTCAAATTATAACGTTCGGAATCGTAGTTAAACTGTAGATCCAGTTGAGTGTAAACGCACTGAATGTGAGAAACTCTCCCATGTCTCGTTATTGAACCCAAGGAAATTTGTTTATTTTTATCACAGCATTAAATTTTATTTAAGAACCACCTGATTTTTGTTTGCTGGGTTGACAGAGTCCAGCAGATAAATCGTTTCCGAAAAACAAGCAAAAGCTTAATCAAAACTTGGCACTCCTATCGGCCATGATTTGCGTTTTATTTATGTTTATACGAGGGATGATATTATATATACAATCTTAAATACATATGACCTTAACTGTAATGTTTATCTTCTAGAATACATTTTTTTCGTAATGAGTACCAATACGTTATTATAGAATTTCTTTTCCTTTGATGTATAAAACACAAACCTATTATACCAACATTAAGAACATAATAACACCAACAAAATCAATCGCTATGACCCAGTATCCCCATGAATCCAACTAAAGTCATACATTTATGCTCTCTACTCTCATCATCACCAAACATTCTTATATCGCTCTTAAGTTCCGCTGCTACACTTTTATATTATGTCTTGTGTTATGTTATGTTTTGTGTCCCATCATATAAACGTAATAATTTATGTCCCTAAACCACACTCATCATACTACACTCGTTGCAAACTACAACTTGGTTAACATGCTGTCATTATATATATGAATCTTTTCGTGCTGCCAACAACAATGAATTTCTTGAAAATGCCCAACTACAGACACTTGTCAAATCTTACCAATACGAACGCCAACGCCGGTCCAAGAAGAACACTTAAAAGAAGAAACTGCTGCCGAGGCTGCGGCAATGGAAGTAACCAAAAGTCCTGCAACGAATGCGCTGGCACCGCCGGAGATCGTGGAGAGTCCGCTTGGGGGGCAAATGGCGGCGAAGGGAAAAGAAAACGTGTACACTTCTCGCTTTGACGATGAGAACATTTGGCAAAATATATCACGAAGTATAGAACGTTTGGATATGGATTGGGCCAAAATGCCACCACTGCCGCAATTGACATCTGCCTCTAAGATAACTACAAAACCACCGTCTCCCAAAACCAAATGTCATTGCCAGCAATTTCGTTATTCGAATTTCTTGAGAAAAGAGAATGAGTCGTGTAAATGTAAAAGAACGCCAACGACAACGACGGCTACAACTGGGACTACAACTGGGGATGCGACCACAACTGCGACTATGACGGCTCCAAATTTTAGAGATTTTACGAAATATGGCATTCCCATAACAACAACATCATATTCCAAATATCACAAAACCACTCACAATTGTAATAGAACGCAAATACCACAACCACTTAAGCCCACGGGCGCCGATTATAATCATTATCATCAACAACACAACTATAAGCATGATTTCACCTTAGACATGCACCCTTTGTATCGGTGTAGCTCTAGTGCGGACACCAATCTAGACACAGATCTTCTACATCCCTCCCATACACAAACACAAAAAGTAGAGACCACAACCTCGGTGCACAACGAGGATTTATGTCACAATGATATAAAGCAAACGCCAAGACGAAAGTGCCACAATCACCATCGCCATCATCATCACAATCACAATCACACGCATCGATCTCAGCCGAGATGCCGCTCACATGATCGTGGCCTGGCGGCTGGTGCTGCCTTAAACTCCTCTGATGCCATCATTAAAACAGAGCCGTTGACTTGGTTGCAACAGCATCTAGTTTTGAAACAAACCATAAAAGCCTGCCACAAATGTCAGACCAATGATCACGCCGATGTGACAGTGGAAACTGACAGACAAAGGCCCCGGACAGCTGAACGTGATGTGCATGTGACCACTTGCTGTCACACGCAACACATTATCCGGGCGTGCTGTGACAATAAGGAATGCTTGAAAGATTTAATAGTTCAGCCGAAGGAAGAACACGATAAAGGTACCAATACAGAGACAGTATGTAAAGCCGAGGAGAAGCCAAAGAAACCCATGAAGGTTGACATCAATGTGAGACTTGTGCCTAAGTCTGGCAAAAGTAAAGTGAAACCCAAAAACGATATTGTGGAAGAGCAGGCACCACCTGCTAACGTTGAAAATCCAGCTGAATCCGGCGAAGTGTTAACCTCTACCGATAATGAATTGTATTTAGATCTCGACAATTCCGAAATCGAGTCGACACAACTTTAAAACTGGAACAGGGGTTAATATCAACTTTATGCTAAGCTAAACACCAAGGAAATTATGCTCTTTACCAGGGGAGGCAGGAAAAAACAATTATAATTTTCAATTTGCTTAAAATTATTATTTGTTCTATGATTTCTGTAATATTTGTTTTGTTTTTACAATTTCTTCTGTTCTCTGTTTTTTTGTTTAGCTTGGAGAAACAAAATTTACGTGAAATGAATTCCAAATTAATGGATCGTTTAAAACAAATCTGGTCCAGTTACAAGGATCTTAACAATCAGCTGCAAAAGTATCGCGGTGGAGAACATTTTTCACCTATGCATAGTGATCATGAGACAAAGAGTAGTCGTGAAGAGCATAATTCCATACACAAAACACAACCCTCTGCAATGACACCTCATCAACAGAATTATAAGGTTTGTTATAAGAACTCAACTTGACTAATATGTCTCTTTTCTCTTTCTCTTCCCCTCTCTCTCTCCCATTCTCTTTCCTATATCTTTCTCTTCTATTACCAATCGATTTAATTTTTCCTTAATTTTGTATTGTAATGTTTTTTGTATTGAAATTTTTTAATTGTAAAGAACGGAAATATCATCATTACAATCTAATGTCGAATATTTAACGAATCGTATGTTAAACAGCGATCGTGTTGGTAAAATAGACCATACGCCAACATCATATGAAAGTTTACCATCACCAGCAGGCAAAGGTAACATTCAATATTCTTTTCACAAATCCTTTCGGAAAGAAATACAATATAAAAGTTCATACTATGCTGAATTTTCATATGAAAAGTGTTTGTAGCTAAATTTTTCTAATTTTTTACTACGTTTTTTCGCGTGGAAAATTGTCTTAAGTGGCTACGTCAATTTTTTTGTTGATTTCCAACAGTGAAACCGGAACAACTTCCATTTTCCCATCATAAAATTTTAAAATTTTGTATTTTTTATTAGAATTTCATTTTACAAGTTTGCACAAGTACTCATTATCGAACACATCGTATCATAAAGAAAGGTTGACGTTGCCAATTACAAAAAAAATTTCCTCGCAAAAAAATCATAGTATTGTCTATGAAAAAATATAGTTTCAAATTGCACAACCATTTTTTTATATAAAGTTTCTTTGAACTTAAAGCTAGATCTTTTCGTTAAGGAAAAATTTCATTATTTCCTCGTAAAAATATTTGGCGGCATAGCCAGTTTTTTTGTATTGGTTTCCTACACTGAAACTTTAATAACGTATAGTTTTACGTCATTATGTACACCATAATATATTTGTAAAATTATGAAATTGTGTCCTTTTTATTACTATTTCCTTTCACAAGTTTACAAACGTATTACCGAACATATTAAGACATAATAGAGTAAATTTTCCCGATTTCAGTGTTGGAAACCAAAAGAAAAACAGTGGAGTTGCCACTTAAAGAACTTTTTCTCGCGTAGGAACACATATTGTTGTCTGGTGAAAATATTTAGCTTCAAATTTTTACAAATATTTTGTTTGTGGAGTTTCACCGTGAAAACTCATTGGACTACCAGCTTTAGGTTAGGTTAAGTTAGGTCAGTGTAACAGTCTGGATGGGCAGACTCGCTAAGACAGTATAGTCCATTGTCATACCAGTATAGTCCACTAGAAACTAGATATATGGATGCCCCTATTTTCCCCCGTTGAGCCATCCTGAGCACTTCAAAAAGCTCTTGAGTCGGACAATATCTATATCGTATAGATCTGCTAGGTCCTTAAAAAAATAAGAGCTCAGTGTTGATCCCCTCCTGTTCGTCAGGGCGGGGTAATTGCAAAAAAGGTGTTCTATGGACTCCTCCTCCTCTTCATCCCCACAGCTTCTGTAGAATTTACTAGTCGCACTAGTCTCACTGCATGTCTTCCAATCCGACAGTGCCCTGTCTTGATGGATACAAGTAATGATACGTCGGGTCTTAATAGCGACAGCACTGTGTATGAACGTTTCAGATCTAGGCGAGGTCACATCTGTCTGGATTGATTACAGCCTCGGACATATGCCCATCTACCATTTGCTGCTAAGTATGCCCCATCTCGCAGTAGGAGCTTACAAGTGGCTTGAGGACTGATGACTAAGGTTTGAGCTTAACACTTGTTACGCATCCTAAAACTTTCAAACTTGCTGAATGGCGCATTTAATGATTAACATGTGAAAGCATGAATTTACGAGTAACTGATGTTTCAAAGTTCCAATGATCCACTATTCTAGGGTCTAGAAAACCTACAGTGCTTTGAATCTGAGTTCCAAAAAGTTTTTCAACGACTGAAGGAAACTAGATCAAAGCTCGTCGGTCAGTGACTAACAGAGAAGAATCAGTTCAATGTCTGTGTATTTGCACATTTGGATTCAGCACTGTGAAGTAAGGAAGAGGGAATTAAGATCTGGTTTATTTTATTTTTTCTTTTTTAATAAATCGATTGATTAAACTGTAATATCTGCTCACTACAAATAGTCTTCATATACTTTTCAGGTTAATGTTACTTATCCTATTAAAGGCTGAGCAAAGGTTTATAAAATATATAGGTATGCAGGGCTATCCATTTAGTGATTTCAAAACCGCCAGTCTGGCAAAGCTGTCAGCTGTTGAATACCTGGTCATCTGAAGTGTTGTTTATTTAGCAAAAGATTTGTCATTTACGAGTATGAATCATTTAACAACGGAAGAAGGCGTAAAAATAGTTCAAACTTACTGCAAAAGTGGTGATTCCAATGCAATTAAAGACGACCAATTTTGGCTTTATTGCATGAGACGTTTCCAGAAAGCATAATTTCTTGTTTTGGCAACGTCAATTGGCCACGAAGATCATGCAATTTGACGCGGTTCGATTTATTTGTGGGGCTATGTCAAAGACCGTGTTTAGACGGATAATCCCGAGACGTGGGAGCATTTTAAAACTAACATTTGTCAAGTTATTGCCGAGATACCACCCGAAATGTGAGAACAAACGGTCGCAAACTATCTGAAAAAGACCCACTATAGCAAACAACCCAGAGGCGTTCATTTAAATAAAATTATATTTCGTGCATAATAGCAAGGCCGAAGCATTATAATGAAATAAAATTTTCATCGAAATCATAGCTTTATGCGTGTTTTATGTTTTATGTATCATTGAGTTTTTGTTTTTTTTATCGACCTTAGAACTATTTTGTTTTTCTACAAAACTATAAAATTTGGTACCTTCCCATGCATAGTTTTGAAATTTGTATTTGAAAGGTTTTTAAGGACCAAAATTTTACAATTTCCGCCGGCGGTGTTTTCGCTTTCGTATTATACGATTATGGAATTCAATAATTCCATGTGAGTACAGAAGACTCACTTTAATGTCTTGCTTGTTATATTTCACTAGGAATTATTGATGCTACACATTTTATATCCTATCTCTTTCCATATTCGCTGTTAATACTGTCATTACTATCATTATAATGATCATTATCAAAACTTTTTAAAAATTGAATTGTAAAATTGCAATCTTGTATCGCAAAATGTTAGTCTGAGTAATCAATTTGACCGTATGCCGTTTTGGATTACGATATGAAAAAAATAAAATAATAAAACTAACACGCATTCCATAGAGTCATTGACGATGCCACGATTCAACGTCAGATGTCACCGTGGGGCAAGTGCTCCCTTCTCTTACATAATATATCGACTTGTCTTGTTTTTCTATTGACGTACAACATATATGATCATGTCATGGATCGATAAAATCACTGTAATGAACAAGAATTTCGAGGATCTCGGAAGCTGAGTTTCAAACAAATGTGTTGTACGGTATTTTTCCTAGACTGCAGAAATTCATCTGGGGTGAATTCTCTTGTTGGGCAACAAACACTAAAACTAAAATTTCAGAGCACTGCATATTTAGTGTAGGTTGGTGAGAAGTTCCGAGCTTAAGTGTGATTATTTTTTATAACAATATAATTCCCATTTCATCAGGCATAAATCTCTCAATTTATATGTCTTCCGTAGATATTTTCATTATGTCACAATTTTCAAATGTCAGAATTTTACTTTAGCTCTGCCTTCTAAATCAAATTCTAACTAATTCCGATTTGGTTTGTCACCCTCAGCCTCTCTCGACTACAAGCCGTCCACATTTGGCACAACCGACACCACACGACCTCTTGCCGATGACTACAACAGCAGCAGTAAAACCGATCCCTATAGCTACGATTCCATACTTGGCAAAACGGCAGCAGGAGCTGACAGCAGCAGCGTCGTACCAACCGACAACGCAACAGCACCAACTGCTTACGACACAGACTACAAATCCAAATATGACACGCCCACAAAGGGATATGACTACAAGTCAGCAATCAACAATGACAACGATGACGAGAATCTCAAAGACAACATTGGCGAAGGAGAGAAGAAGCAGCAGCAGCAGCAACAACAACAGCAGCGGCAACAATCGAGAGACCCAACTGTTGGCAATACAAATTCAAACGCAGCAGATTACTCCACTGACCACGAGCAGTCGCAAACTGCAAACCTGGCCTCCAGCGGAAATGTTGGGGAATATGGAGCCAACGACTACAGCGGTTATGAGGGATACGATCCGCAACAGTATGATGCCAGTGCCTACGATCAGAACTATGACCAGTCCCAGTACGGAGGAGATCAGAGCCAGTATGATGCCAGCGGACAGGGTTATGATACCTCAGGGTATGACTACAATGCCGCAGACTACGACACCTCTGCATATCAATACGATACCAGTGGACAAGGAGCAGACCTTGCCGCAACAACCGCAACCACAGTACAATCGGCGGAAAAACCGTCATCAACAGCACCAACAGCTGCAACAGCAGGCGCCGTTACACCAGCAACTGCTGCAGCAGCACCGACTGCAGCAGGAGGAAGCAGCCCAACAGAAGGCCGTTCACAATCGCGAGCGAGCAGTGGCTCTGTGGGGCCATCAGGTGCAGCTGGAGGCATCTCCGGCGGAAAATCCAATTTGCCACAACAGTCTTCCACGTCAGCAACCAAAAAGTAGTCGCGATCCTGAACTGGATTTGACTACGTCCAATCTAACCAGTGACTGCATAGACCCCTTCGATTTGGAATTTAGCATAAGTAGTCCGAGTTTGATGCGGTCCTTTGACTCTGAGGACACAGAGGTTGAAGACGCCTTGAATGACTCCATATCGGAGATGACCCTATCGCCGACAGTCACAACCATACGGAGAATAGCAATCGACCAGGGAGAGTAGTCTTACACGATGAGGGGGAAAGTTAATCTGTAAATTATTCTGTAATCGAGTCGAATATTAAGTAACTAAATTAAAATCAATTGAAAAAGTATTTAATAAAATTAATTGATTACAACTAAATGGAGGAATTTTTTCTAAATCATTTTAATAGAGGAAGAAAAAGGGGACCGAGACTCCTTCGCAGATAAATCTCCCCGCAAAAACTAAGAATACAGCCGATATATTAACTAATTTTGAATTCAACCAGACTTGTCAATGTTGGAAATTGTGGCTCCAATGTGCCATGAGTAGTTTCTTCAAATCAATGTAGAAATTCATCAATTTCAAGAGAGAGAGAGAGAGAGAGAGAGAGATTCCTTTCATGGTAACAGTTAGAATGATTCATTTTGTTCGGCAACTTGTTGCCATATCTGAGTAGTTTTTTGGACATGAAATCTTATTTTTCTAAAGCCAACCACCCTAACCCGATCGTACTAACGCAACGCGAGATACAGGATGCGCTCAAATTGTACTGAATCAAGTGATCACAAAATTACGTGGGCATTTTTTTGGGCACGAAATCTGAAGCCATCTATTGTAACCACATCGTACTAACATATCGGGGCGACTGCTGCTCAAATAATGATAGGAGGTTGTATCAGGGTTCGAACCCATGACCATTTGCATTATAGTCGGACACAAAGGAAATGATGACTGGCAATTACCAGAAATAGAGCCAATCAGTGAGTCTCATTAATCAATCAGTACAAGTTTACATGATTGTTTGGGTGTAAAACGCTTTGATACTCTACATATTCCGAAGGACATGGATTTTCTTTAGAAACTCGATTGCGTAAAGGTCGATGTAGATATGCTAAGACAAGTTAATTACGACCCCCAGATTTATTATCCCCACCTGTTCTCATCAAACGAGTTTAAGTCGGTTATTTGGATATACATATACATACATATAGTCTGTCCATACGTCTGAAAATTCTACACTTTTCTTGAGTATTGGGTATACATCCCCACCATTTTAAACATGGTAGACTAATCCGTTCAAATAGAAGAGCTACAATCGTATTAAAACAATCTAATTAAAAAAGGTAAAAGATAATAAAATTAATTTATTACAGCTAATTAATGGCAACTAATTAAAATCATTTCTCTAGCGACGGATAAGCAGTGGCTATCATCTTCTTACCATGCCAGTCCCAGGCATGGGTAATAATACTAAATTTGGCATGGCCCAATTGTACTGCACACGGCTGACCCACACTCAGCAGGAAGCACATGGTGTAAAGACTCAACTCCAGTTCAGGGGAGGTGCCCACAAAAAGCGTATTATAAGGTTTGTGTATGTTGTGGAATTGAAAGCGCAGAGACATTAAATAATGGCCGTCCTGGAAGAGAATGCTTTAAGAAGCCTTACAAGCATTAGGTTATCACTACGCACTAACCTTTTCGAGATTTAATTTCTCTATATAGCCTTTATAATCCATATTGCCAAGTTTTTCTTGATCATGAAAATATATCCAATTATGAAGACCAAGCACATTGTGCTCTCTTATCTCCGCAAGAAATACATGTTCAAAACCGCAGCTGCCAATGCGTCCTTGTCCTCGTGAGTATTGGGTAAACCATATGTCTCTAAGGAGTCGCAGCTGTGAATCGGGATGGTTGGTGGCAACACCTTAAATGGAGAGAGCAGAAAATTGAATTAAAAATACAAACAGTTATGTGGAATGTGGAATAAGAGATCAAAATTAATATTATACATTACTACGCTATAAAATTGCTTCAAGATTTCGCCAAACAAATTTAATACAAAAAAAAATTTTTTTTTTAACAATCAAATGTTATGAACATTTAATAATAATAATAATGATAATGGTAATAATGATCTTCAAAGGTTGAACAAATTATGAATATGGAGCCAAAAGTAAAAATTGTTCAAATAATAAATTACTAAATGTATAAAATAACTAAAAATGTTGACATTTTTATGATTTAATGCTCCATTCTCGAGATTTGATCGCATTTTCATTTATTGTTTTCATATTTTACGATTTTTTTCTTATAAATTTAATGATGTCAGTTTGATGTCCTTGCTCAGTACAGTGATCTTCTGGAGATAAAAAGTTTTGTTATTTTGGTGAATTTGGAAAATTTTTTTGTACCCAGTGAAAGGTGCAACATTTGAGCAATTTTAATGCTTTGCCGCATTTTTCCGCTCAACAGAACACTTATAAAAATTCGAAAAGAATACAAATGAGAAAAACCCCATAACTTACATTTTACAGCACCCAAATACGATAATGACTTTATTTATCAGGATTTCCTGAACAATGTAGCGTCTTCACTTGGTTGGAAGAGTTATTACAAAATCGCCAAAATAACAGAATCGCTAAAAACGTGAAGGTCTCCACAAGTTGGAAACGAAAACTTCAATCTCCAAAACAATAAAATTTTGCTCCCACTATTGAGGCTTATGAGACAGGTTGATCGATGAACTTTGTTGTAAAAATGTTACATAAACATGTTGAAAAGAATTCTTTCCAAACCTATGACGAAATAGAATCCTTTTCAGCCCAACGCGGTTTCTACATGGTGCAATTTGCCACATAGCCAAGGCTATTATGGCTGAATTGCAGCGAAAATTCTCCATTAAGCTGATTTAAAAAAGTCCACATTCCGTGGTTGGAAACGTCTGCTAAACTTGCTTTCAACAAGATCTTCCTGAACTTAACATCAGCCCTGGATGGAGGTGGCTCAGCATTTCAACATTCAGATTATGAGAGTGCCGGGCCACATGGACATTCCAGGGAACTGCTGACTAGACGAACTGGCAAGACTAGAGACAACTTTACAGTCTTCAGCCACTTGCAAGCTCCTACTACGAGATGGGGCATACTTAGCAGCAAATGGTAGGTGGGCGTCTGTCCGGGGCTACAATTCAATCCAGACGGATGTGGCCTCGCCTAGATCTGAAACGTTCACACACACTGTTGTCGCTATCAAGACCAAACGTCTCATTACGTCTCCGTCATGAAGGGACACTGTCTGATTGGAAGGCATGCAGTGAGACTGAAGGTTGCGACTAGTGACTTCTGCGAGAGCTGTAGGGATGAAGAAGAGGAGGAGTCCATAGAACATCATCTCTGCAATTGCTCCGCCCTGGCGAACAGGCGGGGTTCAACACTGGGATGTTGTTTCTTTAGGGAGTTAGGAGATCTGGACGATATAGATATTGCCCGATTTAAGAGCTTCTTGAGGCGCTCGGGATGGTTCACCGGGGGATGCTAGGGACAGCCATATCTCTAGTTTCCGTGGTATCACAATGGCCTATGTAATATAAGTGAGTCTGTCTATTCAGACTGCCACATTGATCCAACCAAACCTAATCATCTGCTTTCAACAAAATCCGCATTTAACTGGCAGAAAAATTTCTATGCCTGAATTCTCCATTAAGCTAATTTCAACAAAATCCACATTTTACTGTTAAAGGCGTTAAAACGCCTTTAGTCCTTTTTAAATATCCTTTAATTTGTAACTGAGTTCTCAAATTTTGCTTACTTAAAATTATTTATGTAGAAACATTTCAGAAAAGTGCTTTTAAATATACTTTAATGTGGGAAAGTGAACTGAAGATTTGGAGATACTGTATTTATTAAGAAAGTGCTGTTTAAAACGTAATTTTAAACCCTCGTTTAGTATCACATAAATCTCAACCACAGCCCCGAGTACAGCCATACATTGGCGTTGTTTTCGAAATTTCATTGTATTACATTTGCGATCATGTAACGATCATGTAACGAAATTAATACTGCTTCTGTGTTCGACTTACTATACTTAATTACAGCAATTGTTAATTATCAAATCAATGCATTTGTTATAATTATAAGGCTGTTATCAGCTTAGAGATCACCTCAATTGAGTTATTCAAATCGGTTCTCAAATCGTTGGGAATAATTGATAATACGTATAAACACTGCTGGGATCTATGCATAGATCAAATAAGGGACCCTTTAAATCCAGTGACGGAGAACTCAAAGTCAAGTTTTTTTTTAAATCTACAAAAGTTATTAAAAGTCAACTTTGTACCCAATGTTTTAGGTAGATTCATGATCAGTACAGGAATTTCAGTCAGGTGAACTGACTTACATTCACCTTCTCCCAACATATTTTTACATTGATTCCAAAATTAACGGATTGCCAAAAAAAGAGTGATAAATCTGTAGATTGTTTTTAACAAATGCTCTGAATTAATGCACAATACTGCATTTAGTACAGTTGAATAAGAGGTATAGAGCCAGAAGTATGGGTTAAATTAGGTAATTTGTACAGGAGGTATCAGAAACGGCAGGGTGATCCGGTCGGTTTTTTCACATTACAAACAAGCATTGCAAATAATTGCAATTGGCGAAAAGTTAAATCTTATCAGTCTACGCATTTCTACAAGAAAAAAATAGATTTCGCTAAAGTCTTAATTAGATATGAACTAAGAACATAGAGATTAAATCGGTTATTTGTATAGGAGATACCAGAAGCGATGTGGTTACTTAGTCTATTTTTCTCAAATTTTAACAGACACCGCAAAACCATACAATGAATTTTGTATGGAAGGTAACGTAAAGGCCGCGATGATGCGGCCACATTCCCAAATGCTATCTTAACAAATTTTTGATCGAATTTATTGCAACCGCATGGAAGATAAGAACCTGAGAATACTTACGAGTATATGAACTAAATCGATCATTTGTATGGGATGTACCAGAAAGGGTTTGGCTAATCTATTGAGTTTTTCAAGTTATACCAATAATTTTAGCTCAAAGCAACGGACAAAAAATCTGGTCGTTAGAGCTTACCTAGTGGGAGTTATAGGGAAAAAATTCAATTTTTAAACGTTCAGACCTGTTTGAGAAATACCCATTTCCAATTCCTGGCTATGGTCTGGCAAGATATTAGGCTGCGCGAAGTTTTATGAAGTTTCATAAATGTTCATGACAGCTCTCGTGTCTATCAATCAGCCAAGCAGCCAGCTATACAGGCGGACAGCTCGCAATCAAAAGACACTGGGTACTATCAACGCTTCCTGCAGAGTGTTACAGTTTTGCCTTATCATCCCTTCGGGTGAAGGTATAGAAACATCTGAATAAAATTCTTTACCGGAAACGCGTTGAATTCACTTATTGTGACTGATTCTATTTTATAATCGTTCTATTTATCAGAATTTTAAATATTGAAAGGAATTTTGGATCGTTCACACAGACAGTGCTTTTGTTATTTTTGGAATGTTTTAGCTCAGCTAATTATATTACATGCTATACCATTAGCTGACATTCCAAATTTCATTTTGTGATATCTCACAACATTTTTAGTAGTCAGTTAACTCTTAAATCGCGTTGTAAATATGGAGGTGCCAAAGTAGAATTTTCACCATATTTTTCTCTTTTATTTCAAAAACCGCAAATAGACCGTTAGGTAGGAACTACACTGAGATAATTGCGACATGTCCTAACCGAACGCACGTGCTAAAATTGGTTTGCTCTGGCTACCGTAGCGGTCTTCCAAATAAGGTTGATGAGTCGAGTCGGACCGTTTCTGCTTTTGTTCGAGAGGTTGGAGGGAAGCTAAAGGGTCGCATTTGCAACAGCCAACTAACAAAAATCTATTTAACAAAGCAGATAAGTACTTTCTTTTTTGAAACCTTTCCGTTTTTGAAGCGCATCATTACTGATGATGAGAAATGGATCCTTCACAATAATGCTAACCGAAAGGGATCCTGATTCGGGCAAGTCAAACGCGCTTAAACAACATCAAAGTCTGAATTGCATCAAAAAAAGGTATTGCTGGATTTTAAGGAAATGATTTACTTTGAATTATTTCCAAGGAACCAGAACATAAGTCCTGAGGTCTACGATATATTCAACAATTGACGAAACACTAATAGAAAAAAAGAGCTAAACTCGCAAATCGCAAGGCATTGCTGAATTGACAAATGACAAAGGCGTGATTATCTACCACCACGTCGCTAAGCCTTGAGTTTGTATACGAGGTGATGCCACAGAAAACAGACCTTATCAACTATCATGTGTTTTTTCGGTTTTGTCTCAGTAAGAAGGCAAAAAACTTCAAAAACTTATTGATTGGTTTGCATGTCCAAGCAATTTTTCAACACCAGCTATAATGTCATTTATTGTATGGGAGACCAGAACATGTCTTCAGCGACCTGTAAACGATTTTTGAAATATTACAGGGCTTTCGGTACTAGTCTAGATGCGACATTCAATAGCTTCTATACCCTGTTTATAGTCAAACAACAGTGTCAAACTGCTTAAAATAGCCATCATCCGCAGACTCCACATCTTCATTGTTGGCAAATCGTTTACTTCCAAGCCATTTTTTTCAAGTTTAGTAATAGAAAATAATTATAGGGGGCTATATCTGGCGAATAAGGTGCGTGAGGAAGCAATTCAAAATTTAATTGATTAATATTGCCATCGCAATAGTGGATGTGCCAACTGGAGCATTGTCTTGAAGAAACAACACTTTCTTTTTCGCATTAACATATTATTCGCCCTTGATGACAACCAATAAAAATAATCCCATGCGCAACCCAGAAAACAGACGCCATGGCCTTGCCAGCAAATGAAACCGCTTTCGCCTTCTTTGGACACCATTCTCCCATTCCAGCCCACTGCTTTGACTGTTCCTTTGTCTCAGGTGTGAATTGGTGGCCCCACTTCTTATCTGTGGTTATAAATCGACGTAAAAAAATTCGACTTTATTGCGGTAAAACATCGCCAAACACTCTACTGAAACATCTTCACGGTGCTGTTTTTGCTCTATTGAAAGCAAGCGCGGCACTCATCTCGCGCACGGCTTTCTCATCTTCAAATCTTCGGTCCATATACGATGTATATCACTTTTTGAAATACCTATCATTTCGGCTAGTTCATGCACTTTCAGCCGACGATCATCCAATTGCATTTTGTGGATTTTCTGACGGTGTCTACCGTGGACACCTCAATTGGTCGACCACTATGGTGTTAGTCTTGGCTGCTCATACGGCCTCTTTAAACTCTGCTATTCAATATTTTACAGTCGTAAACGAGGGAACAGACTCTCCAGAGTAGAATCTAGTTCGACTTTAATATAGGTTGAATTGAGATCTTACAAATAGAAATATTGAATTACATAACGATGATCAATTTTTTCCATGTTTACAAAATCACTGAGATTGTAGCTTTTAATGGCTCAAATAAAAATACTAAACAACGTGGCGCCTTAAAATTTAAAATATATGTTTTATAAGGTTGCCACTTTTCGCCAAAATACCATTTATACGCCAGTACGGCTAGTTTTGGGACCTCAGTCGTAAATGTAAAGGCATAAAGGCATTGACTCTAAAAGGGGAAAATATCACTATTTTACATTCTTTTGTGAGCAAGATAAATCCGGCACTTTTAGATAACAAGGACATTATTACAATAGTGAAGCCTAAAGGCTGGATACTATTCAGAATTTTTGCGGAGAGACTATACATATAAAAAAATTTCACAAGACATAGTTTGCTAGTAAAAACAATTTAGCGGCATTGCCAGCTTTTCTAGCATTGGTTTCCAACACCGAAATCGGAATAATTTATGTTTTCATGTCATATTATTTTCAATAATATGTTTGAAAAATTATAAAATTACGTTTTTTTCATAGACGTTTTATTTAACAAGTTTACAAATGTGTTATCGAACATATCTGTGATCATATGGAAACATGATTTAAGTGATGTTAGGACAACGTCGAGTATATTCGTTATTATTATTGTCCTTATTCTTATGTATCTTTATGACCACAATTTTCAAAAAAGCCATTTTTAATAAATTACGTAATTTATCTAATAAGTGATGTTGATAAGAACATATTTTTTTTGTTATTGTTGTTATGGCATTAAGACAAATATTGCCGACTAAGCGGGATTTCAAATTTCCCCGTATTTCGAAAGTTATAACAGATTTCCGCAATGGCGATTTTTTGAAAAATGCCTAATATTTAAAAACGGAAATTTTGTAATTAAGTCGTTTTTCTTTGCAAGCACAAATATTATGAGGCAAAAATGTAAGTCGTCCCAATTTTAGTGTTGGAAACTAACAAAACACAGGTTGGCGTTGTATATTAAAAAAAATTTCCCCATAGTATTGAGTGATGGAGAAATTAATATATATGAAGTTCATGAGCGTAACGTGAGTCTCGCCGTGAAGGCCTTACCCACGGTGTGCGACACACTGGGCGTATTACAATGCGATTGCAAACGCCTCCCTCGGATAGACAAGTAAAACTTGGACTATGCAGGAAAAGGGACTGACCGCAATTGTCTGCCCTTTCTTCGCAACCAGGAGATACCAAATTAATTATGCTAGTATGGAACATAATCCCTATTGGCGGAGATGAGACCTATTTTACCACCTCTGCTACTCTCTGGGTCTGTAGCATCCGGATAAAATGCAACGCTACATTCGAGCACAAAGCATCTACCAGCGATTTTGGTATCAACCACAATCCAAATGATCAGGTGGGAACTCAGTCCCGGGGCCTCCTGATCCCCACGCTACCGGTCAAACTCACCGGTTGGAGCTGCGTGGCAAAGCAAATAGCAAAGCTACTACCAAGTCGTGATTTATACTCCATACTTCACGGGATTGGTCGCCCTGTGGCAAAAGAGTACAGACTGGACATTTGTATATACCTGCAGGCACGGATATCCCAGGCAGATGGAACGGTCGATACTAAATTGCAAGGATGCAGTAGGCGAGGAAAACTCCAAATCCCTTCCCTTCGGCGACGGTGAACGGCAACCATGAAACACAGTCATAGTAAAAACCCATGCCTGTCCGTACCCCCCGAGAGATCAAAAAGATACAGATGACAGGGCACGAACTCGAAACCTGCCCGTGTGTATCCCTATCACCCCTGGTACCAGACAAAGCCTTTGGTCAAACTCTGTAGATAATCTAACTCTGTAGACAATCTATTCCCAGTTTCAACCCCTTACGGCCCAGCGACTGGTGCCGCCGCAAACGAGCACGCAGCTATCGACTATCAAGCTGAATGGGATTGTGATCCGAACAGTCCCACAGCCCCTCAACCCCCAGGTCAGACTGCCTTGAAAAAGTCAGCAGACCCACTTGCCACAATTACGTCGCAGTAGCCCTACGCCTAGCAAACGCCCTGGAAGCAAACACCGTTGCTCTAGCCAAAAGACCCTGAGTAGAATTATCGCTAATCCCTTGAGGTTCCTTATATGAAATATCAAATGCTTACCTTTAAATTCCAAAAATTTCATTGTTTTCTGCATAACAGGCGTGTCCAGCACAGCCTTTAAAAACTCTACTTCCTCCTGTTGTTCTTCGGCCGTTACATGTTCCACTGTTTGAGTATCCAATTCATAATTATCAAATAGACGGCGCATTAAGACAATAGTGCGAGTTTCTAAACTGCCAGAGGCCAATAAATCTTCATTAACTTTCAGTAGACTGAAATACGCAATAGAAGTATGACAAAATTCATATTACAACGAGAAATGAAAACACCTAAAAACGCTCTATTTAAGCTTACGGTTGTGGTGCGCGATCCTCACGATGCGAAGCCTTGGTTTTACCTTGAAAATTGACTTTCGCCAGATATGGATTATGTTGTACCTCCAAATCGTACAGGCTCTGGGTGAATTCATGAATTTCATGTTGGCTGGGAGATTCATTATCTTTGGATGTGGAATCGTAGGTGAAATGTTCTAAACAAATTACAATGAAATGAATTTGAAATCTGATCTAAACAGAAACAAATCTTAAATCCACTTACCATACAAATGCCATCCAATAATCGCCAAAATGATTAAAAGCCCAAAACCTGCAAACTTTTTAATTTTTGCACATTTCTCATCTTCTTGGCCAGTGTTTGTTTGGTGGAGCGTGGTGGTGGTGGGATTGAGGGCCAAGTGCCCAGTATTGCGAGCTGCAGGCATGGCGCAATTTTGGGAAACTGTTTTAATTCGATCCAATTCCATTTGGTACGTGCAACCATCTATAGGTATATATGTATCTATCACCGTTTTTTACAAATTGACTTGGTGGTGTGCCATTACTTGGCTATTTGGCATCTCCATGAAAACTGATTTGAGTTTACGTTTTGTATTTTCAGTTTTTTTTTTTCGCTTCCAGTTATTTTGCGTGCTTGGGGTTTGTTTCAAGCGTACTGGCTCGCGGTGTTTTGATGTGAGATCATTCTCTTTGTAGTTCAGGCCTCTGTCTGTTGTTGTTTTGCTGTTGAAATTTTGTGTTTTTATTTATAACTTCAAAATATTTGCTTTTGTTGTAACGTGCTGTTCCATCGTGTTGCTGTTGGCTCAGCTGTCTGGCTTGGTGTTTGTGTGAGTGTTAGGTGTATTTGTGTGATATTTATCGTTTTTTCGGATCTCTGGAGTATAATTCCCATTCATTCAACATATGTGTAATTTGTGAGCATTGATTAATTTTGGGTAGGGCAAATGTAGCGGTTTTTTTTAAACGACAAATCAAAACCGCCGGCTTGGCTAGGCCGCCAGCTATTAAATACCTGTCATGTGAAGTGTTATTTACTTAGTAAAAGATTTGCCATTTACGTATATGGATCGTTTAACAAACGAAGAAAGCGTACAAATTGTTAAAACTTATTACAAAAGTGGAGATTCAAACATGGGCACTTTTCGGGCTTTACGAGGTGTTTTCCTGGTCATAATCGATCTACTGCGCAAGGAATTGGCAATCCTATAAAGAAATTTGAAGAGACTGGAAGCATTAGGCCTCTGCATCATCGCAATGTACGCACTGCCGAAAATGTCGCTATAGCGGATAATCCGAATTTGTCGATTCCCTGGCTTTCTCAGCAATTGGGTCTATCTTACGGCAGAGCATGGCATATTTTGCATTTGGATTTTCACCATATGGATGTATGGAATCCAACTCAAGTAACAATTAAAGCCGGCTGACCATTCACAATGCCGTAAATATGCTGATTGGGTGCTACAGCAACAGGCTTTCATTGCTGATTTTTCGAACAAAATTTTCTACAGCGATAAAGATCATTTCTCACTCGGTGGTTACGTCAATAAGCAAAATTGTGGCATATAGAGCTCGGAGAACTCAAAAGTGATTGTGGAAAAGACATTGCATTCGGAAAAAGTGACTGTTTGGTGCGCAGTATGGTCTGAAGGTGTCATTAGGCCATATTTTTTCGCAAAAGACGCTGTAGGAACCGTTACCGTCAATTCAAAGCGTTTTGACCGTATGATAACCGACTTTTTTTGTCATTATGGTCTGAAGATGTCATTGGGCCATATTTTTCCGAAATAGACGCTGTAGGAACCGTTAAAGTCAATTCAGAGCATTTTGGCCGCATGGTAACAGACTTTTTTTTGTCATTATGGTCTGGAGGTGGCATTAGGCCGTATTTTTTCGAAAAAGACGCTGTAGGAACCGTTACTGTCAATTCAGAGCGCTTTGGTCGCATGATAACTGACTTTTTTTGGCCTGCAATTGAAGATTATGTCACGAGCAACATGACCGATTATGGCTTTATTGCATGAGAAGTTTCCAGAAAGCGTAATTTTACATTTCGGCGACGTCAAGTGGCCATCAAGATCAATCGACTTGACGTCATTAGATTTTTTTTTTGTGGGGCTACGTCAAAGCCTATACTTACGCGGATAGTCCCCAAACGTTTGAGCACTTGTAAACTTGGGCAAAAAGCGGTCGAAAACTACCACTGCTGCAACCATTCCAGGGCGGTCATTTCTACGACATTGTATTTCGTACATAATGGCAAAGTCTAAGTATTATATTGAAATAAAATTTGTATCGAAATCACAGCTCTATGTGTGTTTCATTTAACTTTACTTTTGAAGCTGAAAAAAATGGATAATTTGATAAATTGGTAAGATGTTATTTGTACATATTTCGGTGAAATATGATCTACATATATTCAGTGTCTTTTATGCTTGTTTTTTGACCCCATTTTAAAGCTTTCATTTCAGAAACCCTCTTAATTGGCATTACTGCTGAACTATTTACGATTTCAGTTCGACACTCTCTGCTGCCAATTTTGTTAGCTTTTCGGCACCATTTTTACTTCGTTTCTTTTTTTTCTTTTTGTTTAAACGTCTAGACTTGTGGCCACATTTAACGCATGATGAAAAAACTATGTAAATAATAATAAAACTTGTTTATGCCATAAATTTACACATTAAAGCAAACAACAAAATGTCGCGAGATATTCAATGATATGGGAATGCTTTACTAACTGGAACGGAACGCATTAATGTAAAGCTCAAATGTAATCTCTCTCTCGCATCTTACGTTACAACTCCACTATTTAATAATCCGTAATCAAATTTAGTAATTCATTATTAACTCTTTTTGCTTAAACTCTTTGAGTAAAATAACTTCTGAATGAACTCAATTAAATTTAATTTTTACCTGCAATATTCATAAACATAGAGACAATTTTATGATTCGAGTCATTCCAGCAGCGGAGTTGACGGGATAGAAGGCCTTCTATCGTGCATTTTCATGCCTTGCCAACAGCGTTACTGCTTCGAAAAGAAGGCCTGTGGAAGGTATTTAACAAAGGTTTTTCGAAGAGGCAAAAAAAAACTTAAAAAAAAAAAAAAACAAAAGTAAAATTTCTATGAGCAAGGATTGTACAGTAATGTGTACTTTTATTTCTGTTTTTATTTATTATTTACAGCGCATAAATATAAGAGGATTCTTGCATAGATTACTTAAGAACAGACCATCTGCCTAGGAATTCGAGGGGATTATTAGCTTGTAATCTTACTACTAGCTTAGGGTGATCGAAACATTATTCGAAATATTGCAGTTCTAACAAAAGCAGTTTTTTTCCAAAACCTTAAGGCACCAATTTAAATGATTTTGCCAAAATTTATTGAATTTCACTTTAGAACATGAAGTCAAGGAAAATTGCAAGAGTGATAAATTGAGCAGGGAATATCAAAAAATAAAATAAATAAAATAAATAAATAAAAGAAAGTTGTGGCCACGATGTAATGTTCCTAGTGACTCTCTTTTGCTAAGCAGAATTGGCGATGCGAAATAAACCAAACGCTAAGTAAGGCACGAGGTGTGTTCAAAAAATAAGGTGAATTTTAATTTTTCTCAAAATATATTTATTTATTCATCAATTTCTATTTTATCTCTTTCCAAGTAGTCTCCCTCAGATATAATACATTTGTGTCAGCGTTTTTTTTTTTTCAATTCTCAAAGCAGTTCTTTTTGGTATGTCCTTGAACTTTCTCCGCGATTCGGTTTTTATCTCCTCAATCGTCGCAAAATGCCGTCGTTTCATGGGTCTCTTCAATCTTGGGAACAGGAAAAAGTCACAGGGGGTCAAATCTGGTGAATACAGTGGCTGAGACATAATAACGGTTGTTTTGGCTTGTGAGAGACAAGCAAAGATGAGTGAGCAGGTGCATTATCAGGATGCAAAAGCCATGATTTTTTCCCACATTTTTCCGGGCATTTTTTCGTATTGCTTTATGCAAACGGCGCACAACTTCAAGGTAATACTCCTTATTTACCCTACGACCTTGTGGTAAGAACTCCTGATGCACTACGCCATGGTAATCGAAGAAAACAGTGAGCAAAACCTTGACATTTGATCGAACTTGGAGTGCTTTTTTTGGTCTTGGCTCTTCTGGAACGAGCCATTGGGACGATTGGGCTTTGGTTTCGAGTCATAACCATATACCCATGGTTCGTCACCAGTTATGACCCTTTTAAGCAAATCCGGATCATCGTTGATGTCATTCAACAATTCCTAAGTGATGCTCATGCGACGTTGTTTTTGGTCAAAATACAGCAATTTTGGAACGAACTTCGCTGCCAAACGCTTCATGCCCAAAATTTCCGAAAATATTGCATGGCATGAGCCAACCGATATACCGGCATCCTCAGCAACTTCTCTAATTGTGATTCGCCGATTCTCCATAACAATTTTCTTCACTTTCTCAACATTTTCATCGGTTGTTGATGTGCTGGGGCGTCCAGAGCGAGCGTCGTGATTCACATCTTCTCGACCTTCTGTGAAAAGATTGTATCACTTGTAAACATTTTTTTGACTCATAGTACTCTCACCGTATGCCACTGTCAACATTTCAAGTGTTTTTGAGCACTTTATTGTATTTTTTACACAAAATTTGATGCAACTTCTTTGATCCATTTTTTTGATAGCAGAAAATCGGCGAACACGAAAAACACTCGTCTTATTTATGCCTCTTAGAAACAAACTAAACATGCTATATGGATAAAACATTCAACATATCTTCGAGACGAATGTATCAACATAAAAAAAATAATAATCGAAAGTTGAATATGCGTAGCCCGCGAAATTTTAAAATTCATTTTATGTTTCGAACACACCTCGTATACAACTTAAGCGCCATCTCATTGAAGAGGTAGTTGATTTTTCCAATAATTAAAATTTTCTTTGAACGGATGTTTTAGCATGGATTCTCCATATACATAACTTGTTTTCGTATACATTTTTAAATTCATAAAAATTTACATTTGCGACAAAAACTTCGTACATTCTGCATAATTTTGTTGGGTTAGAGGTTATAAAATTGAAAAAAAATAAGGATGTTGATATTGTCTCCAGCTATGTTATTAAATACTTTTCCCAATATTTGGATTGACTCCGACAATCATTTCCAGGGGTGTATTTAAAATATTAGAAAAACGTCCCAAAGACTTGAATGTATTGAGTCAACAGCTGATCCAACAACTCAGCATCCTTGTTTTTTTTTTCAATTGCACGACCTCGAACCGCACAAAATTACACAGAATATAAATATTTTTTGTGACAAATGTCCACTTTTTTATAAATCAAGAAAACGAAAAAAAATTATTTACTCTAAATATGTTACTTACAAAAATATTCAAAAATATCTGCATTCTTATTCAAAACTTAGGTTGCTACAATTATTATCAAATATGTTTTGCGCATTTTTACCAGCAAAACTAACTTACTAACACTCCACCTAGAAAATATTTTGCATTTTTCTTTAGCCAACTATAGGAAAAAGAAATAAGGTATATAAATAATAAAATGAAATCCATTATTTTTCCAATAGATGGCTTTAGTAATCTGTATCTTGTTAGAAGGACAAGATTTGGTGCCCAAAACACTTCACAGACAGTTAAGTAACTGTCAAATATGGATCACGTCAAAGAGAAAATACGCCATATTTTACAGTTTTCTATCGCAAGTCATGCGCTTGAAAATACGAATAGTTTTTAGGGTCCAGATACTGTAACAGCCAATCAATCGTAAAATAGGTTTTAACGATTTCGTTTCGGTAATTTTGATCTCAACGCTTTATATGGCTAATTGTCGAAAATGTTGATAAAAATAATAAAAATCGCTAAATTCGACCTGGAGCTAAACATTGGCCAGAAAACTAATCAGAATCACTTGATTAAGGCTGGATACAAAAATAAGCTCGACATATAGGTGCCACGCGAGTTAATGCAAATAAGTCTCATGAACCGAATTTCCATCAGCGAAATGCTGCAGAATCGCAACAAAATCGATCCAATTCTGAAACAGATGGTGACTAATGATGAAAAGTGAGTCACTTACGATAACGACGGAATTTAAGGTCAGGAAAGAGTGTGCACTGTCGGCAATGAACTGGCTTATTGAGAGGGTAAAGGGCTTGAGAAGGGCTGTATAGAACTCCTGGATGAATATATCTTGTCGAGATGGCAAACACTTTATAAAAAGAGTCGTAACCGACGTGCTGCGTTAGGTTCGTTGGGAGAAACACTGATTTTGGTTTTAACTTTTGCCTTGGTTTCTTACTGACGGGACATAGATCACTCAATGTCTTTCTGCATAAGAGAGCTCTGCCCGATCGCAAGTCGTGCAACTGCGGTGCTCCAGTCAAAGACTGGCGGAATGTGTTATGCGAATGTCCGTTTTATGCAGACATAAGGAATCTCCAGGGGTTAGCGATATGTAGGTCAGATGATAACTGGATAATCAGTAATACGCTCTTTACCCACGGCGTGTTGCCAAGGGCAACTGAGTTTGCTTCCGGAACGTTTGCTCTGCGTAGGGCTACTGTGACGTAGTTGTGGAAAATGAGTCTGCTGCCCTTTTCGAGGCAGTCTAACCTGAGGATTAAGAGACTGCAAGACTGTTCGGATCGGGCTGATCTCACAATCTTGTTTAAAATGATAAACGACAGCTGCTATTCGTTGCAGGGGTACCAGTTCCTGGACCGCAAGGGGTTAAAACTGGGAGTAGGTTAGCTACAAGGTCTGGTCAGAAGACTTTTCTGGTACCGATTGTGACGGGGATTCACATGGAGAAGGTCTCGAGTTTGTGCCTTGTTCATCTGCATCTTATAGATATCTCGGGAGGTATTAGGTATTAGGCATAGGAATTCCACGTCTATATCACATGGTTGCCGTTCATAGTCGCGGAGTGGCTTGAACTCATAAGGAACCCGATTTCTTTACTTTTGAATTATTCGCAACGCAAGCAATCGCTTGGAAATGGGTTGGCGGGTAACTCTTAATACTGATGCAAGCTCCACATGCATTTGACACGGATCCCCATCAAGCAATGACGTCAATTCAGTGTCTTTGAAGGTTTTTCATCTTCCTTCACGCGAACGGTCGTCAACATCAAAATCACCGTCTTCAAAGCTACGGAACCAATTTCGACTCGTTGTTTCACTAAAAGCACCGTCTCTGTAAACGTTTTGAAGCTCTCGATGAGCTTCTGCCGCCGTTTTCTTCGATTGAAAGAAGAAAATCAATACTTTCCGCATATGACGATTATTTGGCATAAAATCATACACATTCACGCAACCAGAAGAATATGACGTCAAAAGACACTCACTATTGTGTCGAGGCGGTATGCTTACCATATGCCTAAGCTTGGCTCATGACGGTTAGGTTCTGGCAGAATCGACTAGCACTTACAGCTGTGCGTCCCAAAAAACAGACGACATGATCTTGCCTGTAGATGGAACTGCTTTGGGCTACATATACATATATACCTATATACATATATACAGTGTTGCGCAAAATAAAAGTAACATTTTGTTACTCCAGACTATAGATACATAATTTTCATAAAAACAAAACATTTAAAACAAAGCTTACTATTTATTTTCACAGAGGTATTATTAAGCTATAAAACCAATACTTTACAACAACAACAACAATTGCATTTAAAAGAAATATGAAAAAATGTACAGCAGAGCCGGAATTCACTTGCGCAAAACAATAGCAACAAAATCAATATTTTGTGTATCCGCCCTTGTTTTTAATAACATCTTCGCACCTTTTTGGCATCGAGGCAACTAATGAATAAAAACAATCCTCCGGAAGGTTTTCCCACTCAGTTTTCAACTTGTTGAATAGCTCCTCTTTCTTGGAAACCCCGATGTCCTGCCACTCTCCTTTTAAGGATGCCGAAAACGTTTTCAATAGGATTCAAATCAGATGATTGTGCCGGCCAATCAAGAGTTTGAATCCTATTGTTTGTTAGCCACTCTTTTGCCACTTTAGATGTGTGTTTCGGATCGTTATCATGTTGAAACACCCATCGAACACCCATTTAGGTGGAAGACCTCGAAAAACTTCAACTCGGAATATGTCCGTAAGGAGGTGGGGGCAGAATGTATCATAATAATAATATAATATAATAATGTGTTCTTGGCCAGGCGCAGTGGATTGCATTAAATTCAGCATAATTTAACATCCATCTGGCATTAACCAAACTTAGTTCTATGAATGGAAATAGCAAAGTACTTTTTTAAGAATCCATCGACTGACATCGTCCATTCTGGCATTCATCATACTTTTTCACTTGACTGAAATTTCTATAGTGGTTAGTTTATCAAAAATATTTTTGAACAGACTTTTGTTTGCGCCAATTAAACGCTTTAATCGAAGTGCAAGCAAATTTCCTGATATGTAGCATAGTTTAAGGAGTCGCCAAAATGAACCAAACAATCCCCAGGATGTCATTGGTTCAACTTATTGCTAATGCAACTGCTTAATACATGATACGGTTCCAAGACCAGCCAGCCGGTCGGATCCAAAATAAATTCGTTCATAGGCCTTTCAGAATGAAGGCCATAAAACTTCCAACACATGGGCAGTTCATGGTGTAGTAATCCTAACCTACCCATCTACTGTTGGGCCGAAGAGGGAACATTAAGCAACATTCATTTCAATATTTATTGACCACTGAGCCAAACACGCAATGAAGCTATTAAAATTCTAAATTACACATATGGAAAAGTGCGTTTTTGTGCCCTAAATAAGGCGATCACAATTGTCTATTTTGCGGACTGTGGCCAAATATGGTCATCGTAATATTATAAAAAAAAACGCTGTACAAAGTATTTGAATAAATTCCGAATTAATTATTACTGGTAATGATATTACAAAGATTCATTCATATTCGTGCTGGTGTTTAAATTTGCACTTCCACCACGTTATCGTTTTAGCCTGCCCATTTGTGAATTGATGTCTCAATCAATAATACTTTTTCTAATACAGCTGGCGCAGTGTTCGACACCGACGTAAGATATAATAATTCAAAATGGATAGGTGCAAGGCAGGGCAGGTGTTACATATCGTAATCAGATGACGTATTTTGTGGGGGAAACAAGTGGACAGGGGCAATGTTGTATAGGCGCCAGATTTCCCTTTGTCTTGAATTGTGGTCCACGGAGCCACTGATGATTACCGACTCATCAATATGCAATATTTGCGACCAATTTGGACAACCTCCTAGAATTACTTGCAAGTTATCATCGTATAATTCACAAATAAATGGTAAAAGTTTAAGAAAATACGGGAAATGTTCCCTATTTGTAAAGGTGGCCATGGTCCCGGAATGATGTAATGGTTAGTACACGCGACAAGCGTTCGCATGATCGCAAGTTCAATCCCATATACAGTCAACTATCATTATGTGGACGGCGGTTGCCTCGATGTATCTGACGAACACTTCGAGTAGTCGAGTAATCGACAAGTCTGGTACATCCTTCTCAAACAATGACATTTTGAATCAACGTTAAAGAAGATCCCTAAAAATAGAATGCGTGTAAGATCACAAAATGTGAGAAGCTCTCCCATATCGCATTTAAGGGATGCAGGGAAATTAGATTTTTTTGATTTAATACATCTACCTTTCCCATATTTCCAGTAAAAATTTATATTTTTGGGTATTTATTTATCAATGAACACGTCCACAATATAACCAAAAATCCTTTACACATTATATGAGTTGAGATGGTTCCCTTTCGTTCGTTTTTAATCTAAATAAAGGGGTAAGCGCTTTAAGTATTACCAATTACAAATTCTGTAATTTTATAAATTTTTTATAGCTTAGTTAAAAACTTCAGCATATCCTAAAAATATTCAAAATTTTAAGAAAAATATGTTATAGTTTGCTTAAGCCTTCTTTAGCGCCAATATTAATAACGAGTTTGTCTGGAAAGGGTTCATGCGCCGATCGAACGTGAGTTGATTGTATTTTATCCCATTTTCGGTAAAGAACAATCTTTCAGCCATCGTCAGTCTCATAGTTTTTAGCTAATGCTTTGGCCTCTAGAAACGATCACATGGAAAAATCCATTGGGTTTAAGTCCAGCAAATATGGTGGACAATGTTGTGAAGGAATGAAGACGTGATCTTTTCCTTGCAAAAAAAAAAAAAAAAAAAAAAAAAACGTTGGCTTTCTCGGGCTTTATGGTACGGTGCGGGCTTTATGTAGAGCTTCAATCGTAGTTCATTTTTTAATATGTGTCCCATGCTATGAGCAGACACATTGCAATTTTCACCAGTTGACCTGTGATCTGTGTTCTTTTAAACCATATCTAACAATGTTTTAAAAATATTAGAAAATTTTGAAAAAATTGGCCTTTTTTATTTTTTTTTTTTATTATTTGCTACCATTTGTAACTCGTGCAGGCTATAGCATCGCGTATGACACACTGACACAAAAATTGGCTTTCCTCCCAAATAATAGAAAAAGAAATAGTATATTTTCCCAATAGATGGCTTTAGTAGCCTGTATCTCGCGCTGTGTCAGATGACGTACGAAAGACTATATTCCGTAGTCAAAAAATTATTTGGACAGTATTATCTGAGTGAAATGAACACGAACAAAGAGCAAATATGCCATATTTTACGATTTTTTCAATGAAAATTAAAAAGGAAAACGCAAGCCAGCCTGCTGAAAATATGAATAAAGTTTATAGTCCTTTGTCTCCGCGGTTTGATTTCGTTGTTTCATTGTTAGCGGAAATTTTGATGTCGAAGTTTCCAGAAAAATCTTCCCCTCACACATAATAGAAAACGAAATCCTTTATTTTCCCAATAGATGGCTTTAGTAACCTGTATCTCGCGCTGTATTAATGAGTTCGGGTTACGCTGGATGACGTACGAAAGATACGATTCCGTAGTCAAAAAACTGTTTAAACAGTATTATTCGAGTGCATGAAATGGACATCAACAAAGAGCAAATATGCCACATCTTATGATTTTTTCAACGAAAACGCTAGCCAGCCTGCTGAAAATATGAATAGAGTTTATGGTAATTTGGTAGCGGTAACTTTGAGGTCGAAGTTGCACTTCGCTCTGGGAATGAAAATCGTCAGGTCTGACCGCCAAGTAAACACCGTTTCGATTACCCAGGTGTTAAACATTGCACAAAAAGCCGTTTAGAAATCGTTGAGTAAAAAGAAACTCGATATACTAATGCCGCACGACATCATTTTTACTGAGAATGGATTGACATTTCAACATTGGAAAACTTAAATCTACTTAAGTCTGCAAATAGACGATCTTCGTTTTAATAATGTGGCTATACTTGCGAATAATCCCATGGAACCATATCTTTATTGCGAGAGCAATTTAGTGAACAGTCAATTTCACACTTTGACTTGGTGAATTGGCCGTCTAGGTCACGTGATATGACGCGTCTATGCTTTTGCCTTCGAGTCTAATTAAGGTCTAAAGTCTGCCTGAATAAGTTAGCTACGATTGAGAAATTGGTAGCCAATATTACTCCCGTCATTCACCAAATACCACTAGAAATGCCCGAGCAGATCATCACAAATTTGAACCTCAGAATGAATCATGTTAGACGCATTTATGATCAAAATTTGAAAGAAATGAACTTTAAAGTTAAGAATGTTACACAATCTTGATAAAAACTTTTCTATGTAATGGATGTCCCAACAAGAACGCAAGATTTAAATTTTAAATAAAACACAGATATTTGAAACAAATCTTAAAACTTTGTTATATCGTAAAGTAGACAGAATGAGGTTATGTATAGAACAACACATCGGGCAGATGGCCGCCGCGGCTTTGCTGGCACACACGCGATCTTTTAATGAAATTTTCAATGACCGTTTTGCATTAATGTAGCGTCCAATTTCTAATCGTGTAAAATCGCATGATCTAGACGGCCAATTCTGGTCTCCAAAACGCTAAATAACGCGACCGGGAAATGACTAATGCAGCAATTGAATTGTTTCTCTGGCTGTATGACATGTGGCGCCGTCTTGTTGAAACCACATGCCCTCCACATTCATTTCTTCAATTGTAGGCACGAAAAAGCTGGTTATCATTTCACGATACCGAACACCATTGACTGTTTGCGCTTGACATGCCTCATTTTCATAAAAAAAGGTCCACTGATTCCTCCAGCCCAAAATCCACATCACACAGTGACACGTTGAGGATGCATTTGCTTCTCGTGAATCATTCGAGGATTTTCCTCACCACAAATGCGACAATTCTGCCTATTGACGAAGCCATCAAGATGGAAATGGGCCTCGTCACTAAAGGTGATTTTATCGGCAAAATCAGCACTTTCATGTTATCTCTCTAATACCCAATTAACGAACTCCCTTCGCTGGCTTCAGTTCCTGAGTCAATTGAACTTTGTATGCATTAAGATGGAAATTTTTCGTCAAAATTCGCTGCATAGTGAATTTGGAGACACCAATTTGCTGAGCTCGGTGTCGAATTGAGGTGGATGGAATTTGAGCGACATCATCACGTACAGCTGCGACATTTTCGGTCGTTCGACCTGGTCGAAGGCGCGTTGTTGTCCTTACATCACTAACAGACCCAGTTTTGGCAAATTTATCCATTAATCTCTTTGCAGTTAACTCTTTTGGAGCATTATTGTGACCCAAAATTGATCACAATTTGCGAACTGTAGCCGCAAAATTTTCATCATTTTGGTAAAACAATTTCGCAATGAGAATGCGTTGTTCATTCGTGTAGCGCTCCATTTTTACTAACTTCATACCTTTTACTAGCAAACAATAACAATTGTTCAAATGTCAAACAATGACACTTCGAATGGCGCTAAATTTAAATCTTGCATTCTTCTTGGGACACCCTTTAGAATGACAACTAAATGGAGCTGTCAAAAATGAGGCTCTTTATGAATTTCTTCTCGCAGCGGAAATAAAATATATCTAGTTTGTAATAATGTAGCTGATCGCTGTTCCGATACTTTTTAGATTTATTTTCCTCAGAAGCGTCCTTCTTCGAATTTCATGCTAAAGGTGGAAAGAAGGATTTATCTTAAACGACTGGATGACCTTCATGAAATGTTACAGAAATCTATTAAAGATTTAAGGGTTAAAGAAACGATGCTGGAAGCATCACAAACTGAAACAAAGACCAATATTTTTATGCCTTCACCTCAAAGAATGAATGTACTCGTATATATCTTTTGATACTGCCAAAAATGTAACACCCAGAGGAGAGCGTCCAAAATATCAGCCTTTAGATAAAATGTATTTCATGAGTTTTTAAATCTATTGAGTGATATCCGTCTATCTGTATAGTTGGTGGACGCGATAGCAGTCGTAAATCTTTACTAAAGCTGTCAAAGCTTGGCACAGCCTAATAGGTAGCCAGATTGTAGCGGAGTATTGTAAATGGACTATATCAACCAATCCCCCTAGTAACTCTCATACAAATCGATCGAAATTCAGGAAATTAGTTTTTCCCATGAAACTCCACACTCTTGAACTGGAGTTACTTAATTTTGTGTTCATCGCGTTTGTCTATAAAACTTGGCAGAATTTGGAAAAATCGACTGATTAGCGTTTGCAAAAGTTCTCTGTAAGTCCTGAAAAAAATTTACCAGAAGGGGCGAGGTTGCAGCTCCTTCTGATATCTCCCATACAAATTACCGATTTAACCCATATATTCTTAGTTTCACATATTTCTAATAGGTGTACTAAATTCATTGAAGTTTGGAACACGTCATGCGTTTGGTAAGCACGTTCTGGGAATAAAAACGGAGAACATTTCCAAACCGGCAAATTTGTCGAAACTTATTTTTTCCGCTGTAATCCCTAATTTGTCGGTTGTAATTACTTAAGTTTTTGGAATTTATATTACATTATAAATGTATGTTACATTATAACATTTGAAAACAATCAACCGAATAATCACGCTCTCCTGGTAACTCACATACAACTTATATAATTTTAACCACATACACTTAGATTTATATTTTTTATTCAATTGCATTAAATTCAGCATAACTTAGCATGCATCTGGCATTAGGCCAACTTGGACCTATGGATAGAAATGGCAAAGTAATTTTTTTAAGAATCCATAGACTAACATCATCTATTTTGGCATTCATCACACTTTTTCATCTGACTGAATATTTTTGAACAAACTTTTTATTGCGCCCATTTAACACTTTAATCGGAAAGCAAGGAAGTTGCCTGGGGAGTCGCCAGAATGAACCAAGCAATCCAAAAGATATGACTGGTTTACTTTATTGCTAATGCAACTAGTTTTCTAGAGGTGATATGTTCACTACATGGTACGGTCCCAAAACTAGCCGATCTGACGCATAGGTTGTGCCAGTAGTTCCAAAAAAATTATTTTGGTGAAAAATGGCAACCTTACAAAATATATATTTTAAGTTTCAAAGCAACGCGTTGTTTAATATTTTTATTTCAGCCATCAAAAGTAACCGATCTCATTGAATTTGTAAACATTAATAAAATTGGTCAGTGTTATGTAATTTAATATTTCCACTTGAAAGGTATCTGTCCAAACAATATTAAAGCCGAACTATAAAATATTGGCTGCAGAGTTTAAACGAGGCGGTACAAGCTGCCAAGATGAACACCATAGTTGTCGAGCAATTGGGGTGTCCACGACAGACATGTTTAAGAAAATCCACAAAATGATATTGGATGATCGTCGGCTGAAGATGCGTGAGCTAGCTGAAATGATGAGCATTTCAAAAAGTGCTACACATCTTATATTGGCCAAAGATTTGAAGATGAGAAAGCTGTGCGAAAGATGGGAGCCGTGCTTGCTTTCAATGAAGCAAAAACAACGTCGTAAAATTGTTTCAGTAGAGTGTCTGGCGATGTTTCACAGCTATAAAGCCGAATTTTTGCGTCGATTTATAACCATGGATGAGACATCACCATCCACCACTTCACACCTAAGACAAAGGAACAGTCAAAGCAGTGGATTGTAATGGGAGAATCGTGTCCAAAGAAGGTGAAGAAGGTTCCATCTGTAGGCAAGGTCTTAGCTTCCGTTTTTTTAGGATTCTCTATTGATTAGTTTTAATGATTACACAGTGTGGTAGATCACAAATCTAATTGGACAAAATTAACAAATTGCGTAGGGTTCACCTCTCACTTCTGTATTAAACAAAAAATGAGTTCAAATTTATAAATGATTGTAAAAAATCAACTTTTTTTTAGAAAAAAGTTTTTTTTTTAGTAAAATGATGCAAAAAGTATGTAGTTCACACTGTCAACAAAAAAAAATATATTTTTAAAATAAAAGATTGTTTTTTTTTTTAAATACATGCTCTGATATTATTTGTAGTTATATATATACTTATATTTACGTTGAATACAACTAATTAATCATATAATAAAATTATTAGGGGAGTTTTTATGTAAAGAGTCGAATGCAGCCATTTCTAGTGTTAAAATAATTTTAATATTTTTAATAAATATTTAATAGTAATTATTTTATTCACATACAGATAAAGCACATAAATACACATAGAGATTTTAAATTAGTCAATTTTTTGCATGCATCTCAGTGATTTCTGTTTCAGCTGGATAACATTTTTTCTTATCCTTTTGAACATTAGTGTAGGAGGGCAAAATATTATTGCATTTTGTGTTGATCCAAATAACATCGTATTGTTTCGACAAATTAGCATCAACCATTAAAGATAAGGCTTCATCGGGAGAAAGGCTCGCTAAAGGCTCAGAGCTAAATCTCTGGCATATCTTTTTACTTCCGTACCTTTACTGGATGAGGCTTCCGACAGATCTTTCACAAGACTGGCTGAATCTCGCTTTCCCATTTTGCGAAATACTTGCTCACTTTAAGCTTTAATAATTTCTCGATGGTCAGTTGAATCTAAAAGGTTTTGGATCTTTCTTTTTTTTTCAATTTTTCACAGTCATCAAAGTTTTTCGGTTTTCTCCAAGCGTTTTTACAACTTTCCGGTTGTACACTTTTACTTTACACTTTGAATTTGATGTTAAGAAACGGTCACGATGTCTTCCATTTTTAATCAATTTTCGGCTAGCTTAAAACAAATAATATTTATGTTTGTCTTAAGATTTCTTTTCACGCCTTCTGGTATATCTTGAAGACCATATCTAACCATTATTAATGTCAATAAGGTATCTTTGCGATGTATTTTGGGAGTTTTTATCCATTCTTCAAAAATGTCCTTTCTCGAAAGAGTCATACTGGAAAAGTGAAAAAAAAAGTATGGCAGTCGCAAAAATGCGCAAGTTGTTTTTGATTTACCTTAAAACGAATACTTGAATGATTAACCAAAATATAGATTTACACCGGAACTATCCGGAATAAATAGCTTTAACTCCACTTGAAAAAAGAAAATATTTTATTTTTTGCACTTTCTGAACTTCTCAGAAAAAAAATTTTTTTAATACTTACTATAGAAAAATGTAAATGAAAATTGTGATATATTTTCTTCAAATAAAGCTTAATAATAATAAAAAAAATTATGACAATAACATCACCGTAGACTTGTTAATCATAGAACAAAGTCATACAAATAATACGCTTCTCTTTGAAATCTAAATGCACCTGTTGACAACAACAGACTTTAAAGCTCAATTTTTCCTAATCAGAGCTAAAAACAAGCAAACAAAAACTGAAATACAGTTACCTATTGTAACGCTTATTAAGCGATCAGAAAGAATGTTGCCAGACTTTTTTTTTAATTTTTTCTAGCAAGATTTGTGAATTACTACAGTGTGCAATGCTCCAGTTCACACAGGCACACTTGCGACGGCCAAAATTAATGAATTAAAGTTCGAATTGCTTCATCATGCACCTTATTCATCACATTTAGCTCTGTCGGACTATTTTATATTTTATATTACTTCAAAAAATGGCTCGGTGGTGAAAGATATGCCAACAAAGAAGAGGCGGAGTCTGCGATTGATGGCTTTTTAAAGGAGTTTGGTAGTTTTCACTATAAACGGCGTATAGAAGCTATTGAATATCGCTGGGCAAAGTGTATCGAGCTCAAAGAAGATTATGTTAAAAAATAAAGAAAATGTTTCCCAACTTTTTTGTGTCTTCTTTGTTAGATCAGCTAATTTTGGGACCGTCTTTGTATAGTAAATAAACTCCGTAACTTATGATTTTGCTTTTATTGCACTTTATTAATTCATAAGAACCTAGCAATTTATCATGTACCCTTTTTTGTCGCTCAACACACTTTTGCCCCAATTCAAAAGAATGTCGAGTGAAGATATATGTAAGTCAGCCCACCTGACTGACATTTCTGTACTTGTCATTTGTTATTTTCTCAATACTAAGCGAATATTGTCAATTCCAGTTGATATTCACCTAATAATGTTAACTAGAAATCTCCCAATTTCATTAGGGAAAGTTGTAGTTTAGAACGTATAAAGGGTGTCCCAACAAGGATACAAGATTTAAAATTTGGCGCCGTTCGAAGTGTCATTGTTTGACATTTGAACAATTGTTATTGTTTGCTAGTAGAAGGTACGAGGTTAGTAAAAATGGAGCGCTACAACGCTCCAACAACGCGTTCTCATTGTGAAATTGTTTTACCAAAATGGTGAAAGTTTTCCGGCTACAGTTCGCAAATTGCGATCAATTTGGGGTCACAATAATGCTCCAAAAGAGTCAACTGTAAAGAGATTAATGGATAAATTTGCCAAAACTGGGTCTGTTAATGATGCAAACACATCAACGCGCCTTCGACCAGGTCGATCGACCGAAAATGTCGCAGCTGTACGTGATGATGTCGCTTAAACTCCATCCACCTCAATTCGACACCGAGCTCAGCAAATTGGTGTCTCCAAATCCACTATGCCGCGAATTTTGACGAAAGATTTGCATCTTCATCCATACAAAGTTCAATTGACTCAGGAACTGAAGCCAGCTTACCATGGACAGCGAAGTGAATTCGTTAATTGGGTATTAGAGAGACAACATGAAAATGATGATTTTGCCGATAAAACCATCTTCAGTAACGAGGCCCATTTCCATCTTGATGGCTTCGTCAATAGGCGAAATTGTCGCATTTGGGGTGAGGAAAATCCTCGAGTGATTCACGAGAAGCAAATGCATCCTCAACGTGTCACTGTGTGGTGTGGATTTTGGGCTGGAGGAATCATTGGACCTTTTTTTTAGTGAAAATGAAGCATGTGAAGCGCAAACAGTCAATGGTGTTCCGTATAGTGATATGATAACCAGTTGAAGAAATGAATATGGAGGGCATGTGGTTTCAACAAGATGGCGCCACATGTCATACAGCCAGAGGAACAATTCAATTGCTGCATCAGTCATTTAAATCTTGTTTTCTTGTTGGGACACCCTTTATTTCGC
>JAHXMU010000104.1:39953-66483 GCA_019455685.1 Philornis downsi | reverse complement strand
TAACAATAATTGAAGCTACTACAGTCTACTCATGAGTTAAATTGGGTGCTTAGTGTGACCAGTATTAGATCCGGTGTGGTTAGCTGGTCGATTGTTTTTACATTTTACCAAGCATCACAATTAAATGCTCTTAACAATAATTGAAGCTACTACAGTCTACTCATTAGGATTTGGAGAAGAAAAATTAAATTTCCCTAAATTGATCAATTTAGATTAGAGATACTAGACTGGGCATGGTACTGAAGGTGATTTTCATGCTTAGAACTTAGTTTGATAAACGTATGATGAGTGTTAAAATTGGATGGAATTGGATATATGAGCTTAATTGGTCATTATATAGGAGATCAGAGACGTGTCTACTTGGTTACTTTGTTCAACTTTTGCCAAAAACCAAAAGCAATGCACTAAACAAACATTTAGATCTATGAGTTAGGTGTTGGGTGATTTTAGAAAATAGTTCTATTTGACAATCATAATGCGGTTCTGTTCACGTTTGGACACTACCTTAGCAAACCTTTAATATGCACAAAATTTAACTGAATTTAGTGGAACCGGATAAAAGATATGAACTTAAGAATAAATGAGATAAATCGGTCATTTGTATGGGAGTAGCGGAGACGGAATGATTAACCATTTTTTTCAAATTTTACCGAATAAAATAATGAATATAAATTCATGTCGCTGTAGTCTATCCTTTTGGAGTTACAGGGGAAAGAAATTAAAATTCCGAAAAATAGGTCAATTTGAATGGGAGGTAACAGAAGAGGTGATCCGATATAGCCCATTTCCAATGATCGGCTGCGATTTGGCAAAATATTAAGCTGTACCAAATTTCATAAAGTTTTACGGCAATTATTGTGTCCACCATCCAGCCAGACAGACGAAAATTAAATGCCTTAGACGCTTCCTACTTTCTGCCGCGTCAGTTAATGTGTACCTTCATTCTTTCGGGGGAAGGTATTAAAGTTAAGCTAAACTCCAGACAAAAATAAGAAAAAATCTGGCAAATTTAAGAAAAAAAGATTCCGAAAACTTTTAGCGTATCACATATCACAAAAAAGCTGCCACAAAAAAATTTGCTTAAAAACATAAAATATACTTTTAAAAGCCAACACTGAGGTGTCATATGTCTTCAAATTCACTTCGTTCCGGTGTGGCCCTCTCGAACCAATTGAGCAGTTCACTCAATTGAGTTAAATGCGTACATTGTGAACTCAGTGTACATATATGTACATATATATCTAACCTGAGTGCATTTATTGAGCAACAGAGATACGCATAACATTTGACCATTAATTATGTTATGCATTTGCCGACCATACAGCCTGACACGCAATCAAATTATTAAGTGGATTACTGGCAGCTAAATGGAAATTTGCGTTTTTTTCTATTATTATAATTTTTGCGTTTTGTTTGTTAGCCCTAAACAAGGCAGCTGTTAACCATTTCTGTTGATGGGGTTGGCCAAATAAAGTTAATATAGTAAAACAAAAGACTACATTTAATGTTTCATACAACTGAAATTAATCATTGTAACACAAAAAAAAAAACAAATTGAACACTGGCTACTTTTACATTTCTATCACGTTATAATATTGGCTGGTCTCTTCGTGGCTTGACAGCTTAAATATTCATAATAATAAATACCAATTTTATTATTTGTGTTCACTTATATATTAAGAATATTATTTGTCGTGAAAACAGCACGCACAGTGTTGTGACACCCAAATAAAATCAATCTTACTTAATTTATAATCTATTAAGCGCCGCAAGTGGAAAACACTTTCAGCCTGTTCTTCTTATAATCGTCATGCTAAGTTTTGTAACGAAAACATAGCCCCCAGGTGAAGTTTTGGCCGCCCTTCTGTTCGTTTGGCTGCCACAGCATATCGAGTTTCATCGTCGAAATCTTCTCAGGCCAGAACAATTCTATTCATATACCTAGTACGACCCCGCTAAAGCAGTTGCCAGGGAATTCATCATTTATAAAGGCAATACCAAAATTATTTTTAGACAATAAATTGGCACAACTTTCTTCTATATTGACACGAAGATTTTTAAACAATCTGTCATTTGATTTGGTTTCAGTTTCGAATTTTGTCAGCTCATCTGAAGTGTGTTTTAGAGAACGAATTTGTCCCAAATTTTATATAGAAAACGGAATTTCGTGTGTCGAACCGCTCAAAATGTTAGAGAATCCACGGGAGTTTAGCCTGAGTCTCGCCATGACGGCCTTACCCATGGTGTACGACACACTGGGCATATTACAATCCGATTGCCAACGCGACCCTGGGATAGCCAAGTAAAACTTGGACTATCTAGGAAAAGAGGCTGAAAATTTTGGTGCTGCCGCAATTGTCAGCCCTTTTCCCAAATTGATTATGCTAGTATGGAACATAATACCCATTGGCGGAGTTAAGACCAATCCTACCACCTCTGCTAATGTATGGGTCTGTAGCACTGGGTTGAAATGCAACTCAACATTCGATTGTACCACCGATTTTGATATCAACCACAATCCAAATGATCAAACGGGAACTCTGTCGCGGGGCCTCCTTATCCCCACGCTACCGGCCAAACTCACCATTTGGAGCTGCGTAGCAAAGCAAAAACAATTCTACTACCAAATTGTGATTTACACACCATACTTTACGGGATTGGTCGTCCTGTGGCCAAAGAGTACGGTACTGGGCATTTTTACATTCCTGTATGTGCAAAGACAACAGGTAGATGGAACGGTCGATACTACATTGCAAGGATGCAGTATCCTCACCGGTGGGAGACGGGGAAAACTCCAAACCCCTTCTGTTCGGCGGCCATGAAATGTAGATATAGGAAAAACCCATGCCTGTCCGTACCCCCGGAGAGATCAAAAAGGTACAGATGACAGGGCACGAACCCGAGACCTGCTCGTGTGTATCCCTATCACTCCCGGTACCAGACAAAGCCTCTGGTCAAATTCTGTAGCTAACCTACTCCCAGTTTCAACCCCTTGCGGTCCAGCGAATGATGTTCCTGTACACGCGCAACAGTTGGCGCCTATCGAGCTGAATGAGACTGCGGGATCAGCATGATCTGAACAGTCTCACAGCCGCACAACCCTCAGGTCAGACTGCCTTGAAGAGGTCAGCAGACCCACTTCCCACAACTACGTCGAAGTAGCCTTACGCCGAGCAAACACTCTGGAAGCAAACACCGTTGTTCTAGCCAAAACGCCCTTGGTAGAGAGCATGTAGCTGACTATCCCCTGACCTAGTTATCGCTAATCCCTGGAGGTCCCTTATATCTCTGAAAATGTTATAAAAGGATCGGCAAAGTGAAGGAAATGGTTACTGGAAATCGCCATTTCAGTTTGATAGTGATAGCCGCTGAATTTTCTACGTCTCACATATCAATTCCTACCATTTTACATGTTAAAGGGCAAGTGTAAGTGTAAGTGTTTTAAATCACTTACATTTAACAAGTTTAACAAGTCAATTTCGAACCCACACTAATAAAATGTGTAATAACTGGTGATGAGACATGAGTTAACGAGTTTGACATGCAAACCAGTTTAACAACTTTCAGAATAGCGTCATCCAACTGAGCCAATACTAGAAAAAGCTCCTTAAAGTCGATCAAAAATCGAGGTAATGTTAAATTTTTCCATTGATTATCGCGATGTGGTACATTCCGAATCCTTCTCAGTAAGTCAGATGGTAGACAAGGCCGTTAAGTGGCATTTCAGAGAACAAATTCGTCGAAAAGGCCAGATGTGTCGAAAGAAATTACTTGGATGCATTTCTGGCCAAAAAATTAATAAATATCATTGAAAACCCCTCATAATATTCACCACTTCGATTCATCTGCTTTCAATGGATAGAGAACACAAAAGGTGAGATTCCAGCTTCCCGGAAATTGCGTTAAAAAAATGTTTTGATGATCGGATAATTATTATTCTAGAAGGAGCCTAATAGTCAAATAAATAAATATTTTGTGCTTTATTGATCAACTCCTGCTATATTTTTGATGCGCTTGACTACTTCAATATTGGTACAGACTACTTGACTACTTCAATAGCCCAACATTTATACAACATCAATACTTCCCTTAACGATAATGGGTCCATACGTCTCAGGGAGTATGGAGTATTTTTTCTCGAGCACTTCTAGATGTGGGGTTATCGTTTGTATGATCACGAGTTTAATTCTCGATACGGCCATCTTTCATAATTTGAGCGGCAATCACCGCGATGTGTCTGACGAAAACTTCGAGTAGTCTGTGACTGTCGTCATTGAACTGTAGGACCCATTGAACTGTAGAATGCTTATAATCATTCCTACTGTATTTAAGAAGCTCTACTATATCTCATTCATGGAATGCAAGGGAATTTGTTTTTTTTTTCATTCCTAGAGCAGATTCATGTGCTTGTTCACTACACAAAATTCTGGACACGCCATGCAAGAGATTGAGATTGAGATTTTCTTCGTCGGGAAAGGACTGTTAAATCTTCTTGTTCTGGTTTGTTTTCGTTTGGTGACGAACTAGTTAATGCTTGATAACTGAGGCTTAACTGCAAACCTTTTTTTTCCCGTATATGGCTATCGAAAAAAGTTTCACAGCACTTTTTCATGAAACGTCCAAAAAGGCACACGAAGTTTTGATTTACGTTGGAAAAAAAGTTTTTGAAATATTTTTGAAAGTTTTTGTTAACTGTTAAAGCTTTGAAAACAAAGGGAAAACCAAAAGTACTGACATGCCTTTTAAACCTTCTGCACGTTGGTTCGCCTAAGAATACTAATTATATTTCGAAAATTTATTCGAAATGCAAAAAACAAAATTAATAGATGTTCGTTTGTTTGACGAATGGATTAAGTGATACATTTTATGGAAATAGACTGTTATTATCGAAGAAAATGCGGTATTTATCGAATAATTTTTCCTGTGTATTTTTCAGAATTTGTCGTAGTGTAAATATCTGACCATTTTTCGACTCCCCTGATCTGCGTCTAAATGTTCCAATCATCAAGTGTAAGTCCGTGAAGCAAAATTGGGTTCTAAGAGCTGATGCGTGCTCACTAAGCGCCATCAACAATCGTAGCTTTGCTGTTCTAAAGCGGTGTTCTCATTTTGACTGAATGATGGTTGGTAAATGTCATGACCGATAATTGGCTGCATTTCTTAATTCTGCAGCCTTCAGAAATTAACAATCTGCAAGAGTGTTGCCACCTTGTTTCTCTTAATGTTTGCGGCGCTCTTTGGGCATTCGTGACTTTCATTGTTTTTCTCATGGGGAATTAGCACCATATCTTAACTTTTGCTTTGGGTCTCTCTATAGAATTTCTGGTTTCGCCCTATCCATGGTTTCCAATATCCTCAACTACTGGGTCAATTTTGCCCGATTTTGGACCCGCCCGATTTTCGCCTTCCATCTCAAGCGGTGCGACTTTCGTCATGCTATCAAAAGGCATGCGGGCAAAAAAGATTTACTAATTTTGATGATGAAAACGGGTATGAAAGGGGAAAAAATTGCACACTTATGTGGAATAAATGACGAAAGGCAGTCATGAAAACCGGAGTTCGAATATTCGTACTTTTGGCAAGTAGTATAGAGAAGACGTGGGAGGAAAATAATATCTAGAATCATTGGACAATTAGGAGTGTAAATGCTTCTATCAGCATAAATTGATGAATTTTGTATTTTTTGGATTTCGTACCTTAGGGATTGGCACAGAGAGGGTCTAATAATTACATCATTACCTAGAAGACTTATGTTTATATGGGGTTCATAGAGAAAAATAATACAACGAATGAGCAATTCAGGGCGTGTATTCGCCTGTCGTTGCTGGCGATTTATTTTTTATATTTATCCCCTTTCGCCTGTCGTTGCTGGCGATTTATTTTTTATATATATTTATATTTATCCCCTTTAAGGGATAAATGGGAAAGAAAATGGTCACGAATTGTAATATAGCCCAGAAAATTTTAAGGGTATCTTCTTCTTAGGCAAAGATGCGCTATAATATTGCATATTTCAAATTGCATACTTTTGAGGGTGGAACAGTGAACAAATTGAACAAAAAGGATTTGGTAGGAAATGCATACTTTTCCGTGGTAAAACAGGGGAAAAATAATAAGCGTATTAAATGATTGAAGCCATCAATAGATAAATAATAATAATAACGCTAATAACGCCGTTATTCTACACAAATTAATATTCGGAAAATAAAAGAGGTGTCACCGTCTGGATTAAACGTTTAAAGTCAGAACTATGCAATTTTTCAAGAAGGTTTGCCTTGGCATCGATAAATCAAATCCAGTTCAAATGAACTTTCGATTTATGTTTTGGCATATGAAATTATCATCATGTGCTACTATTTGTGTAGTACAGGATGGCGCACGAATCGTAATACAAACACAAAACGGCGGTCAATGGGGGCTGTTATTTAAAGATTTTGAAGGAGTTTTTTTCTATCCAAAACTGATCCGAAGACGTATCCATTTCAACAGCATTTGATTCCAGCAAAATGGAGCAACTGCACATATTTCCAGCCCGTTTATGGGGCAGCTCCAACGAAAATTAATATGCAGAATTAAGGTCGCCTGATCTGACTGCACCACAATTGTTTTTATGGAATAATTTCAAGCGAAAGGTGTACAAAACGAAACCAAGGAATTTGACTGAATTACAACAGTTCATTAAAACAATAATCAAATCTCCAGACCGTAATGAATAATTTTCTGATCAGGTATCGCATATGCGTGAATAAGCAAGTCATTTACGCTCTATCACCCTCAAAATCAATTAGTTATATAAAATAAAATTGAATTTTCTGTACAATAACAAATAAATGAAATACCGTGGTTAAGAAAAAACTTTATTTGAATTTCTTATCGTAGCACAATTGGCGCGCCACTCTGTGTATTAGAAATTTCTTGACACTTTTCAAGCTGGACGTTTCACAGGCAACTGTATCTGCGGACTATTGAAAGTATTCACAATAATATTTTTAAATTGCATTGCCAAAATATATAACAGAAGCAAGAGATTTGTTTATGGTAAAACAATTTACTTCGGATATTGCGCACAGCCATTTAAGATGTTGGATTCATTCCTTTCTTATGATAAATATTTCTAAAATGTGAAATACCATTATTCCCATTCAACTAATATGTTAATGATCTATCGGACAAAGTAAAATCACATTGAAATAAACAATTACTTTCCATTAATTGAAAAAGTTTGCACGTGTTTGCAGATAAGAAAGTTGAAAGGTTTGTTGTGATAAGAAGCTATTCGAAAATTTAAGACATAGTGTTTTAATAATCTAATTAATACGAGTCCATAATTTCAGCTATAGAGAATTCGACAGAGTTTTATGATTTTTCTCGAAATAAAGATCACTCAGAAGCAGTAACATCATTTCTAAATAAATATAACAGAATTTGGTTCAAAGATCAGCTTTTCTAAATTGCACTGCCAGAATGTCTTAAGAAAAATCACATAAAATGATTAATTAATTTTAATTAATCAATTTTAGTTTTGCGTGGAAGTTATCAAGTACAACTTGACAACAAGGATCAATATGTTATCTGAAATTATGTTTAAAAAATTTTTGCAATCATAATTGTCGTTTAATTTTACGCAATAGAGAACAGATTAAGAATTGAATACAGCATATAAACGACTATAAAGAATAGATAACGATGTTATGGGTAGGGAAAGGAAAAACAACTTATATGTCAATTTTCACAATTTAAGATATTAAGTATTTTTGAAAAATCGCTATTATGAAAATTTTGTTATTACTTTCGAAACAAATGGAATTTTAGAACTCTAATATTTTTCTTAATGGCATGCAAAAATAATAATAAAAAATACATTCTTCTAGTATAAATAATTAGAGATATTTCGTAATTTATCAAAAATCGCTATTTTAAAAAACTGTTATGACTTATAAACTACATCTAGTTTTGAGATGTGAATTATTCGTAAATGTGCATTTGGAAAAGTAGAATAATAACGAATAAAAATGGTTTATACGTCATAGGAGTTTTGATATTTAACAATATTTAAGTACCGAGCTATCCATTTTTCGGTTTTAAAAGTAAAGTTAAATAAAACACACATAATGCTTTGATTTTGATGAAACTTTTATTTCATTATAATACTTGGACATTGTCATTATGCACGAAATAGAATATTATTTAAATGATCGCCTCTGGATTGGTAGCACCAATGGTTCCTTTTGAGTTAGATTTGGACCACTTTTTTCGGGTGTTATGTCGGGAATAACTTGACGAATGTTAGTTTTCAAATGCTTCCAAGTTTGGGAACTTTCCGCGTAGACACGCTGGGATGGTGCACAGGATTGATCACTTCTGTACCGCTTCCAGTCTCTTCAAATTTCTTTATAATCTTCTCAATTCCTTGCCGTAATGCACGAAAAATGCCCACGTTTGAATCACCACTCTTGTAGAAAGTTTTAACTATTTTTACGCGGTCTTGGGTTATTAAACTGTCCATATTCGAAAATGGCAAACCTCGCACTCAATACATAATACTTCAGATGATAGTAGATATTTAACAGCTGACAGCCTTGCCAGTCTGTTAGGTTTTGAAACCCTCCATTTAATATTTATTACAATTTATTACAAAGCAATCTAAAAAAGGTTTGAAACTGCTTCCTATGATGCAATTCCTTTGCTATCAAATATTATATATTGTACTCTTTTACAACATTATTAAGTGAAAAGAGCACCCGCAGTTTTTTATCATTCTTCGAACTAAAATTTGAGTGATTTTAAATATATTCAAGCTGTCAACCTTGATATAGCTGGCATCATTGCTTCTCTTCGTAACACAGATAAGTTCGGCAGATTTTCGAATTGCTACTTAACGATTATCAGGTCGAAAAATTTTCAGGTTTGAATGGTTTTTTCTTAAAAAGAATTTTGAGGAAAATCGTAAAAATTCAGCTGGCAATCACTTTCTATATCTTCACCCGAAGGAATGATATAGGTAAAATGTAACACCTAAAAGGAAGCGCCTAAAGAACAATGTAGCATTTGTTCAAATTTGTTTCATGTCCTTCCATCTGGTTGGCTGGCTTATTGACGCGATAATTGTCGTAAATCTTGATGAAACTTCGGAAAACTTAGCACAGACTAATGTTTTGTCAGATTGTAATGCGGATATTTATATGAGCTGTATCAACCTAGCCCTTCTGGTACCTTGCATACAAACTGATCAATTTTCCGAAATCTAACTCTTTACTGTAATCCCTGTTTAGCAGACTGTAGTAGATTTTTTTCTTCTATCAATTATAGATTTTTCTAAGTATAAGTAAAAATTAGTTGAAAGAAATTACTATAACACAAGTTAAAATTTAGAAGAAATACAGGGTGGGCCATAAGGGTGTTGGCGGTTTAAATATTCAATTAAAAAAAACTACGAAAATAAAAAAAATATATTTGTACTTTTAAAAAGTAGAAACATGGGAACTTTTAAGACTTAAAAATAATGTTGTCCAAATGGCTTCCCTCGGCTGCCTGACACTCTTGGAACCGAAGTCGCAAATTTTGGAAAACTCATTGAAAAGTTGTTCTCGGTATTTTGTTACTTTCCTGAATAATGTTCCTCTTCAACTGCTCTAAATTGGTCGGATTATTCTCGTAGACTACCGATTTGAGGTAGCCCCATAGAAAATAATCGCATGGAGAGAGATCGGGGCTACGCAAGGGCCATTCAATATCCCCCCTTTTCGAAATGAGTTTTCCAGGAAAAACATTTTTCAGCAGCTCTATGGATACCCTAGCCGTATGGCATGTGGCCCCATCCTGTTGAAACCACATCCTCGAGGTATTGCCTTGAAGTTCTTGCAAAGCTGGCACCAAAAAGTCTGCTAGCATGTTGCAATAATTGTTCGCTTTAACCGTCATCGCATGCCCTCTTTCGTCCTCAAAAAAGTATGGTCCAATAATAACGGTTGGCGTTATCCCAGCCCACACGACAAGCTTAGGGCTGCGAAATGGAAGTTCATGCAAGCGTCGGGGATTAGTCTCGGACCAGAACCGACAATTTTGCTTGTTCACATGGCCATTAAGGTGAAAATTGGCCTCATCACTAAAAATCACGTTGTTGAAATTGTTGAACCGCTCTAGCATCAAATTGACAAAGTTAAGTCGGTTATTGGCATCATCGGGTTTTAATTCTTGGACTATCTGAATCTTATAAGCCTTCAAATGCAAATCACGTTTCAAAATTCGTCGTAAAGTTGTTCTTTTGACACCCAAAGACTGACTTCTCTTACGTGTTGACTGTTGCGGATTTCGCTGAACTGAAACACGAACACGCTCCACAATGTCGGCTGATCTTGCAGAAACTGGGCGACCACGAACCGTAATTGGTACTGTGGAGCCGGTTGTTTCGAACATTCTGATCCATTTTCGTATCACATTGGCGCTTGGAACTTCACTTAAATCGTGTAAACCGTGTTCATGCCGATACAAACGTCGTGCAGTAATCACTGATTTATTGTTTTCGTAATACGCTCGGACACAAAATGCACGCTGCACTCCCGTGTACGGCTCCATGGCAACTACATTTCCCGGAAGCGGCGCAGCGAACAACATATCCCCCCGCCACTCCGCGCTGCGCGTTACCGAGAAATTGAAGAATTAAATCGCCAACACTCATATGGCCCACCCTGTATATATATTTATAATTTTTCTACTTTCACTCGAAGGAATGAAGTCATGCATTATTTGATACGGCAAAAATATGGGGCACAGAATGAAATGTTTAAGCTACGTAGCCTCTTTTGATTAAATTTGTTTTATAAATTTGTAATTCGATTGACTGCCTGTTGTAATAACTAAGATAAATCTTTATAAAACTTCTTAAAACTTGGCATTGAGTAGTACTTTGCCAGATTATAATCAGAGATTGTAAATGAGCTATATCGACTAACTCCTTCTGCTACTTTCAATTCGAATTAAGTAATTTCCTCAAAATCAAATTTTTCCTCCGTGCCTTCTAATTTTTTAATTCCAGTAACCTGAATCTTTTTGTTCTTTATATAGATTTATAATGCTCAATACAATCGGACAAATTCGACGGTTCCTCACCCACCACACAAACGATCAAATTAAACCGAATATTCGTAGCATCACAAAGTAACCGGTTTTGACACGCCATTTCTGGTAGTTCCCATACAAATTGAATGATTTTCCTAAATTCAATCTAACGCCTGTAATTACTAATTAGTATGATGCAGTAGACGAGTTTTCTGTCTATTGCATTGTCTTGGCATGATTGATAAATCCTAAGTAAAAGGGTTCATATAACCATGGGCCTCTGGGTGGCTCCCATATGAATGAAAAATTTAGCCCATATACTCGTATTATTAGTTCTATATATTTCAAGAAATTGCACTGAATTTAATCAAATTTGACTCACTTCATTCGCGTAGTAGGCATTGCCTCACCCCTTCTGTTATCTCATATTCAAACTGACCAAATTGACAAATTTATGGAAATATGTTCGACTGTATAAAACCCTTTCTGGTACCTACCAAAAAAATACCTCATTTTTTATATCCACCCTTCCATTCAATTACTCCAAATTGAGTATAATTTAGCTCGCATCAGACATTTGGTTCTTCAAACGAAAGTGGACCGCATTGCTACGTCCCTTAGTGAACCACACATACGAGAGTGGTCCCAAAACTAATTCTTCAAATGAAAGTGGACAGCACTACCACGTCGCATAGTGAACCACACATACGAGAGCGGTCGTAAAAATAGCCGACGTATAGATGGTGCCAGTAGTGTAAAAAAAAAATATTTTTGTAAAAAGCGACAACATTGTAAAACATATGTTTTGATTTTGAAGATGCCACGTTGTTTTGTATTTTTATTTGAGCCATCAAACGGAAACAATCTCAGTGAATTTGTAACCATGAACAAAATTGGTCACCGTTATGTAATTCAATACTTCAATATTTCCATTTGAAAGGTGTCAATCCAACCAATATTAAAGCCGAACTAGCTTCTACTCCGAGGGGTGTGCCCCTTCGTTTACGAATGTAAAATATTAGGTAGCAGAGTTTAAACGAGGCCATACGAGCTGCCAAGACGAACACCGTACACACGCCAGACACAGCTAAGAATATTCACAAAATGGTATATTCACAAGATAGGCATTGAAATGATAGACATTTCAAAAAGTGCTATACATCGTATATTGACCGAAGATTTGAAGATGAGAAAGTTGTGTGCAAGATGGATGCCGCTCTTGCTTTCGATAGAGCAAAAACAGCGTCGTAAAAATGTTTCAGAGAGTGTTTGGCGATGTTTTATCGCAATAAAGAGGAATTTTTCCATCGACTTATAACCATGGGTGAGACATGAGTCCACCACATGGTCATACCTGAGGCAAAGTAACAGTCAAAGCAGTGGACTGGAATGGGAGAATCATGTCCAAACAAGGCAAAGATGGTTCCATCTGCAGACAAGGCCATGGCGTCCGTTTTTTGGAATGTACATGGGATTATTTTTATTGATTATCTTTGGAAAGAAAGAAACCATAAACGGCGAATATTATGCTAATTTATAGCAGGTAATAAAATTATGGGAAAAAGGCCGCATTTGACGCAAAATATTGACAATGCTCCAGATCACACATCAATTATTGCGATGGCCAAAATAATGAATTAAAGTTCGAATTATTCATCAGATTTAGCTCCCTCGAACTATTTGCTATTTCCAAACTTGAAAAACATGGTTCGGTGCTAAAAGATTTGCCAACAATGAGGAGATGGAGTCTGCGGTTGATGGATTTTTTATGGAGTTTGATAGTTCTTACTATAAACAGGGTATAGAAGCTATTGAATATCACTGGAAAAAGTGTATCGAGCTAAAAGGAGATTGTATTGAAAACTAAAGAAACTTTTTCCCAACTATTTGATGTCTTCTTTGTTAGATCGGCTAGTTTTGGGACCGGCCTCATATATACAACCTGTTCAATTTAGCAAAATCAGTGATCCATCTACGTTTTTTTTAATTATTTGTGTTTATTTTTACAAGAAAATATTATTTGGAATACCCCTTCTGGCACCGCTCACACTTTCGCACTGAAAAAAAGTTAAAAACCTGTTTGACGATTTTGCTACTATTATTGTGTCAATTTGCCTTTTTCCCCTTAACGTTATCTGTCATCTCTAATGAGAGCTTGTAAATGAAGCCGAAAGAAGTAGGAGGGAAAATGGAGAATATGAAAATGTAAGGGAGGTCATCCAGACGACATTCCTTTCTTCGATGGCTTATAAGTCTGAGCGCAAATTACCTTCTGACATGACATTACCTTAACTGATTATAACGTAGTCAGTCGTTTAACATTATATTTGACAGGTTAATTGGTTTATTTCGCTTACACTGGATTTACTTTAACTAGAAAGTTTTCTGGTCTCATAACACTGTGCAATATCTTCTTATCATTAGCAGCGTCTTAATTGTTGATCTTTCGCCCCTTCCAAAAGACAACAACACTAAAATTTTAGGACAAACATAAACTTATTTACTTATCTCACGTACCACTACTTATTGCACACAAAAGCACTTTGATAATGTTTCGTTTCCACTAACCGAAGTGGGGCTTATAATATATAAAGAACGCTGCACGAAATTGCATCAGTGGTCGGTTATCGGTCATTACGTGCGGACGCAGCTCAACGCAACGAAATATAAAATTCCGTGGAAGAAATTCACAATTTCTTTGCAAATTTTGGCAAAAAACAAAGTAAGTTAGCAAACAAAGTGTAAACAATTATGAAATTTCGTAGTGGCAAAATTAATAGAAAAATATAAACAGGTTTTCAAGAATCCAAAAAAAAAAAACAAAAAAGACACAGAAATACCAGAAAACAGTTAGGATGTGAAATAAATCTACTGATATGGCGAAACCTATACATAACTGCAATCGATGTGCTTTCGACCGCTCATATTTCTGTATATTGTGCAAAGTAGTGCTAAGGTGTGAAATTGTGTTATGGCAATTCAACTAATTAATATTTTAAAAATCTACCGGGGAAAGTAAAGTTACATTTGAATCAATAATCACTTAAACCGGCTGTTTTTTTTCTATTTTCGTTATATTTATTAAACAACAATTTTTGTTATCGTTCACCTATGATCTAATTAGTTGATAAGAATATGCGAAAATGTTTATTGTTTTAATAAGAATCTAATTGCAAATGTGTGGCACAATGTTTCCGAAGGCCAATGTAAGGGAGCCGGCAAAGTTCGCAGACAATTAGTACATTAACAGTGTGATCTGACAGATTTCAGCTTATTTATATACGAGTATAATTTATAATTTTTATAAATGTTGTATAAGTTATATAATATATGATATGATTTTTATAATTTTCAATAATAAAATCAATCAGGTATTTTATCATTCCCTTAAATCCTACCTTACTTTTATATACTTACATTCATCAGAAAGAATGAAGGTATGCTCATATATCATTTTATACGAAAAAACGTAACACCTAGAAGGACGAGTTTAAGGTATCTTCTTACCATATGTATGGCATGTAATTTAAATCGATTGAGCGATATTCATCTGTCTGGCTGGGTGTCGGAATTATTGGCTGGCAAACACGCTAACTGTCGTAAACTTTACGAAACTACCTAATTACCTACTACCAAACATCTAATATTTTGTTAGCTCGCAAATATCTCCTACACAAATTGACCAATTTTCCGAAATTCAGTTTGTTGCCTGTAACATCCCTTTCGAAGTCTACAGTAACATACATTTTGTCCGCTGTACTGGTTTATAATACTTCAGAGAATTTAAAAAAAATCGACCTACTAACTATTCCTGCTCCCATACAAATCGACCAATATTCCGCAATTCAATTTGTTGCCTGTAACTTCCCTTTCGTAGTCTACAGTAGCATAAATTTTGTCCATTGTACTGGTTTATAATACTTCAGAGAATTTCAAAAAAAAATCGACCTATTAACCATTCCCTCTCTGGAACCTATGAAACTTCATAAACTATTTAACTACCTACTACCTAATATTTTATTAGGTCGCAAATATCTCTCATACAAATTGACCAATTTCCCGAAATTCAATTTCTTGCCTGTAACCTCTCATATGTAGTCTACAGTAGCATAAATTTTATCCACTGTACTGGTTTATAATACCTCAAAGAATTTAAAAAAATCGACCTCTTAATCATTCCCTCTCCCATAAAAATTCGCCAATTATCCGAAATTTAACTTGGTGTCTGCAACCTCTCATTCGTAGTTTACAGTAGCATAAATTTTGGTTTATAATTCCTCAGATAATTTCAAGAAATCTACATATTAACCACTTCCTCTCCTATACAAATTGACCAATTTTCCGGATTCCATATTGTTGCCTTTAACCTCAAATTTGTAGTCTAGTTGTAGTCCATTGAACTTAACAAAAATCGACCTATTAACCATTCCCCCTCTGATATGTAACGCACAAATGACAGATTTAAACTATGTATTCTGAACTTTGTAATCGCTAATGAGCATCGAAAGCAACTGTGACTATCTGGAAACCAGTACAGAAATTTCAGTTATGTGATCTGACTTATGAAATCCTTAACCCAACATCCTTTACATTGATACATAAGTGTAAAGGGTGTTAGAAGAAGCATGATAATTTCCTAGTTTCATATTATAAAATATGCTGAATTAATAACAATAAAAGAAGAAAGAAAGAAGAAGAAAGCGTTTTAATGTCTTCTGCTTTGAAATCAGTATCGGACTACGGTTTCTTTGCTAAGTTGATTTATTGACTTTACTAGAAGGGGCATGGAAATGTAGTTCATTCTCATTCATGTAACTAAATTTATGAAATGCCTATTCCTTGCTAAGTTATACTTAATTTAGTGCAATGAATGATATGAACCTAGAAATACGCGGGTTATATTATATAAAATATATTTGAGTTACCTGAGAGGGCGTGGTTGTCCCATCGATTTTTTGGATTCGGTAATGATCCATTCTAGCATGTCTTTATTGAGTTTTAAAGAAAACCAATTGAGTAATATTAAAAACATTGATGCGAAAGAGTTCTGCGGCTGCCTCTCAAACTTAAATGGCGATTTTCAGTCACTTTCACTTTAACGATATCAGCTTTAGTTGAAGAGTTTGTCAGCCTACCAGAGCGAACGACCAGAGCTACCTACCGTTTCTGAAAGCAATGAACCACTCATAAACACGTGTTTTTGGTATGGTTGATTTATCGTAAGCCAATTGTAACACGTTTAGCGGCATTTGAAATTCCAATTGCAATAAAAAAAAAGAAAAATTGAGAAAAATGTTGTATTCAATCTCTTTTTGCATTGCAAAAATCGCAAAACACATTTGGCTAGATGAACTAACAAAATCGAGCACTGCAAACAAACCAAACCAAGGACAGTACTTTTTTGATATAATGAAAGTTGGCGCTGGAGAACACAAATGTTTTTTTTTTTAAATTTTAATTGGGCTGTACGATCTTGCGTTGGTCAAAAAATTGCATGGATGTGGTCCTTAATTGTTGCTAAATTGCATTAGACTACCTTCTTAAGGCCGTGAATATATTTTGTAATTCCTAAGGTTTTGGTCACAACCTTTATTTCCAGTTTACTTTAGTTTGCCTCTATATTCTGTATCATAAAAATGTTTACATAGAAAAATTTAATTAAAAATATTCTAACCACTTTCCAAAACAGCTTAGAAAGTTTCCACTTCGTTGCCACACTTTACATGTTTTTTGCTCGAAATCTGTCAGATTATATCAGCATTCCAAGTGAAACATGACAAACTGTCAGTGGTTTAAAGTGTCAGTGTCAGTTTTCAAAATGTTTATTTAAATATTCTTAAAGCTCTGTGAAAGTATAAGCTTATAACAGGCAGAAAGAAGCCTGTAGGACTTGTGTCAAACTTTAAACATTTTGCTGGAAATGTAAATTTAAATGTTTGCGAATGTGAGTGTGAGAGAAGAAGGATAAGTAAAAAACTTTCACGTCAAGGAAAATGTTATAATAAACTAAGACTTGATTTTTATGTTTCTGTTTTCATTTTACCATGTATTTTTTTCTAATGTCCACAGGTAGTACTAACTAGTTTTGTTGCTTTCTTTTTACTTGTGTAGTGCTATAAAATTTATTTCTATGAAATCAGTCTCTCCATTGAGATTTTCGAAACAGCTTTCCAGCCAACTAATTTTAATTTTTTTCTCCAATCTTGTTTAAAAACGTAAAAATCTAAATTCGTCTGAAGTACATCTAGTAAAAGAACAATTTTGTGAATTGACCAGTAAAACTCAAAATATTTATTACTCACATTCACTCAATTTTTTTGTATCGCATTCAAAGTAGGCGTCTTCGGAAATAAAACACTTATGCCAATGAGTGATCTAATGCTCAAAAAATGGAAGTGGATGCCTCGAATTTTTAATTTGAATTTTGAAAAGAGACAAAATTCAGCCGGAGTCATATTAGGTAAATACGCCGCACAGTAGGAGGTTTTGAAAAAAAAAATGCAAATAAATCTGCAGATTCCAAACGTTTAGTCCGATTTTGATAAAATGGCTATAGCAGAGGTGTAGTTTAACTTTTACATTTGAACCTCATACTTCAAAAGGCGGATGCGCCACGATGCTTCAAATTTGGGTACCTTGGGAGTTTGACAAATTTAAAATGATACAATTTCTTAAGTTTTTATCCGATTTAAAAAAATTTATCCTTTATGTATTCTTCTAATTGACATCTTTTATTTTATAAATGTTTTATCTCTTAAACTTTGGTAGTTATTAGAATTTTAAAATACAAAATTTTGTTTTAGTTCCCTTTTTTGCTAATAGCTTAAACAAAATGTTCCCAATTTTTTTAACCTTTTTTCGTTATATTAACAAGAAATTAAAAAAGAGCACTTGGTTAAAAGTTATACGTAATTAAACTTAAAAATTAAAAAAAGTAGATTTTTAGCAATTTTTTTCGACCTTGTTAAGAAAAGTGCAATATATTTACATTTTTCTGAAAGATAACTTCATAACGGACATTGTAAAGTAATTTTTTTTTTTTCAAAATTTGAAGTTTAACAAGAACTAGAACCTAGTACACCTTCAACGACCTTTAAGCGATTAAATTTTTGACTAAAATTCAAGCGTTTCGGAACTAATTTGGCTGATATGCATTTCGTTACAATGTAACGTAAATTTTTTGAAAAATTGCGGAGACTGATATGTACAGAGTGGCGCACGAATCGTGCTACAAACTTAAAGTCAATTTCAATGAGGATTATTATCTAAAGATGTTGAAGGAGTTATTTTTAAACAGAACTGCATCGAAAATGTATCCGTTTCAACAGTATTTGGTTCCAAGAAGATGGAGCAACTGCACACATGGCCAGACCGGTTGTGGCGTAGCTCCAGCGAAAATTCTCAAACAAATTAATACCCAGAAACTCCACTTTTCGGTGTGGAGGTGGCCTCAGGTCATTTGACCTGACTGTGACAGAGGTGTACAAAACGAAACCAAGAAATTTGACTGAATTGAAGCAGTCCATTAAAAAAATAGTTAGGGCGATCTCGCAATGAATAATGTCGCATATGCGTGTAAGGGCATGGAGGTTATTTACGAACTATCATCTTACAAAAAAAGAAAATTGTATATTCTATACAATAAAAAAAAAAACATAAATGAAATACATTGTACTTCCAATAATTTAGTTCTGCTCTAATTTTTGTTTAAAAATTGTATAAAAATACGGCAATAAGTTCAGAATATTGCATCAATTTTGTTTTCCATAACAATGTTGTATTTTTCTGACGAAAAATGCATATTTTTGAAAAGACGGCAAACTGAGTTTTCGCGAAATGTGGTTTTTCGAATATAGCGAAATCCGATTTTCTGAAAAAGTCGAATATTTTTGAACACTCTAGACTTTGACAAAAATTGTAGAAGTCAAAAGGGCTGAGTAGTATGATGAATCAAATTTTATTGATATCGCTAAACTTTCCCCGACAATGATTTCAAATATGATATAGTGAACCTCAATTTAAGATTTCCTGTAAAGCGATATTTTTACTACGCCACTGTTTGAATTGACTCCCATCACAAGTATAAATTCTCTGACTTGGAGATAATGAGCTTTTTCAATGCGCGCCAAAAACCCAAGCACAGCAACAAGAAAGCTTTTTTATTGTGGTGGCACAACAGCCCCCTACGTAGAACTTAGACTTTTATTCTCACAGTAAGAACAACAAATAACAATGGAACGAAATTAACTTAAATAGACTCTCATAACCATTAAATACAAATCAAATTTGAACTTGAACTGAGAGCGACTGCAAGCAGCCAGCCGTAGCAGCATACTCGCCGACAACAGAACAGGCAGCAGTCAGTGGCAGTGACTACCACAACAGTCGCAGGCCCAAAGCAAAGTCAGTGTAATTTTGCGAGCACACGAATGTGGTTAATGGCGTTCTAGCGATAGCAGTGGAAGAAAATCCCAGTAAATATTAAAATATAAAGCGAATATTTTATTTATTTAATTTCGTTGTGTTCCATTCGGTGTGCGAAAAATAATGAGTACAAATAATATAATGCCGAGATTAAGAACAAGTTAATGAATAACAAAATTAATAAATAAAAAGGAAGGCTTTGAAAAAAGTTGTTGTTGTTGTGAGAGAGGAAAAACTAATACAAGTTTTATGAATTTTTCGGTTGTCCTTGTTCGGCAATAGATAGCAAGCGAAAAGCAAAAGAAAACAGTGAATTGTCATACGAACAACAAAAGAGGAAACAATAGTTATTTCTAACAGCAGGTGCTTTAATAAACAACAGTTAAAGAAGCAGCTTTAATAGCAACAACAGCAGACACATATCAACATAAATCCAAACAAAGGGAATGGTCAATTAAACATTTGTATACACAAACACGCAGGCATAGAGGAAAAAAAATTTAAAGTGTAAACACATTTATAGGGACACACTTGCAGCCATAGAGGAGAAAAATTTAAAGTGTAAACAAATATCAATGCTTAAATAAAAATTGAAGAACGTTTTTAACAAAAGTCTCGCTAGCATAGACTCCATCCACTCCCAAACCTCAAATATAACTTAATCTTACAATACCATCGCTTGCGATAGGATAACGGCATTGGAGATCGGAACCAGGGGAGAAACTTCCATCAAAAATCAAATAACACAAATCAGGTATTATTGTTAAAACTTTTTTGTCCGAAACGGAATCCTATTTCATTATTTTACTCATCCATCTCATGAGTTACTAAATCTAAAAATCCTTTAAGTATAAACACTCCAGTTTCCTTGCTGTTGTTGTTGCTTTCATGGTCTCCGTGCGAAACTGTCAATCTTTGACGTTTCTTTCTTTCCATTTCACTTCACATTTTCATTTCAACTAATCAACCGTTGGCAAATTGTTTGAGTTATTACATGCATGCATATATATACGCATACGTATATAAATATATATATGTGTGTGTGTGTATTTGGGGTATAATCTCTACAGCTCTCTTGTACATTTCTCTAGTCGTGAGTACGAGTGCTGGTCTATACTAGTAAAGTGTTGTTTTGTATTTGTGTAGTGTAAATAATACATGAGTTTGTGTATCTGCCTCAGTACAACAAAACAAACAACAAAAGTTTTAAAAGGCCGGTGTTGTATCTACATAAGAGCCCTCTTAAATGAGAGTATGCATATTAACGAGGAAGGGAGTATAATGCCGGGAAGTTACGAGAGAATTTTCACATTAAGCACGGGTACTCACATTGCCACATGGGAAATGAGAATCGATCGGGTACTCACTACTCATGATATGAGGAACGGTTTGTGCACATTTCAGTGGTGGGTAACTAGCCACGAGTATAACAATTATTTATTTTGTGGAGTTAAGTTCACTTGCTTCCAACGTTCACTCAAGAGCGTAATTTTGAATTTCTTGAGAAATGTGTAATCTGTTGAAGCCGGTTGCAAAATAGTCATGAATGATGAATTCTGTTCGTGAATACTTACATGCCGTTCCTCATATCTCATGGGTATTACCTACTCATGGATGTGTAAATACGAACTCTGCTTATAAACAGCATGTGCTCAACTACGAAATAAACATATTGCTAATCTGTTTTGTTATAGGTTTTAATAAAAAGCCAATCAGCATTTTTTCCCAACCACTCATATCTACCTGCTCTACATAAAATTCTAATTCTAAAATTCTAACCACTATAGGCAATCCCATCCGCCACCCACTATTGCCATCCCCTTCAACCATACACTGGCATGTTCTCAATCTCTTTTAAATTCTTAACAGGTTTTTGTTTTTTGCTTCTTTTAAAACCTGTCGGAGGTTATGTTTGCTTGCTGGCTTTTGCAATGTTATTGTTGCTTTCTGTCTAAACGAAGGATAACATGAACAGCAGCAAAAACAACCGCACACAATGACATCAAGTAACAATTTCAATTCGTTCGTGTTGTTTTCTCTATTTTCATTGTTTACCCTTCCTATGGTTGCCTATGAGTGTGTTGATGTGTTTTCGTGTTTGGATGTTTAGTTCTTGCCTTAATACATTATGCATTAGTGTCTTTCCTTTTGTGAGCTGTCGTGTGCTTGTGTGTGTGTGTTTCTAAGGATTCTCTGGCAGCAAGACATAAACTTGGTTTAGTTCTTCGTTTTGTTTATTTTGTGATTTAAGTGGCTGCGGTAATATTAGTGTGCCCTACAAACAATGAAGGCATACAGAGACAGCAGCTTCCACTGGTTTCTAGGATTAGTACATTAAGTATGCAGTTTCTATCACTCATTTGTAATAGTTCCGTAATGGCTCAGGGTCGTACTTAGGACTTCATTGTGGTTGGTAATGAATTGTTTTTAACCAGAAACATCTTGTACGAAAATGAATGCATTCTGTCAAGTAAAAGTACTGGAAAATGGTCAATAAAACACAAAAATCTCTATTACTCATTCACATTTATTGCGTCGTCTCCAAAATAGACCACTTCCGAAATGATAGACTTTTGCCAACGAATAGAAAGACTTTAGTTTGCGTCGCAAATTCTCTTCAATATCCTTCATTGACTGAAAACGGATACTTAGAAGTGGTAATTTGAGTTCTAGCAAGAAAAAATTGGTTGTTCGATGATGTTTGTCGAGTTTTTGTTCCAAAATTCGTCTACAATGATAGACTTATGAGAGGGTGCATTTTCGTGTCGTCAAAATCTATGTCTTTTTTTCTTCCACAAATTTGGCATTTTCCATCGAATTTGCTTTCTCAGACAGTATATAAAGCTCTGACAATATTTTCTATTATCCGTCTATAATCTAAGGAAGCAATCAACATTACCTCTACAAGTGATAGACTTTGTTGTAGGTTTCCGGATTTCTACTCAGTTTGAAGCTTGTTGACAGTTTTACATGTCAAACTCATAAACATACTGAGTTTTTAAAGAAAATTCAGGTCTTTGGGAACTAGTCGGCCGGCAGTGCACCAAACAATCGTGTAAAATGGAACGAATTAATTCGTGAAATGTAAAAAATAAAGCGGTTACCTATCCCACCATTTCCGTCACTGTATCGATGTTAACTTAGGCTGAAAGACGTTGATGACCGACCAGAGCGAGGTAAATCTTCCAGCTTTTTAATACACTGTACCACTCATATACACGTCTTTTTCATATAGTCAATAAATCGTAAACCTTCTTTGTTCCATATTTTTGTCCATTTTAAAAATCGCAAAACACACTTTGAATGAACGGACAAAATCAAGAACTGTACGAACTAAATGACTCATTCCGCTCTATTATATGCAATAAAGCTATTTAATTGTCATTCATTGGCAATTAATTATGGTCTATTATTAAATCTCTTCGAATTGCTGCTATATTTCAGTTAAATTATTTGATAAACACGACTTATCGAATTTGACAATACATCTTGCAGAGAGTTTTTTAAAATTCCAACTAATAATAAACATGTTTTAACATTGCAACCATGTTCGCTTTATTCATGCACAATCCTTGGTCCTTGTGATCTCATTGGCACTTAATTTAGTTTACAAGGTTATTACCATAACGTTTTCCGCATGTGTGAGTATCAGATATTCGCTACACACACACGTCAAGACAACATCTATTGTGTGTTATTCACAATTGTTATTATAATTCTTCACATTCTGTTATTCCAGGTATACAAACAGGTGTGCATGTAAATGTGTCATTCACTTGTATGTACACACATATGTGTTTAAGCTGCGGTTGACATTCGTCTTCTTCATATTCTTCGTTAACATTTAGGATGCATGTCACGTCCTCTAAGCACCTGTCTTCTGTTTGTGGTTGTGGTTTTCATTTGAGTACTAATACATACATAGTATCTAAACCACTAAAATAGTTGTGTCTGTATGTAAGTGTCTTTGCTACATAGGCATATAACCATATTATGGTACTTATAATCGTCTGTTTTAATCACATTTTGCATTCCACAATTTTAATTACTTTTCTAAACTTGGATGAAATGTTAGTTGTTTGTGGTCATTGTTTTCGAATTTCATACGTTTGTTCTGTACGCAAAGCATATTAATAGATGCTGCTTTAATAAAATAGTTTACGGAAAAGTCTAATACTGGTAAAAATGTCTGATTTCGAAAATTTATTAAATATGGCATATTATTCACAGGCTAATGAATATTTTTAATTTCGGTTAATTTATTGTCATACGAAATAATCATGTTTTACATTTATAGCATTTTTATAGCTTCACCCGGGGGAGCAAAGGTATATGTACAGGGTGACGCACTAATTGCAATACAACAAGAAATTCTAATAGCTTTTTTTTATCAATGCATTTCATTTATTTATTTTCTTTATTGTATGGAAAATTCTATTTTATTTTATATAAATAAATGATTTTTAAGATGATATGCCTTAAATTATCTCCATGTTCAGTTATGCATATGTCACATCTGATCAGAGAATTATTCATTGCGGCCTGAAGGGTTCAATTCGAGATCGCCTCAATTATTGTTTTAATGGACTGTTTCAATTCAATCAAATTCCTTGGTTTCGTTTTGTACACCTCTGGCTTGACATGGGTTATGTCAAGTCAAAGTCTCGTCAGGCGGCCTGGAAAGTGAAGTTTCTGAATATTAATTTGTTTGGGAATTTTCGTTGGAGCTCCGCCATAACTGGTCTGGCTATGTGTGCAGTTTCTTTATCTTGCTAGAGCCAAATGCTGTTGAAACGCATACCTTTTCGGCTTAGTTCTGGGTAAAGGAAAACTCCTTGAACATCTTTAAATAACAGTCCCCATTGACAGTTGACAGTAGTACGATTCGTGCAGCATTCTGTATATTGTTTGATACGAGCAAAAATGCAACACTCAGAAGAAAAAGTCTTAAGTTTCAACTTTTTAAGTTGACTGATACTTTATGAAGTCTGTTACAACTTAATATTTCGCCAATTAGCAGCCGGATATTGTAAAGGAGCTATATCGGACCACCTCTTCCAGTACCTTCCAAATTGATCGGTTTTCCGAAATTCAATTTGCTCCCTATAATTCCTCATCCGTGACATGCAGAAATCAATAATTTGTTCTCTTGCATTATTTTACAATTTCAGATAAGATTTCAAAAAAAAAAAAAAAAAAATAAATAAAAAAAAAAATAAAAAAAAATAAAATAAGATAAAATAAGATAAAATAAATAAAAAAATACGAGTGTATAAATAAATAAATTGACATATTATCCCCACCCTTTCTTCACATTTTCCAATACTTCTTTAGGGTGAAAACGGAACAAATTGCTGCACCCATTCTGGTACGTTTCGTACAAATTGACCAAAATTTTGAAATTCAATCAAGATTTGTAATTAATCAGCTGTAATAGTCTAGATTTTTGTTCATTACATTGATTTACCATTCTCTGCAATAAAGGGAAAAAGTTGCTCCATTAACCACGCCCCTTTCTGGTGCCTCCCATATAAATGATCGATTTAGCAAATATACTCTTACCTCCATATCTTCCAATTGGTTATACCGAATTCGGCCAATTTGCTACATACCATACATTTGGTAATCTATGTTGTCAGAAATGGTCGGAAATGGGCGATGTTGCCACACCCATTCTGGTATCGCCCATACAAATTGTTTGATTTAGCGAAATTTGATTTTTTCATGTAATCCCTAATCGTCAATTCTATTGCATTGTAATACTAGGTAAAATGTGAAAAAATCAACGGAATGACCACGCCCTCTATGGTACTTCCCATTAAAAGTACTTAATTATACTTATATATTCGCAGATTCTTATTTTTCACACAATTGCACTCAATTCAGATAATTGAGCTTGCAACACCACGTTCCTTAGGATACCATATATACAAATTGAAAGATTTCTCAAAATCGATGGTCGTTGTAAATTTCTCAAATGGAAGGCTTCAGATATTTGTTGTCCTTTTTGTTTTATACTTTTATTGTGCTTTAATTCAGTTGGGTGAAGATATACATAAATTAGTTAACGTGGCTGAAATTTCTGTACTGGTTCAAATACTATTTCTTTAAATCTATTTCTTTCAAATGTTGGCAGCAACTGCATTTTGATGTTATAATCATTTTGATGTTATAAATTTCCTCGAAGCTTCTGGCGAGTCACTATCAATGTGCGTGGCCTGGCTATGTCCTGATGGAACATAATTCCTCTTCCATTAGCCACTAGCTTTGGCTTCTGGGCGAGTGGTTCCATCAGATGGTACAATTGTTGACAGTATAGGTCCGCATTCAGAGTCTGGCCACCGAAAAACAGCTCATAGTACTTAATTCTGAGCCAAACCCACCAAATACGTTGTAAAACCTTCCTGGCCTTTAAAACAGCCTTGGCCACCATTTTAGCCGGCTCATCGCGTATTGACAATACCATTTTCATTTGACATTGTCGCAAATGATTCGTTTTTCATTATCAGTCACCATCCGCTTCAGAAATGTTTCGATTTTGTTGCGTCTGTAAATTTAGTCCATGAGGTTTTTATTTTTTGTATTAACTCCTGTAGCTTCCACACGTGGAGCTTCTTTTCTATTCAGTCTTATACAAATTCTTATAGATAATCGGACTCTTCCACAATTTCCATTATTTTATCTCCATTTTCGGCAATTAGTCTTCAGGTCGTGGTGCGCCATTGACATCAAAATTACCGGAGCGAATCGATGAAATGAAAATTACTCGTGATGGTCAGTATCAGCACCATACACAACATTGACATTTCCAGTCGCGTGGCTTGCATTTTCGCCTTTATCAAAGAAAAACTGTAAAATGTGGTGTAAGTAAAATATTTCTGGCATCCATTTTTGACGCAAGCTTAAGCAATACTGAGTCAAGCAATCACAAAATAGTCTTGGTAGATTTTGAGTACTAAATCTTATATTTCTAACGCCATCTAGCATAATCCGATCGAACTTATACTATGCGAAATGCAATTTTCGCCTTTATCAAAGAAAAACTGTA
>JAHXMU010000104.1:20728-39943 GCA_019455685.1 Philornis downsi | reverse complement strand
ATAATAGAAATCATTTCGAATATACAAAATTTTCCATTTTGTTCTATTAGCATTATTTCATTAAGGGAATTGACCCTAATCGTTGTTATTGAATAGATATACGATTTATTCTTTAACTACCAGTCGAAACATTCCATTCTAAAAAGAGTAGAATTTAACTGATTCTCTCGTGATGATTCACAAAACATATCACAATAGTAATGTAACAACAACCACAAGCAATAAATATTCTTTATTAAGAGCAACAAACTCCCATGCTGAGTTGATTTCCCTTCTGTACTAGGAAATGAATGCATTTGTTGCTCGAATATACATTTATTACAATATTTGAGAAAAAAAACAATAATAATAATAATAAATAAAACCTCAAATCACAATGCAATACGACAAAAGCACAAACAATCACAATGAACAGATCATATCACATCGTATGTCAGTCAGCATGTGACATCATACATGCATGATATCACATACCACAACATAAACAAAAACAACATAGCTGTGGACTCGTATAACAGCTATATTATGTGCTACCGTCATGTGTATGGAAGGGGTGAGATAACTACCTAAGATGGGACATGACAAATAATTTGTATAAAGTACACTAAGCTTAAGAGCCACACAGCAATGCAGTCTGCATCGCCAAGATAACTTCAGTGAATTTTACTTTTCATATGGCGAAAGTTTACTCACGACTCTTCCCAGGAGGATCAAGATTTGAAATCATTTCACATTTATAGCATGATTGAAATTGCTCACATCGAATGGCGTATTTTCGTAGTACTCAAATCTCAATTTTGTTCTCTTTCGTTTCTAAACAACAAATTTTGCAAATGAATTGAAAAATAGGCAACAGGATTTATTTCTCCGAATTATAAATTTATTTTATCGTATTTGGTCATGAGTATTTCCATATTTTTACTGCCGGGAAGTACAGTTGACTAAATATAGAATATTTCAAATGATGACATCAATTTCTCTTTTACAATGTTTCCAATTAGGCCCATATTTCATTGCAAACATCATTCAGGGCATAATATTTATTTAATCATACCCTCACCCAAAGGAATTATAATTATATCATTTGATATCGCCAAAAATGAAACACCCAGAAGGAAACCTCTAAATGAGCTCTTCACGCGTTTCTAAGTTGATTGAACGACGTTCGTCTGTTTGACTGACTAATGAACCCGATAACGGTAGCAAGTCGTCGCTAAACTTCTTAAAACTTGCCATATCGTAGCCGTCGATTGTAAATTTTCTGCACACAAATTGCCCATATAAATTGAACGAATTACAGAAATCCAGTTTTTCCCTACAACCCCACATTCGTAAATTTTAAATGTTTATTTTATGACTCACATAGCCGATATACTCCTAGATTCATTTCTCTTACACGGTTGCGTAAAATTTAGGCAAATGTAATACACGCTAAGCGCTCGCCAAAGTAAGGTTTCACAATCCATGCTTGCACCTATCATACAAGGGCGGTCCCAAAATTAACCGACTTAATAAAGAAGATAAAAAAGATTGGGAAACATTTTCTTAATTTTTCAACATAACCACCTTTTAGATCGATATACTTTATCCAACGATATTCAATAGCTTCTATACCCTGTTTATGATAAGAATAATCTTATGCGCATCCCAAAAAATCGGCGCCATGATCTTGCCTGCAGATGGAATCGTCTTCGCCTTCTTTGGACACGATTCTCCCATTCCAGTTCACTGCTTTGGCTGTTCCTTCGCTTCAAGTGTCTCCATGTCTCATCCATGGTTATAAATCGATTCCAAACTTCGGCTTTATTGCGGTGAAACATCGCCAAACACTCTACTGAAACATCTTCACAACGCTGTTTTTGCCCTATTGGAAGCAAGCGGGGCACCCAGCTTGCGCTCAGCTTTCCCATATTCAAAATTTCCATTAATATGCGAATTATAGCACTTTTTGAAACGCTTATCATTGCAGCTAACTCACGCACCTACAAGTGACGATCATTCAATACCATTTTGTGGATTTTCTTAGCCGTTCGTCTTGGCGGCTCGTACGGCCTCATTTAAACTCTGCTACCCAATATTTTACAGCAGTAAACGAAGAAAATGCAATCATTATTCTGCGGTTTCTAGTTAGTGGGCTGTAGTAATCTAAAGTTTTGTACATTGCATTGTTTTTAGTCCCTTATAAAATTGTGGAAAAATCGATCAAGTAACCATGCCCCTTCTAGTATCTCCCATGCAAAAACCGATTTAACTCAGACAGTCTTACCTCCACATCTTTCATCAGTTCAAAACCGCCAGTCTGTCCCGCAAGGCTGTCAGCTGTTAAAAACCTGTTATCTGAAGTGTTAATTATTTAGTAAAAGGTTTGCCATTTACGAAAATGGATCCTTTAACTACCAAAGAACGCGTAAAAATAGTTAAAGATTACTACAAAAGTGGTGATTCAAACGTAGACTTTCAATCGAACAAAATGTTCTTCAGCAATTAAACTTATTTCTCACTTGATGGTTACGTCAACAAGCAAAATTGTCGCATATATTGCATGTGCAAACATTAATTGACATCTCATTTGACATTTCACATAAATAAACCATTGACTCATTGCCATGTCAATGACGTGCCAACTTTGTGAGGGAGCAACACGACAAAAGGACGAGACTAAGAGACACTTAACATAATGACAGTGAGCAGCTCATTTGCTTTTGTCAGAAGAACTTTCAATTAGCTTACACCGATTCCCTACACTTTGATGTGGATCTTCTCAATTCGAAATCTATTTTGTGGTTCAATTGACTTAAATGTCTGTGAAAGTTGTTCTCTCACTTGTGCTAATGGGTTTCATATGAGTTGCGAAGAGTGACGAATAATGAACAAATTTGTGCTAAATTAGTAAATTTCAAAACTTATTTTGTGGACTAAATATTTCTTAAGGAACATCAATTGTAATATTTTTATCTCTCTTGTTTTTGTTACAGATCTCGGTTTCCTTCAACATTAGAAATAAGTTTCTTTGAGTCTCACACAACCAATTGCCTAATATTTCATCATGAACAGTGACGAAGTTTTTGAGATCAAGAAAACTTGGGAAATTCCTGCAGCGACGCCCACAGAATCGGGCATGGCGATATTGGTGGCATTTTTTACAAAGTATCCGTCCAACTTGCAAAAGTTCAATGCGTTTAAGGATGTGCCAATAGCAGAATTAAATGTGAGTATTATTAAAGAATATTAAACATTAAATGCTATAAGCAATGATTATTTTGTGCGCGAGATATAGCTGTACCTTTTAGTATGTTTGGGTGATTTTTGATTTTTCCGTGGACGTTAAATTTGGACTTGAAACACTGGCCAAAAAGAGCCACGCCATTTGAAATAGATCAATTTGTAGACAAAATCAGTTGAATTGTTACGTAACCAAAAGATTGTTTTGCGAAACTATTAGCTCGAGATCGTATCGGTACTGAAGAACGCCGATTATGGGATATTATAGCTAATTCTGTTTCATGTAGACAATTCGGGATCGAGTAAATGATTGCTTTGCTAATTCAGGTTCTACTCGGCAACCCCTGATTGTGTCTATGTTTCGTTTATATTGGTAATACAAATTCTTGTTGCCAATTGCGGAAATTCCCGGTTCGGGTATGTTGTTAATTCCGGTTCTTGTTGCCACCATGTTGATGATTAGAATTTTTAATGTACTCCGATCTGCATCTAAAACCTCACACCGTTTCATTGAGATTTTGTTGTTAATTCCAGTTCTTATTGGCAATTAAGAATTGGGTCGACTATTCGGGTTCGTCGGCAATGTGCGGTCTTATATGAATACCTCGAGATCGTGTCGTTTGTTCGGGTTTGTTGTTAATGTTAGGAATGGAATGGTTGTTAATTAAGGCTCATATCGACAACTTGTCATCATGTCCACAATCCCGATTTGCTATATATTCAGCTCTGAACCGACAACCCAGGATCGCAAACTGCGATTTTGATACGTATCAAATCGGGATAGAGATAATGAATCGCCTATTAGCCTATTTAGGATTGTATCGGAAATTGAGCATCATATCGTTAATTTGGGACGGCAAATCACGATTTTATCAGCGATTTAGCTAAATACAAAATTTAGGCTAGGGCTACCTAAAAACTATATTACCAATGGAAAGAAGAATGTGTTCGTTTGCAGACGAAATTGTGATTACTTCGCAGAAGTTGACTTCATTTAACGCAAATTGGATTCAAGAGGCGGAAATACGATTTACTCGGTTGAAGTTTGACTCAAATAACCGAAGTTAGATTCAATTGTAGTCGGCAAAAGCTGATTACAATCAACCGATGTTGTTGAAGTTGATTTCAAGCCACCTTAGTCTGATTATGTCAACCGAACTCAGGCCTCAGCCTAAGTTGAATTCAATCGGCTGTAGTGCGATTAAGCAAACCACAACGCAGAGAGGATCCATGAGAGGATCAATCCACCAAAGTTGGACCTCACAGATTGGAATTTTATTTAACCGATCAAAGTCGGGTCCAGTCGAAGTCGAAGTTGAATTCAATAGACCAAATTCTGATTTAGCCAAGCGAAGTCGGGCTCTTAAGGCTACCAAATTTGGATTCGATGGACATAAACAAAATTGTGTTCAGACAATCAAAGTTGATTTCTACAGTTTGTAGTCCGATTTGGTTAACGAGAAAACGAGTTCAACCAACCGAAATTTGATTCGACATATCGAAGTTTGATTTAATTGGTCAAAAACGGATTCCATCGATGGAAGTTGAACACAACACACCGAAATTCGAAATAACCAACCGCAGCTGGATTTGAAAAAATTAATTTGGATTCAAAAGACCGAAATTCGACTTAACCCATTGAAGTCGGGTTTAACCAACTACATTTCGATTCATCAGACTGAATTCCGATTTATCGGACCACAGACCAAAGACCAATTTAACAGGCCGAAGTCAGGGTTAAGCAACAAATATTGAACAGTTTTGAAGCCTGATTAACCTGATTTATATTGGGCTCATCCAACCAAAAGTTTAATTTAAATAGACCCAGGTCCAATCTATTCAATCGAATTCAGTTTCTTCTACATGGCATGGCATGTTTTCAGCCAAAAAAAACCCAAATTGGTTTATCAATTAGGGAGATATTGCAGTTAGTTTTCTTGCCACTTGAACTCAGAAAGGTCATCTCAGCCCCTGCGGTTAAGAAGGGAATGCGGACAAGGCCTATCAAATATAAGAAAACTTACATTGACGTCTTAGTTTTCATGTGTTTAACCCTAACAGAAACGATTGGAATAGAGTGCAATAAAGTTGAACATAAACTTTGTTGAGCTACCCACAGATCCTTTGCCTATCAAAACGATGGTAACTAATATATGGGGTAACTTGTCCACGTAATGAGAATTACATCGAGCCATTCTATAATCCGTTATTTAATTAATAAATTATTTTATTCATTATTTGTTTTTTTTTTTTTTATTTATTTACTTGTTTTTTGTCTTTCTCCCCAAAATTTCCAGACAAATCCCCGTTTCAAGGCCCATGCTAATCGCGTTATTAAAGTTTTCGACGAATCCATTCAAATGTTGGGTCATGACTGGGCGGGGCCTAAATTGGAGGAAATATGGTCAAACCTGGCAACATCCCACTTTAAGCGTCAAATCGAAAAACAGTCTTTCAATGTAAGTCTTTCGTAGTTTGTCTCAAAACACACACAAGTTAAACGCCTTCACTATCCTTTGGACAGGAACTCAAAGAGGCCATAATGGAAGTTCTGACGGCGGCCTGTAAATTAAATGAGAAACAAACCGAAGCCTGGGTTAAATTATTGGACCACGTGTATAGCATTGTCTTCAACACTTTGGACAAACTGAAAGAGGGAAAACAATAAAATTTGTTGTAAACGGTAACGGAAATGAGCATACGACATGGCGCTATGTATTTTTAATTAATGAATGAACAAACATTTTGTTAATAACAAAACTAATTTTTTATTTGAGTTTTTTTTTCTAAAGTAAGCCTTTTAATATACGATTTTGTAAAAGAAAAATAAAAACCTATGAATGTAGTGGTATGGCTAAGTAGTTAGTTTAAATAGATGACACCAAGTCTACAATACTGCAACATTCCCCACAACACCGCCTAAACCTAATCCCAGACACTCCAACGGCTCTCAAACCGCCTTCTCCAAAATATATACAAAACGACTAAAGCTTTATCTTAATGTTGGTAAGTGTCCGTCAAAGTGTTCGATGTGTTGTACCAGTTGGATGTTAGAGTAACAATATATTGAAACCTTAAAATCTTTAGCCCACCTCTACCTTAGGAAAATAAACTAAATCTAAACGAAAAAAAAAAATCACAAAAAAACTTTTTTAGGTTTATATGAAATAATCTGTAATTTGTAAAGAAGGGATTAAGAATATCCTCAACCCCTCTCTCGACGGCTCTCTTCCTGGTTGCAAGTGCAAGTAAAAGTGAATTTTTGGTTGAGAGTAAAGAGTGAATTAGAGTAAAATTAAGCCTAATTGAATGTTTTGTAAAGTGTAAAATGCAATGAGTAAATCATATGTATATTTGTGTAATTAATAGCAACAACAACAACAACAACAACAACAATAACATCAACTAAAATTCTAACAATTAATTAATTACTAACGACTAAAAGCAAGTAATAATTAACTTTGAAATATGTTTGTTTTGTAAAGAAAATTCCAATAAAGATTACAGCAAAAATAACTACACTTGAATTTTTCGCTGAATTTCTATGAATTTTAAACGCATAATATGGAAGAGTATGTATTATTTTGATTGAATGATAAAAAACAAAAAACCAAAACAAATTCTCAGCCATCACATGAATGCGATATGGCAACGTAGCTGACTACTTCTTCTACTTCTGAAGTAAAAAAAATCGCCAAAATTTTGACAAAATCGTAATTAGCAAATCGTTACACATTCATAAGGTGTTAATTTCGAGTTTTCGATAATAGATAGCAATAATTTTAATAAGAAATTTGATAAAATAGAATATACGAATATAGAAATATTGTACGATTATCTTAAGATATCGAAATTTAATAACAAAAAACAAATTCCCTTGCACCGCATGAATGGGACATGGGAGAGTTTCTTACATTCGGCGAGTTTACACGCATTCTATATATTGAGACTCAATCAAATCATCATCGCCAGAAATGGCTCGAAAAGTTGTAGCCTCAATTTAATACAATCCGCAACAAAACACAATCCAATTGACGCAAAATGTCAATGTGTATGTTCGTAGCATGGGACGCATATTAAAAAATTAACTACGAACAACAAAATGCAATACTTCATACATATCTGCCCAAAAACAGCTCGCCTAGCAAGAGCAAAGGTGTTAGAACACTTGCACCTGGATGGAAAAACTTGTTTAAACTTCAGAAATGTGTAAGCATACAAAACGTTCGTATACTCGTATGGTTAGAGTGTAAATCAAAAGACAATTTAGAAGGTTTGTTTCGCGGTAACTGCCACAGAATGCTCACCACTCATTTCTGCCGACAAGGACGCAGAGTTAAATCAACAACTCTACCCTTCAGTAGAAATCTCCGGCCATATCAGCCAGGCGTGGCACCATTCCAACGTTTTTATAAGAGAAAGTTCCAAACTTAATTCCTCTACAACAACCATCATCATATTCCCCGGACTTAAAAGCCCAAGTTTTATTTGGCTATCTCAGGGGTGCGTTGGCAATCGCATTGTAATATGCGCAGTGTATCGCACACCGTGGGTAAGGCCTTCACGGCGAGACTCACATTAAACCCTCGTGGACTTCTCTGGACTTAAAATCACGTGGGTTGTGGTTGATACCAAAATCGCTAGTAGAAACTTTGTGCTCAAATGTGGAGTTGCATTGCAACCGGGTGCTATAGACCAATAAAGTAGCAGAGGTGGTAAGACATGCCTCACCTCCGCCAATGGGTATTATGTTTCATACTAGCATAATCAATTTTGTATCTCCTGGTTACGACGAAGGGGCTGACAATTGCAGTCAGCCCCTTTTTCTAGATAGTCCAAATTTTACTTGGCTATCCCAGGGCGGCGTTAGCAATCGCATTGTAATATGCCCAGTGTGTCGCACACCGTGGGTAAGGCCTTCACGGTGAAACTCACGTATAACAATCGTGGACTTCTGACTCCCCCGGACTTAAAGGTACTCAAAGCGCAACAACACGACGACGGTCCCTACATGAATATGTGTGCATTGTTTTTCTCTATAATTCTTTGTAAATTCTGAGAATGTCCTCATGTACCTTCTAGTGCCTTCCATAAAATTACCAACTTAATCCATATATTTGTAAAGGATTATGATTTTGTTTGAAATTTATATTTCAAGTATATATTTTCTATGTAATATTATAGGGTCTGACTATTTTATTTTACCGGCTCTTTTCAATTAAAGCCACTGGTAACTAATTACACTGGTCTACAAATTTGGAAACAAAAATTAAGTGCAGAAGAGACTCCGGCATACAAATTGGGCTATCATGTCTTGTTCATTTGTTATCGCATGCTGACCGTACTGTACAACAGCCAATACTGACACTACAATTTCGCAATTATTAATTTAACAGATGTAACGACTTGCATGGGTCTATTTCATCGGAGAGGCGCTACCTAAAGCCAGCCGTGCTCAATCGAAATTGGGGGGTGTTCTTACTCCTTGGTTAAATTGTTTGTTATGTCTGATGAAGCCCATTTTGATCTAAACGGCAATGTAAACAAATAAAATTGCCGTATATGGAGAGAATCTAATCCAGAAATACTCCATGAGAAGGAACTGCACCTAGAACAAGTCACTGTGTCATAAAGGTGCATTGTGGAGCCATACTTCTTTGAAGAAAACGGTGTAACAGTATCTGTCAATGGCAGCTCTTATTTAGCGATGTGGAGGGAAATTGTTACCCAGAATTCCGACGAAGACGTATCCGCCACAACAGCATTTGGTTCCAGTAAGATAGAGCAACTGCACACATAGCCAGCCGGGTTATGGCGGAGCTCCAACACAAATTACCAAACAAATTAATATCCAGAAACTTCACTTTCCGCTGGCCCCTAAGGTCATTTCACCTGACTGTACCAGCCTTTTTTATGGGGTTATATCAAGCAAGACGGGTGCAATACGAAACCAAGGAATTTGGCTGAATTGAAGCAGTCCGATTTCAATCTCTCAGGCCGCAATGAATAATTTTCTGATCAGATGTCGCATATGGGTGAATGAGCATGGAGGTCATTTATGGTCTATCGTTATTTTTATATGGTGATGAAAAGTGGGTCACTCACGACAACGACAAGCTAAATACTCGCTCACTCAATCGCCCACAAGCTACCAGCTTTGGCCAGTGGGAAATGAATTATGTTCCACCAGGGCAACGCCAGGCCGACAATGATTCACCAGAAAGTGAGGAAGGTTGCTATGCATCCACCTCATAATTTGGAGTCGGCTCTAAATGATTACCATCTGTGCCCTTTTTATGGCGAATGATTTTGTTGGTGAAAATTTTGTCTCAAGAGAAGCTTGTGAAAATCGGCTTACCCAGTTTTTTGCCAATAAGAACTAGGGTTTCTAAGAGATAGGTAATGGAATTATATTCGAAATGTCGAATCGACATAAATCCGATCTTTCTAACTTTAGCAAAATGAAGCACTCAATGTCATGACAAATTAGTGGATTTCTTTTTACTAAACATTCCGTTAACGTAGTTATTATCCAGTCTAAAAATAAAATGTCTGGTTTAATGCATATTGTAATTTTTATTTTATTTAATAGCTCAATATCTGCGACGTCTTATCATCATTTGTACATTTATTAGGTAGTCGCCTTCCCCAGTCAAAGAGCTCCATTTAATACCTTGGTCACCTCCGATACCATAAATGCCATTTAAATTGCTATTCAAAGAAGACAAAATAATCATTACAGCAACAATGAAAGCACGTACATTTTGCGTAATGAGTTACCTTTCATAACAATTATCGAACCACCAAGCTCCAGAAAAGATTTGAGCGCAATGACCGAAGGAATTATCATTATTTTGATCCTTCGTTGAAAACTTAGAGCCAATGTGATAGCTCAACGAATCCCCAGCAGAGCCCGAATACTTGCCTAGTTTTTTCAAAACATATTGCTCTCTCTCACTGCCAATGGCGAATGAATCATATTTGGCGTATGCAGACCTCAAGGATTTAGTTTCCATTAGTATCATCAACTCTTGGGGTTCTTCGAAATTTGTCAGGGCATACAGTTTATCTAGGCCAATAAAAAAGTTTGATTCGATGTCGCCAAAGCCGTATTTATATTCCTTCCAGTTGAGGTAAAAATCAACAGAGGCGTCTTGCCGCTTCTGGATAACAGTCCAATCACCGCCATCCGTATGGGCATCACATTCGACGATAGCAGTCTCATTGCCCAATGCCGGAAATTTAATTAAGTAATATCCACTGCGTTTTGTGAAGGCTGTAGCTTCGGCACAATTGGAAGGCAGATCCACACGTATATCGAACATGGGCAAATTAGCTAAATTTTAGATTAGAATGGATTTTTATACATTTATACGTTATTTTATGAATAAACAATATTCAGATTGATTCAGATTCCAGTAAACTACCTGCACTAGTAATTTCCACAGCAGATCTGAAATTGAATATTAAAAAAAAACGTTATTATTATTGCCTTTTGGTTTTGGTGCAACAGAATTTTCAATTAATTTTTATATTTCACAGGAAATGAACAATCAAAATATGGCAAGTTGTTATATTTGGAAAATGCACCTCATCAAGTAGTGCGTAATACAGATTCTGTACAATTTTTTTCTACAAGAAGTCCAATTTAGTAGTTATGAGACTCTAAAATTGTTTTTACGAGTCACATAACATTTATTTTAAAAGTTCTAACCTCCATTAAACATTTTAATTTTTTTCTATTTAAATGCTTATTTCAATTGAAACTTTTTTGCTCTTTACAGTCATGTTTTCAAATATGAGATCCGAAATTTCTTTGGATATTTTTCATTAAAAGTTAATTTTTTCAAAGACTTCTCTTAAAATGTACGAAGGCTATCGCAAACCAATCGAACTGGGTATAAATGATGCCAATAGTTTGAAACAAATTATTTCAGTAAAAAGTGGCAACCTTATAAAACATATGTTTTAAGTTTCAAGGCCCTACGTTGTTTAGTATTCATCAAAAGTAAACGAAGTGAGTGAATATTTAAGCTGAACTAGATTCTACTCTGCGGAAGTCTGCTTCTTCGTTTACGCCTGCAAAATACTGGATAGTAGAGTTCAAACGAGCCCACACCAGCTGCGAAGACAACCACTGTAGTGGTCAATCGATCGACGTGTCCATGCCAGACACGGTTAAGAAAATCCACAAAATGGTATTGGATGATCGCCGGCTGAAGGTGCGTGAGCACCTTCATCTCAAAAGTGATTCAGATGACAGGTATTGAACAGCTGACAGCCTTGCCAGATCGGCGGTTTTGAAACCACTAAATGAATAACCCTGCATTTCTCGTTTATAGTGTTCTTAGATGTCCAATTGTGAAATTATATCCCACAATTTCAATCGTAATAGTTTAGTTAAGTCTTCTGTTATAAAACGGCAGAGATTTTTTTGTACTCCCAATATATCTGCCCTTACAGGAACAAGAGATTTAACTCCCAATTTAGTGTTTTGAAAGAAATGTCTGTTACGGAAATTTGTTATAAACTTCGAAATATACTGAATTTTGAAATTGCACTAGAACGACTACATTCTTCTTAAGAGCATAGACGGTAATGGCAAAAGACGTAGTCTCGCCTATTAGAATATTTAGAGATATCACGTAATTTTTCAAAAATCTTGCTATTGCAAAATTGCTATAATTTCTGAACTATACTGAATTTTTTGCTGAGGATTGGACGTAAACATGTGTCTAAATTAGGAGAACAATAACAACCAACTCCACTTAAGTGGTTTTTGCTTGTGACCACAGATATTATGCCTACTGTGTTGAAGCGTACTCGTAAATGTTCTTTAATAGGAAGAAGCAGGCACAAAACATATAACTGAACAAGCAGTTTTAATGGAAACTATCACAAATTTTATGTTGATAGACTCAAGTCTTCCTAAATTTAATGTGATTTTAAATATTAAAAACCCTTTTTTTTTGGAATAATAAATTTGTCACAAATTTGTCGCCGAATTACCTTAAGTCCATAGTTTCTTGATGGTTTGATTGGCCTTCAGGTATAGATTTACGCCCATTGTCCTCTTCTAAGCCCTATAAGATGATATGCATTGTGAAACGCTGTATATTGTTCTTATACTTTCATTTATTTACTTTGCCCTCAGTATTGTTCCCAGAAGTATTTCCAGAAGTTATACAAATAATTGCCAAATATAAAACAAATTTCCAGTTCAGCATTTTCGATTTGATCAGCGCAAAGTTGGTTGTAACACAAACTAATTTGAAATGCGGACTCGTTTGCCAATTTATATTTAATAAACTGAATATAAATTATCTTATCGAAAATTTAAAACATAAAATATATGTTTCAATTAATAGCAAAATGATAAAGCTATTTCAACCACAAATTTGGCAGCAGTTTTATATGTTTATTGGTGTTGATTTACAATTGGATGTAGCACAAACAGATTTGAAATGCGGACTCATTTGCCGATTTATATTTAATAAACTGAATATAAATTTTAATATCTTATCGGAAATATAAAATATAAAATATATGTTCCAATCAGTAGGAAAATGACAAACCTAATTCATAAAGTTCGACAGTAGTTTTTTATGTTTATTGGCTTTGATTTAGGGCAGAATTGCCATAATTTATAATTTCTATTTATCAAGCGTTCTTGTGTTGATGGTCAAAAAATATACATTACAGTCCTTTATGTGCGGCACAAGAAAACGAATTTCAAGCAATTGGTTTTTTTTTCTTTTCTCCAGTTCGTTGCATCAAAATTTGTTAGGGTGTCAGATCTCTGGTTCTGGTTGCCTTTAGAGTATTATTTGCCCCTTCTGCTCATTTCCTCACTGGAATGTGAAGTGTTTTCGTTCATCGGCTCGATATTGCCGTCACTTGCTTGCTAAAATGAGATACAAGAGCAGTCCCAAAACTAGCCGACCTAACGTATAGATGGTGCAGGTAGTTTGAGAAAAATAATTTTGGCAAAAAGTGGCAACCTTGTAGAACATACGGTTTAAGTTTTAAGGCTCCGCGTTGTTAAGTATTTTTATATAAGCCATCAAAAATAAACAATCTCAGTGAATTTTTAAAAACGACAAAAGTTGGACGTCTCAGTCCAACCAATATAAATACAGTGTCCATGTCAGACACGGTTAAGAAAATGCACAAAATCATATTGGATTATCGTCGACTGACAGTGTATGAGTTGATTGAAATGATAGGCATTCCAAAAAGTGCTATACATCGCATATTAATCGAAGATTTAAAGATAAGAAAGCTGTGCGCGAAATGGGTGCCGCGCTTGCTTTCAATAGAGCAAAAACAGCGTAGTGAAGATGCTGAAATGTTTGGCAATGTTGCATGACAATAAGACCGAATTTCGCATCGATTTATAACTATGGATGTGCCATGATTCAACCGCTTCACACCTGAGACAAAGAAGCAGTCAAAGCCAAAGAAGTCAAAGCAGAGGACTGAAGTGGGAGAATCGTGTCCATCTGCAGGCAAGCCCATGGCGCATGATTGTTATTTCTATTAATTATCTTCAAGAAGGAAAAAACCGTCAACAGTGAATATTATGCCAATTTATTGCAGCGGTTAAATGATAAAATTATGGGAAAAAGGCCACTTTTGGCGAAAAGGAAAGTTTTGTTTAAGTGATGAAATTGTGGGAAAAAGGTCGCATTTGGCGAAAACGAAATTCACATATATAATTCCAATATCCATTATTTCGATGGCCAAAATTAATGAATTAAAGTCCGAATCGATTCATCACACACATTATTCGTCAGATTTAGCTCCCTCGGGCTATTTTCTACTTCCAAGCTTGACAAAATGGCTCGGTGGTAAAAGATCTGCCAACAATGAAACAAGAAGTTTGACAGTTTTTACTACAAACAGTTTTTACTATTACAAACAGCGTGCAGAAGCTATCGAATATTGCTGGAAAAAATGTATCGAGCTTAAAGGAGATTATATTGAAAAATAAAGAAAATTTGTTTCCCAACTTGTGTCTTCTTTGTTATGTCGGTAGCATCGGCTGAAGTAGCATTGTAGTGGCCTGAGTTAAGCTGAAGGGCCATAAACCTTTCAGAAATAAAACACTGGATTTACTTTTGTTTAGATTTACTGAATAGAGGTCTTATTTATTCAATTACTTATAGTAAATGCTTGAATAGTTGTTGAACGACTTTATGATAAAGATCAACTTCTGGTGGATGCTCAGGGCTTTGGTTTTTATCAGGATAATCGAAAGATTTGCTTTCTTTATTTGCTGCTTCTCAGGAGGGACAGTAAGCCGAAGCTTCTGTGCTGAGGAACAGTAAACCGAATCTGCATATAGCAAACAATGTTTGAGATATACCAAAACACCACATTTTATAACTAAAATATCATAACCGATATTTGAGGTGTTTTGCTGATATTCTACGATGGGTTTGGAAATGAAAGTACAGAAAAAACTGACTACACTGCCCACGACAAATACGTATTGCTCAAGAAATACGTACTCTGCAATTAGGTGAGCAGTAAGTTTCATGACCACTTCTGGACGTTTCCATTTGGAGCTATCCCCAGGGCAATAGACCAATGGAGTTTTATTTTCTGTTCCCAACATAATTGAGACATTTTTAATCATGTTATATGAAATTGTGTGATTCTACTCTAAGTTTGTATAAAAACATATACGATTGTTAAGATCAGTGGCTTATGCGGCGTCGAATCATCATTTTCACCGCCTTAAGGGAGCTTTCGTATCCGGAGAAAGTGAGCCAATTAACACCTTTGCCGTGCGTATTGTCCCCATAAACGCCATTCAAATTACTGTTAACAAAAAATGAAACAAGTTAGTAGCAATATAAATGACTAGACAATATGTGATAAAAAGAAATCCATCATTTTTTCTTGACATTGAAGGCTTTATTCAACATAGTTAGAATGATCCAGTGTTGGCCAAATATGCCAAATTTTGTTCGTTAACTTGTGACTCCCGTTAACTTGAAACTCCCGTCCATATTGGCAGAAAACCTGAGACAATCGATTTTCACAAGCCTCTCTTGAGTCGAATTTTTAATCAGCAAAATCATTCGCCATAGAAAAGAGCAGGTAAAAGCCGACCACTTCTGGTCAGTTTAGGTCCAACTAAGAGTTTATCCATAGAGAAACCACTGATAGTGGATGAATCCTCACCAATCCCTCCAAACCCTCAGCAACACATTGCCGACCGTCAATCCTGTCTTGGCCACTGTTTGCTCTGTTTTCAATTGATGTTTCTGCAAGTGAGCCACTTTGCATGCCCGGTCATCATCCGCGATACATCAACGATTCGCGGATGGAAATTCAATTCATGTGCGTTACCTGGTACGAGTTTAACACATATTCAAGCGGTTCAAACGGTTTTTGTGCAGTGTTTGGAATCGGCAAAACAAAATTGTTACAAAGCCGTTACAGCGTCAAAAACGTAAATAGTATTCCCATTTTCAATTGATTGACTTACGTTACCGCTAGTTCGAATAAAAACTGTAAAATATTACATATTTTCTTGTTGGTGTTCATCTTTGAGCAGCGTTCAAACAATATTGAATCAAACAATTACAAAAATGTGAGCGTTGACCGAAGTCTTTTCATGTGTAAGAATGACATCTTATCTTTGTAATGCCATCTAGCGTAACCCAATTGTACTTATGCAATAAAGCCACCTAGCGAAAAAATAGTAAATTTCTTTTTATTGTACACGTATAAACAGCAAACATTACCTATGATGACACACTCTATACCACCATGCTCCCGAATACTTATGGGCACAATTTGTAGTACCGCTGTCGTTATCCCGATCTTTTGTTGTAAACAAGCAGCCCACATGGTAACGCAATGAATCGCCAGCCGTTCCTGAATAATTACCAATAGTTCGAAGAATGTAGTTTTCCATTTCCCCACCGATGGCAAACGAATCATATTTCGCATAGGCGGTGGTCGAATCATTCTTTTCCATTATAATAAGCAGCTCTTGGTCGCCCGCAATATTTGTTAGCTCGTAGAGTTTGTTTAAACCGATAAAGAATTCTCCTTGAAGGTCACCAAAGCCCTCCTTGTACTCACTCCAGTTACGATAAAAATCAACGGAACCATCTTGACGCCGTTGAATGACCGTCCAGTTGCCACCTTCAGTATCGGCATCACATTCCACAGTGAATGTTTCATTGCTTTTTGGGTTGGGTTTGATATCGTAAAGACCGGAGCGTTTGTTAAGAGCCGTGGCTTCAGCGCAATTCATTGGTAAGTTATGCAGTTGACTGTAAGATGAGAAACAAAGAAATTATTGTAGAGGTGAGAGCAGACAGGTACAGATAACCGAAATGTGCAATTGCAATCTGAAATGTCACAGAATCAAAAAACGTCATTGTCCCTCAGAATCGAATCTGAGAGAGATAATACGAAGATGGTTCAGCAATCTTCATCGAAATGGGTTCAATATTGTGAAGAATTTTCATTGCAAATGAAAACAATTAGAAAAATAAATGATAAAATTTAGAAAAACTAGTAAACATACGCAAAATTGGAAATGCGGCCAGAGGTTACAGGCAAAGTCAGGGTTTCTCCCAACTTACTTAACATCTGGCAAAAACCTAAATGTAGAGTACGTCCATTATGACTTTCTTCCCAGCGTGTTTGCCATGTCGACAAGACACATTCGTCCAAGAGCCCCTAAGCTCAGCCCTACTCATGCTCTCTACCCTATCAATGGGCCAGTCTGTTGCCGTTAGTGCATACCCTTTCCTGGCCTTGAATTGTGTTGCACGACGGATCCAGCGGGGCACAGAGCATGCACAGAAATACTCTCCTGACGTTCTTTACTGGCTCTACCGCCATTTCTGCCATCTCACCGCTATTTGATTATAACCGTTTTCACTTGGCGCTGTCGTAAGTGTGTCACTTTTAGTCAGCAGTCACCATCCGTTTCAGAAATAGGTCGATTTTGTTGCGATTCAGCAACGAATCGCAGCTGGAAATTCGGTCGATGATGTTTTTTTTTAATTAACTTCTGGCGCTCATATTTCGAGCTTCTTTTTGTATCTAACCTTATCCAAGTGGCTTCAAATGTTTTTTTTTTGTGCAATTCTTAGCTTCTGGGCTGTTGAAACACTGCCTACATAATGGTTGTTTAAGCCCGTCCTAAAGAAGTCAGAATTTAACCGGAATCTCTATTCCACACCCGTCGACTTGTAATATGTCTTGTCACTCTCTTATATGAAATATCTCTTGTTACTGTATTGTAGTATCTCTTGTCACTATCTTGTAATATGTCTTTCTCTCGCATTCTAGCAATGAGAATTGCTCCACAACTCTGGCTTTCTGATCCAACCTCAGCCAAATAAAGTTGTGTTTTTCATCCCGAAGAGCACCTTAAAATTTAATCCTTTTACCCTCAATTTTACCCTATGGGAAAATATCTGTCGCATCCCCATTCCTCCCATATACATTGAGTGGACTTTGCAGTTTCAATAATTATATCGACATTTTTGACAATCTTCCAGCTGGTAGTGCATTCTTGACATCAAAATTACCGGAACGCAATCGGTGAAACTTAAATTGCACGTGATTGGCTGTTACAGCCAGCTTTGCTGGTGTCATTCTTGACATCAAAATCACCGGAACGCAATCGGTGAAACTTAAATTGCACGTGATTGGCTGTTACAGTATCAGAATACTATTCGTATTTTCAGCCGCCTGGCTTGTGTATTTTCTCTTTGCTGGTGTCTATCTTTAACGCACGCTCTTATCTTTTTAACGCCATCTAGCGTAACTCAATCACGCATATACAACGCAGGGTATAGATTTTTAAAGCCATCTAATGGATTTCTTTTAACTATATCTTGTATTAAAAGGACAAGTACATGTTAGATGTTCTATTTCATCTAAAAAGAACTCGGAATAGGCTAAGAACTGTACAATCAAAGTTGGCCATTGAAAAAAATTATTTTTTTTTTTAGAGAAATCTCTGTGCTCGCTACTTTACCTACCTCATTCGCAAGCGCTCAACAGCACTCTTTAACTGGTTTATTTCGTCGATCATCATTTGAAGGGACTTTGAATCTCGGTAGATGTTGAAATTCTGAAAGGCACATGCAATTTAATATTATATTTTCCATATTTCGTATAATACTGGTATAAAAAAAAACACTGTCTAATTTCTTCCGGAAGCAGGAAAGGTTAAAGCAAATTTTCTTAGGAATTCGTTCCGATATATAAAGGATTGAGACACGATATTATTTAATTCTTTTAAGATAACACCAAAACATGAACCGTTCTCCCAATTAAATTTACAAACATTTTGAAAAGAATTTCCATAAGTTATGACGGCAAAATGTGAAACAAATATCACAAAAAGCGTTCCTCTGATACTAAACATTCTCTAGCGGAAGACTAATTATCGCAAGCGTTAACGAGCTGAAACTAAATTTTATTTCATCAATGCCAAGAAAAATAGCCACTAAATGGGAATGTAATTATGCTTACAGGAAATTGTTTGAAAAGTCCCTGATAGAATTTGTACACGCTACAATATGGACAGTATGTTGAAATGATTATTTCGTTAGTAACATCGCGGATTCCATTAATCATTTAGTTTTTGATCGAGTTTTTCTTTTACCATACAAAAGTCGATTTTTAAACTTTTTACAACATGAAAATCGATTTCAAATTATCGATATCTATATAAATAAAAATCAAATGCCGTTCGTTGGTAAGGACATCAGTTGAGAACGGCTGGACCGAATTGAACATTTTTTTTTTAATGTTCGTCATAGTCCAACTTAGGTTTTTATGGAAAGAAAAATTTACCACGCCCACTTTTACGCCCACTTTTTTCGATTTATCTGAAATTGTAAAACTGCTACACCGATTTGGCTAATTCTTTTTTTAAATGTTTGTAGTAAATGTTTCCAGTGCTGCTACAAATATGGGTGGGATTGGACAAAGGGGCGTGGTACC
>JAHXMU010000104.1:0-20718 GCA_019455685.1 Philornis downsi | reverse complement strand
ATTGAAAGATCTCTGGAGCGAAGAATAAGGACGTCGATAACTTGAATTTGAGTATTCAAAGTCAAAGCGCTGGGGAACTGCATTCGTACAAATCCGTTGACAGCGTGACCGAAGAGGTTGAAGCGACAAACTATCCGACGGAATTTTTGAACTCGCTTGATGTGCCAGGAACACCGCGGCATAATTTACAGCCGAAGGTAGGATCGATCATAATCATGTTGCGGAATCTGAATCATCCGAAATTGTGCAACGGTACGCGGTTGTCCATCAAGAAACTGATGAACAATGTGATTCAAGCGACTATTATCGAGGGCAAATTCAAAGAAGAAGAAGTCCTTATTCCACGAATTCCGAAAATTCCAACTGATCTTCCACTCCAATTTAAGCGGATTCAGTTCCCCATTCGATTGGCTTTTGCGGAGACAATAAATAAATCGCAAAACCAGTCGTTGGTAGTCTGGGGGATTAATTTCGAATTTCCCTGTCTTTCGCACGGTCAGCTGTACGTTGCCTGTTCGCGTGTTGGGAAACCGTCTTCGTTGTTTGTTTTTGCGCCGGAAAACAAATCAAAAAACATTGTTCATCATATCGCTCTCTACTGATTTCGATTCCACTCAAATAAATCGCATTGAAATTTGAACTATCTGTGTTTTATGATTACTCGAGAGTTTATCTCAAGGCGTTAAATTGTGGCGAGTCGAAGTTCGCCGGGTACGCTAGTTTTTAATAAAAAAAAGCTACATTGTGCAAATCAGGCCGCAAAGTTATATTTAAAGTCGAAAACATGGAATTCCATTACATCAACTTTTATTAATCGAATTGTTGTCGAAAACATGGAGTTCCATAAAATTAGCTTTTAACTAATAAAATTCTTGTAAAAAAAACATAAAGTAATAAAAACTTTTGAAAGCCGAAAACATAGAATTCCATAACAACAACTTTTAATTAATTGTATATATACTCGTATATATATATATATATATATATATATATATGTATATTTAAAGGAGAAATTAAAGGAAAACGAGGTAGGGGTAGAAGAGAAACATCATGGCTGAAAAATATCCAGGACTGGACAGGATATAGCGATGAAAATGCATCTCTACATGCCGCTAAGAACAAAGAGTGGACCAGTTTTATGTAACAACATGTAAAACTTTTACATATAAAAAATATGAATTGAATGGCCGATGGCATTAAATTCTTCTTCTTCTTATTTACTTAAATTAATAATTTTTTTGAGCTATTCGTATAATGATAGTAGTATGGCCGTGGCGTGGTTAGTATTATATATGCGACTATCGTTCGCATGACCGCGGGTTCAATCCCTCACACAGACACTTATCATTATTTAAGCGGCGATCATCTCCATGTGTCTGACGAATACTTTGATTTGTCGAGTAAGACCTCCCATATCTCATTCATGGCATGAAAGTCAATTTGTGTTTATCCTTTTACCCATGCAGTTAGTAGCATAAAAACTTTTTACGCCCTATGAATTGGCATAACTACTAATGTGTTATTATATTATTATACGGTGTAGAAATATTCTACCATGTCGAATTGTTCTCGTATCCAGTTGTTCCTTATCAGTTGTGGTTAAACGGGAATTTACGTTGCCCACACGTTATGCAATATAAGTAAAAAAGGAAAAAAAGGCGAAAGATTAAATTTAATGAGGTGATATTAGACAGTGCAAGAAATTTTACAAGCGTCTCTGCTGAGAGTTCATGAAATTTTCCATGGCAAATTGATCTCCAGTAGAGGTGACATAAATTGGCCTCGACGCAGTTATGATTTAACCCTTCTGAAATTTTTCCTGCGCAGTTATCTCAAATCAACAGTCATGTCCGTTAAGAAATAGCAGCCATTACTGAGTCTAGTTGGTGAGTCATCATATGAAACTTTACTGTTCGCTTAAAAAAGCGCGAACGTGAGGACGATGCATTTGAACGTTTTTATTTGTAAGAAATAAATTTTCAATTTGTATACATTAATACAATACAAACACAATCATTAATAATTTTTTTTTTTTTTTTTTTTGATAAACGACTTATATTTTATATTTTGGCCAGTTAGTTAGCGCTGTTTTGCTCACTGATAAAAACTAAAAAAAGTTTTTTAATTTTATTTTTTAATTTTTTTTTATTTTTTATTATGATTGTAGTGTTCAACTATCCCCCTTTTTTCAGAAAACCGTGTTTTCAAGTTATTCGAAAAAATACTTTTTCCAGATCCGGTTCTCAAGTATTCGATCAACAAAAAAAACGAAGAAACCAGGTTTTCCGAATTTTCTCTATGGAGCAAAGTTAAAAGGAAAACCACTCATATTTCTGAAGCGCTATTAGGAAGTACTAGTACTAAGGGACAATTTTCGTTCATTACGGGGTGATTACAGTCATCATAATCGGCATTCTGTGCAATTAATAGGTAAGATTTTGAAGAACTTTGAAGAGATTTGAAGCATTATAAATGTGGTCAAGCCTGTGCATCATCGCAATGTACGCACTGTCGAAAATATTGCTTCTGTTAGCGAAAGTGCGGCACATAATCCGAATTTGGCGAATTATAAATTGGATAGGCAATTGAACATATCTTGTTGCGTGACATTGCATCGCATCCAAAGCAAATCGCTTTTCGACTTTTTCTAAAAACATCAATATTGTTTACTGAAAATAGGCTCAAGGATAGTGGTTACTTCTATCAGTTATAAACTAGGATGTACGCGAACAGAAAACGTGAAAAGAGACAATAGTCGATTTTGATGATGAGTACGATCGCTAACGGCGCGACAAATTCCATGGTGAGCGAATCTCTGGTGACAGTTATCGTTCCGAACGTCGTGATCATAGACGCGGTCTATGGACGCGGGGCTGGCGGTCGCTACGATTGGCCGGAACGAGGTAATGCATTGAAATAGGGAGTCGGTGGCCCTGGTCTCAGGCCAGATTTTTGTGATTACAGAGGTGCCAGAGATTGTTATGGCTCGCCAGATAGAGGAATGGAGCCTGACAAGCGTATGCGGCCGGAATGGGCCGATGATATGCGCGTAAATCCTAGATATGATCCTTATGATCCATATCTGCTACACGCTTGGAATGAGCACTATGCTGCACGTAGTTTGCACAGTGCTTACGAAATTGGCTTAGCCCATGGTGGTCGTGCACGTGAAGCAGCCGTGACATGCAAACACAACCAGGCATGATGACATTAAAACAATTCTTAGATACCCAGGATGATGCTATTTCAGGCACAGAAGTCCCACGTAGATACAATGAATACAAATTGGAGTTCAAACGGCAGCAAATGAACGAATTCTTTGTGGCCCAAAAGGACCAATAGTGGTTTAAAAACACATACCATCCAATGGACAGCGTGAAACATAAAGAAGAGCAATACAGTTTTCTTAAGAAACACGTTGACGTATTCGAAGACTTGCTTAAAAATGGCGTGATCTCTAAGGTCTCCGTTGACACCCTACAAACTGAACCACTGTTAAGATTGTTGTTCTTAAATTCGACTGAGGCACTGATGATGATCTTAAGATACTGGACGAAATCCTGAGATAATTTTCGATAAAAAGACAGACAATGATGACGATGTCATTATTACATCTGTAGAGAAGAAACATGATGATGCCGATGATGAAGCGAAATGAGTGAAACCGCATCCAAATCACCGCCAAAGTGGATCGGATAACAAAGAAAATTGGGACGATGTTAACGCCGCAGCTGATCCTAAAGAAGAAGCCAACAAGGAGGAGAAAAAGAAAAGATCTCTGAAACGCAAACCCAACAGCTCGGGTTCCTCTTCCTCATCAAGTTGCTCGTCAAGCAGTGAGGATAAAGCTGGCGACAAAGATGCTAAGGACAAATATAATTTAAAGCCTGTAAAGCGAAAGACCACACAAAATTTAATCGACCAAAATAACGACTATTTGAAATAAACTTACCAGAAAAGTGGACGCCGGGTCAGGGAAGGTTACCCGAGATAAAGGTGTAGCTATAAGAATCAACAACAAAATTTATAACAGTGGAAGCGAAAAAAATATAGTACAATAAGTTTGTAGTATTTTTGTGTTTGTGTTGTTTTGTATCGAGAAGTCAGTTTGTGTTAATTTAAGTTTTAGTATTTTTTTGTAAGGGCCCTTAACATCGAGTTGGGCTCGCTTCAAACAGCAGACTAGAACACTGTAAATTGAATCCATTAGTATTTTCGAAAGTGGTAGAAACAATCTAGATTAACAGAGTTCCATTAACTAGAAAATTATATTTTATATTATTATTAAAACTATCAAAAAGAACCAATAAATAAGTGCAATTGTTAGTTATAGATAAATCACTATGTGGTAGTTTTGGCCATGAGGACAGAGGCATAGATTTATGGAGGACTAAGGTGAGTGTATGTGGAAAGTGGGACCCATAAAATGAAATAAAGGAGAAGCTATGGGCCATGGCAGGGCGGGCATAGTGCGAGGGCCGCTACAACAAACTCTCTTGGTGAAATCGGTATGTTTTGTCTAGTGTTTTATTTTTCTTCAGTCCTTGATAACAAATACTTTTCTTGTTCGTCCACTGGAACTGTAGTTAAAGGGGTTGTAATCCCCCTGAGAGTCCGAGCTGTCGGAGAATCAACCATAGTGACATTTTGGGGCACGTAACAGTCTTACGGCTCATTATGGCGTATTTTGGATTTGGATGCGCGCTTCCATCCATATGGAGTCCAATTGACGCAACACTTAAGGCCGGCTGACCATTCACAACGCCGTAGATATACTGATTGGGTGCTACAGCAACGGACTTTCAATGCTGATTTTTCGAACAAAATTTTCTTCAGCGATGAAGTTCATATTTCATTCGGTGGTTACGCCAAAAAGCAAAATTGTCGCATTTGGGACTAGGAGAACCAAGAAGTCATTGTGGAAAAGCCATTGCATCCAGAAAAAGTGTCTGTTATGGTGTAGAGATGTCATTGGACCGTATTTTTTCAACAGTTACGCTGGAGGAACCATTACCGTCAATTCAGATCGCTATGGCCGTATGAAAACCGACTTTTATTGCCCTGCAATGGAAGATTATCCTTATGGTTGCAACAAGACGGCGTCATGAGCCACACAATACGATCGAAGAGAGAAAGCGTAATTCAGAAAGCGTAATTTCACGTTTCGGCGACGTCAATTGGTCACCAAGATTATGCAATTTGACGCCGTTAGACGTTTTTTTGTGAAGCAACGTCAAAAACCGTGTTTACGCGGATAATTCCCAAGCGTTGGAGCTTTCGAAAACCCACAATCGTGAATTTATCGCCGAGATACAGTCCGAAATGTGGCAAAAAGTAGTTGAAAACTACCTCAAAAGAATCCACCGTTGCAATCAATCCAGAGGCGGTCATTTAATTGACGTTGTATTTCGTACACAATGACAAGATCCAAGCATTGTAATAAAACAAAAGTTTCATCGAAATCGTAGTTTTATGTGTATTTCATTTAACTTCAGTTTTGAAACCGAAAAACAGATAATCCGTTATTAGTATATAGTATATTTGTTATATATAGTATATTAGTAATCAGTTGGAGTCCAAAACAAATCGCTTAACGAAGTTCTATAATAGTAATATGGATAGTCAAATGTTATAAATGTTGAAATAATTTCTTAAGTTACTACTTGAAAAAAATTTGAAATAATTAAATTTTTGGAATTGTCATGGATAAACTGCACGCTCTGACGAATTTCGATGGTCCCCAAGAATTGCTTACTTATGGAAAATCACGAGTATGGTACGAGTATGAATTCAGCTTTCGCTAAATATGATTCCTTTGCGATTGGTGATGAATGTGATAAATATGTGTTGAAACGAATTGGCAAATACTCAGGGACAGCAGGAGATTCTTTACAAGTGCAAATTGGATGCAAATTTTCAACTAAAGGTCAGGATAATGATAATCACGGCACGTCAAATTGTAACAGTTTATCCATATATTCTTCCAGGATTGTAGGTCAAGTGTGGACATTTTCAACATGGAAATCATTTAAGCCAATGTCTTTTATACGTTCTCAATCAAATATGTTGCTACAAAGCTACGCAAATGTTTAAAATATTCGAAAAGCATAATGTTGGTTCTTTATTTGGTTCAAGATGGTTTATCTATTAGCAATTAGTTATTATTGCTAATATGCAAATTGAAAAATTTACAAAATTGGTTGTGTTGACTCAGCTGAATGGACGGAAAGCTATTTCGTTATGGGCCAAAATACCATCTTCGGCGCCCTTAGCTGTAGATATTTCCTTGAGGATTACCGCTAGCTTAGGGGTTTATAACTTCACAAAACAATTGAGAAGTCTTACCCACTGATACTAAAATGTTCTCAACGAAGAGCACAAATCAAATACAAGTTCTTTTCTATGCATTCGTCCATCGGACACAACAAATAAACCGTAATGAAAAGCTAAGAGTGCACCTTTGGTGTGCTATGTTCGTTTTTGAATTTATTTCTTATTTATTTCATCTTCAATGTAACATGATTTTTGGTTTTTTTATTCGGTTCAAGATCGTTTGTCGAAAACAATTTAGAAAATAAGTTTTTTGTACTAATAGCGACAACATCAGCTTATAAAGTTATGGCAGCAGTCTATACATGTGATTTGTTCTTATGATAATCAGAAGCAATATTGTTTCAAAATCATTATAATTATTGTACTGAAAGGGTCAGAAGCAAATTTCGGTTATTCTTATAAATTTAAAATTTTAGTTAACACAAAGTCATATTCAAAATATTTTTGTAATTTTCCAAAAAAAAGTGTTAATCGAACCGCAAAAAAAACAGTTAAATCGGTAATTCTAAAATGGCGTTTTCGTCAAAAATCCAGTTTGACGGTTTTCGATAACTAAAACCTTGCAATACTCGTGTGTATTCATTTAGCTTTATTGTTAGACTTAATGAAAGAGCTTACAAAATATAGGTATAATAACATTTGTAGCGAATATTTTTTTTCATAATCTGGTCTCAGTGTTTGCGGCGTCTTATCATCATTTGAACATATTTCAAAGAAACTGTGTGACCAGCCCAAGTATACCAGTTCAAACCTTTTCCATGGGTTGCGTCACCGTAATGACCATTCAAATTACTATAATGAAATATAGTTTATGGGAGAAAAAAAATAAATTTCAGTTCTCAAAATTAACTATTATTGTACACATTTCATTAGAAATTTACCTCCAATGACACTTGTTATACCACCAACCACCCATATATATCTCAGCACAATTTGACGTGCCATGATTATCATTATCCTGATCTTTAGTTGAAAATTTGCAGCCAATTTGCACCTGTAAAGAGTCTCCTGCTGTCCCTGAGTATTTGCCAATTCGTTTCAACGCATATTTATCACATTCACCGCCAATCGCAAAGGAGTCATATTTAGCGAAAGCTGAATTCATACTCGTACCATTGGTTTGATTTTCCATTAGCACAAGCAATTCTTGGGGACCATCGAAATTCGTCAGAGCGTGCAGTTTATCCAGGCCAATAAAGAATTCACCATCGATGTCACCAAAGCCAGCTTTGTAATCGGACCATGGGCGAAAAAAGTCCACAGAACCATCTTGACGTCTTTGGATGATGGTCCAGGTGCCACCCTCGGTGCGAACATCACACTGTACAAGGAATGATTCGTTGCTGAATTTTCCCAGTTTGATTTTATAGAAACCGCTACGCTTGGTGCAATAGGTGGCTTCGGCGCAATTCGAGGGAGTGCCCAAAATTTGACTGAAATGGATGAGAACAAGATTGATCAATTGTTAAGAAACTGTTCTAGAAACATTCACAACATAGCAATTTCTTACGGTTATAATTTTTAAAGTTTACCCAAAAGTAAATCAAAAATTTTAATGCGTTTCACAGCCAATTTTGTCTTCACGCTACGATTTATTTGTTATCTGAAACATAACCAGAAACGCACATTGATTCAGATTCCAATTCAAAATTATACCATCTCCTGAAGGAGTGAAGGTTTATATAATTTGAAAGCAAAAAAATTTAACATCCAGAAAGAAGCATTTCAAGAATCAAGTAAATTTTCAGGAAATGTGTTTCATGCATTTCTAAGTCGCTTGAGCGATGTCCATCTGTACAGCTATCTGACTGCCTCTATAACTGAAACTTTGTACAACATGGCGCAGCTTAATGTCTTGTTAGAAGGTAGACGTAAATTGTAAAGGTGCCATATCGGTCCGCCCCTTCTCGCACCTCCTATATGAATTAATCGATTTTCCAAAACTCCTAAGCAGTTGAACGCATTAATCTGAAATTTTGTTAATTGCCTGTCTCTATAACGCTTAGCAAAATTTGGAAAGGTCTACCGATTAACCAGGCTTCTACTGTCGCCTCCCATACAAAATACCGACTTATTTCATATGTTAATTCACGGCATTTTTCGATAACAACTTGGCTATTTGTTAAATCTCCATCGGCAACTCCGCACATTTTTCCACCAATGCAAAGAGGCTTTGGATGAAAACGTAGGCAAATCAGTTCCTCTTACTGACATTTCCGTGTTGGTTAAAAAATATTTTGATACCAGGATTCAAATTAACATTATAGTTTTGTTTCTTAATCTGAATGAGCACAGAAACCGGGCATAGATTTCGTTTTTTGGCGAAAAGAGTCTCAATTCAAATTCAGAAAAGTAACATTGCAGGCCTTCAGAAATGTTTATAGTTGTTTAACAATTTTGCAGGTTTCTTGAATAGAAAATTCCCAAACCAATCCCGAAAATAAAAAGTTTCATAAACTGAATCAGTCTCATTTCTCAGCTATTTGTGCTGATGTATGATAATCTATCTATATGTGAAATTGTTGTCAGACGATTTTTATTACTTACCATTTCTCTGGCAATATGTCTATACGTATGTCAAATATCGATGAATCTATTGATAAACAAATAAAATATGATTATTAAAGACTTGTTATATATTATTTAAGACCAACTTGATGGATATATATGAGTCCTCACCTGAACTATCAACATCCTCAATATTAAATCTGAAAAGAAACAATTAAATCTTTTATAATTAATCAATCTAAACAATCCTTGACTGATGAAACTACGGATTATTTGACTAACATTTTCCTTCGTTTATGAATCAATGCATATGAAAATGGTATTCATTTATTAAATGATTTTGTAGCAGATTTCGTTGTAAGTAATAGTTTCGTCACGGAAAATGTCCACCGGAAAAAGGCGGAAGAGGCTCAGAAATTTTAGAAATTTATTACCAAGAATTACATTCAATAAATAACATTTTTAGTATACTAATTCCACAATGCGATGCACAGTGTATTATGTACGAACGCCATAAATGCCCAGTTATTATGGCTCTGGCTCGTATTCATAATAATTTAAAATGGATTTATTTGTTACGCGTTTAGTACGGTTGTAGTCAAAAATTGTACTCGTATACCAAAAATAACAAATTAATCTAAACCAAACGTTTGGGCCCTCTGTTTCAATCCTACTAAAAATATTTTGGTTTTAGTCTTATTCTAAAAATCTGCTAATTTATTCAATCATTGCGTTCCTTAGCTTAAATTATTACCACAATTTTTCAAAAATTTCAAACTTTCCTAATTTTTCCTAACTGCTTCGATAAAGTATTGCAAATTATTCCTGCTATTAAATACTCCATTTCCTTATTGTTTGAAATTTGTCAATAGATTGTATAAAAATTTCGATAACGTATTTTATTATTTGGTATATCGATTATTGTTTACTTTGTTTGCACCTCACAATCAGTTTAAATTACATGTAAACAGTGTTGGAAAAGGTAAAAACACGGCAAAAGTTAGTGTTTTGTCCAATAGTTAAAATAGTCTTTATACGTTAAAGCGGACAATAACAAAATATCCATTTGCAACTGTTTTTGTGTTTCTTTATGACTTTCGATTATGTGGAAACTTAACCTCAACTAAAATGATTCAGAAATATTTCGCTGTCATCTTGAATACAAGTTGCGGTAGAGGTATTTAAAGTACATCCGAGCAGCATTGCCAACCTAAAGGATAATTCCCTGTTTTAGGAATATTTTTTGCCCGATACAAGGCTATGTTCAATTGGCGATGCCACTTTTTTAACCATTTTCAATCATCGACCTTTTCTGAAATATTATTATTCATTACATAAAGAATTTACGTATTCCAACAAATGTCATTAAAATAAAAATCCAAAAGTATTTCTCTCTTTCACATTTCGAAATGTCAGGCCTGTACTTTCAAATACTTCAATTATCTATACGTTTTGGATCAGCAACGATCTGTTTATTAGGTATTTGACATAAATATTATGATAAATTTTTTAATTTCTTTATTTTTCACTTAAGAGTGGAGAGGGACATTTCATTCTTCTATCAGCGTATTAAACATTTTCTTTAAATGCAGTTTTATAATGCATCTTAAGCGCTAAGAATTTTGCTATGACGATAGTATTCCAAATTTCAGTATATTTCGCATTGTCTGGAAAGCCTTTTTACACTAAACAAGGATTTAGGCAGGGCGACAGTCTATCGGGCGACTTCTCTACATACTGTAGAAGATGATTATGAGAAAAGCTGTAGTTAACGCGACTGGTATCATCTTTAATAGAAGCCATATGTTACTCGCACATGCAAATGACATAGACATTATTGGACGCAAACTGCGAGATGTTACTGCAGCCTTCTCAAGCGTCGAGAAAGAAGCAGGGAAAATGGGTCAGGCGGTAAACGAGGACAAAATAAAGTTATTGGTTTCAACAAACAAAGAGTCTACTCGTTTGGGACCTGTATGAATGTTGATAACTATAATTTTGAAGTGGTGGAAGAATTCATCTACCTCGGTTCCACTGTAAACAAAACGAATGATGTTAGCATGGAGATAAAGAGGAAAGTATTTCTTGCTAACATATATTACTATGGGCTAAACAAGCGATTCAATGATAAAGTTCTCTCTCGACAAACAAAAATCCGACTGTGCCAGACGTTGAATCCTGGGTTGTGACGCAAGCGGATAAATCAGTACTGACAGTTTTTGAGAGGAAAATACCCCGAAAATATATGGACCCATCCTCGTTAACGGATAGTATCGGCGTTGCATGAACAATGAGCCGTATGAGCTATATGCCGACATCGACGTGGTCCAACGCATTAATATACTGCGACTGCGTTGGCTGGGTCATGTTGTGCGGATGGACCCAAATGCTTCGGCGCGGAAAGTTTTCGACAACGAACTCGGTGGACTGCGCTGAAGAGGGCAACCAAAACTCCGTTGAAAGAACCAGGCTTTTGAAATACTATCGAAACTTGGTGTGACGAACTGGAGGAGAAGCGCAGACGATCAAAGCGCTTGGAATTATATTCTATTCCAGTCGCCCCCTAAGAAGAAGGAGATGGAAAGAAAAAGTTCTGGTTTTTTGCACTTTGATAGAAACTTATAAAATTATCCATAAAATATGCCATTCCCATCCACTGCCAATCCTAAACTACATTGATTCCACAAAATCTCTAGAAAACATGATTTGCTAAAAAAAAGGATGTAAAATTTGGAGTTTAAGTAATAAAAGGGATTAAAAAAATAATTTTCGAATAAATTTAGGAATTTCAACAGGCTCTTGGTCGGCAACGCTGTACAAATATTAAAGCCCCACTTATATTTGCCCAAATAAAGCTTAAATGTAGAGGAAGATTTAGAGAATGTAGAGGAAGTGTATCGAAAATAAAGAAATTTCATTTGACCTTTTAAAAGTCTATGAAATTAAGGTATTGTCAGGTATTAAAATGATATTTAGGAAATAAATTTGAAAGTTCTTCTCAGGAAATCATGTTTTCATTGCTTCCACAAAATTTATATACCTTCGTACGAAGGAATGAAGGACGGCTGGTAGACACAATAATTGCCGCAAATTTCTATAAAACTTAAAACTTGGCACAGCCCAATTATAATATAAATGAGCCATTTCTTCTGATCGATTGACATAATTCGTTGACCGCAGTAATCTGAATTAATGTTCATTATCTTGCTTTGCAACGCTTGACAGAATTTTGAAAACACGACCGATTAACTACAAGGGCAGTCCCAAAACTGGCCGAACTGACTTATAAATGGTGCCCGTAGTTTGAATAAAATTATTTTGGTGAAAAGTGGCAACCTTATAAAACATATACGAGTATTTTAAGTTTTTTTAAAGTTTAATACGAGTATTTTAAGTTCCAAGGCGCCATGTAGTTTAGTACTTGTATTTAAGCCCTCAAAAGTAGACGATCTTGCTCTTTAAAATTGCCACTTTTGGCAACAAATGGCTATACGAGTATATGACAACACTGGGCGTGGTTTAGTTACCCACAGTGGCAACTCATTTTCCCTGGGTAGTGTGTAATGTGTAAATGCCAGCTGCACATTACCCGTTAGAGTTGTGTTCGTGGATGGCTACTTACCGTCGTGGGGGCACTGCGCAGAAGCTGTTGCTCATTTCTCATGGGTAATGTGTAAACAATCTTTTCTCATTTTCCATGGCGATGTATGTGAGTTACTTATGAATAAACACGAACTCTGCCTAATTGCTTCTAGAATAATAAGTTTGTTTCATATACTATGCAGCAAATAGTGCCTTGTAATTGATACCAAATATTGGCAAATATTGTAGTTGTGAAGTGATATTAGTTCAATTTTCGGCATAATATTGATTAGGAGGCAATGCTGTGAGCGATAGCGTAGTACCGTCATCCAAAAACCAAGAGTTGATGACCCAAAAGTCCGGTTTGTTTTTTAGAATAGTTCCAAGTCAAGGAAACATAACACTCAACTCTTATATTTATAGATTGTTAACTGTTTGGCACAGGCTGTTAAACTTTTTCAAATAATTTATACACATTAACAAAATGTTAAAATTGTGTCTTTTGTTACTACTATTTGTTTTCACAAGTTCACAAATTTATTATCGAATATCGTATGACGAATTGAGTGTTAAAAAACAACAAAAAAAAAGAAGAAAATTGTCATCACGAAACTCCGAACTTCAAATTTCTTAACCATTTTTTTACATGGAGTTTCGACGCGAAAAGTTGACATAGCATCAGCCTTAAGACGCCATTTACCAAAAATCAAAGCTAAAAACATTTTCACAGCTTCGTAATAAAACCTTACCTTAGATTTAGACTTTCAACTGCACTCTTTAATTCATCTAAATTATTTAGCAGCTTTTGTCGCGTGATCAGCTCCTCCAAAAGGGTTAAAGCAGTGGCATTCTGCAAACACCAACAATAAGAAACATTAGATACCTTCACTTTAGTGACTACAATACATATGATATTTATACATTTTCCAAATCGGTCCTCCAATATTTTGCCGATATTATCCAACAGCTGATGACAATAATTAAAATATTAATAAGAAACTTGCAGTTCGACATTTTACGCCGATTTGTGCTCAGCCACTGTTATGCTAAAACCAAAGTAAATACTAAGATTTATTTCTAGAGCTTAATTTATATTTATACCAAATTTAAAGCGAAATAAAAGGAAATGAATAAGTGTGATAAGAGCATCAACAAATTTTAACAACATTTGCTTCAAAAAATCCCCAATCTTAGTTAGGGTATTCACCATCCGCCGGCGCCAATATGTGTGGACAAAATAAAACAGCAAAAGTAGGATAGTTTCGAAAAAAAACTGATACGACTTGAAGGAGAATTCACCGAAGCATACTGGAACACTTCTCTTGAAGGAAGATTCACCGAAACATAGTTGAAACACTTCTCTTGAAGGAGGATTCACTTAAACATAGTTGAAACACTTCTCTTGAAGGAGGATTAACCGAAACATAGTTGAAACACTTCTCTTCTAGTTTACTAGTTATCCATCTACGTCCATTGCCATTATCAAAACCTCGTTTTTTCTACATTTTGTGTATCTCACATCTGTTAACCACAAATTTAACAATATTTGTCCGTAAGTTCTACCTTGAGACAAAATTGACGTTGAATAAACAATTTTTTTTTACAAATTTTAAGAAAAATGAAAATCTATTTCCGATTTGCTTTAATCTTTTGTTTCATTTCAAAATATCCTAAGCCATGTGGAAAACATTATTTCAATATCAAACCGTGATATTTTCTTGCGTAATATCTCAGAATACTGAGATAACTGACGTCCAGTTTCTTGTTATTATTTTATTATATTAGGTTCGCAACTAAGTTCTCCCTGTTTTGGTTTTTTTATAAAAATGCAACTTTATTATGACAGCTCTATTATGCTCTGTGCGAGAAACGCCCACAATACGCGGAGAGGCACGAAAAATTGAATCTTCAGCATGACAACGCTCGGCCTCACGTGGCAAAGCTCGTTAAAATCTACATAGAAACGATGAAATGGAAATTCTTACATCATCCGCCATATTCCCTCGATATTGCGCCGTCCGATAATCACTTGTTTTATTTGATAGCACACGGTCTGGCTGACCACCAGTTCCACTCATACGACGACATCTAGGAATTATTAGATTCATTGATAACCTCAAAAGATGAACAGTTTTACCGTTATTTAATTCGAGCTTTGCCTGAAAGATGGGAAAAAGCAGTAGCAAGCAATGGGCAATACTTTCAATGAATCATTTATAAACCTGTTTTCATAGTTAAGTTGCATTTTTATAAAAAAAAAAAACAGCGAAAACGTAGTTGCGCTCCTAATATAATCTTATAAAAACTAAAAACCAGTACAGAAATTTCAGTAAGATGAATTGACTTAGCTACACCTTCACCCAAAGTCTCTTTTTGTTGCTACAGAAAATAATCTAAATTAAGACACAATGAAGGAAGCAATGAGAGGGAAATGATAGGAATCAATTTTTGGTAAATCGGCTAATTTGTATGTGTGGTACCCTAAGGGCAATGGCAGTGGAACCTGCCGTCGCAGTACGAAATGCCAGATGCGAGTTTAATTATACTGAATACTGTGTAATTGAATAAAATTGAATGATTTTTCGACTTTTGCCCAGTATTATAACGCAATGTAACTGACGATATTTTAAGTAATTCCAGATTACAAAATTTCGATAAATCGATCAATGTGTATGGGATTAAAAAAAAGTTGTTTGAATTTCTTGTTGTGGTGCAATTGGTGCGTCACCCTGTATCTTTGCCCCGAAGGAATGAAGGTAATATCAATAGATACGTCAAAATTTGACACTCACAAGTAATCATTTAAAATACCAAATATATTTTGATCAAATGCGTTTCATGACCTTTTAAGTGGACTGAACGGTGTCAGACTGTCAGTGATTTTGTGAACATGGAAAAAATTGTTCACCGGTATGTGATTCAATATTTCAATTTGAATGGTCTCAGTCCAACCAATATTAAAGCCGAGCCAGATTCCACTCTGGAAGAGTCTGCTCCTTCGCTTACGACTGTAAAATATTGAGTAGCAGAGTTTAAACGAGCTCGTACGAGCTGCCAAAACGAACACCGTAGTGGTCGACCAATTCAGGTGTCCACGCCTAACACGGTTAAAATAATCCACAAAATGATATTCGATGATCGTTGGCTAAAGGTGTGAACGGTGCCAGACTGTCTAGCTAACTGTCCCGTGGACACTATAAATACCTTAAATATTTATGGAAATCTTTAAAACTTGGTACAGCCTAATATCTTCCCACATCGTAGCCGGGTATAGTAAATCAGTTTTATCGGCCAACTCCCTTCCACACAAACTAAACGATTCAGCTTTTTTCTTGTAACTCCTAATTCGTTAAATGAAATGTTATCTTACTGTGTAATGGTCAATAAAATTCCAAAAGATCGATCGAATCATCATACCCCTTCTGGTACCCTTCAATTTAACCTAAATACTCTTAGTTTTATATCTTTTCAATAGTTGTACAAATAGCACAGTCAAATTTGGCATGCGTCATGCATTTTATGAATTTAGTTTTAAAAATAAAAATGGGAAGCATCTCTTCCAGTAAACCCCATTACCAATTGGTCGAAATTTTTTGAATTTTACATTACATTGTAATAGTTGATAAAACGTAGGAAAAAGCAACTGTGTAACCACTCCCCTTTTGGAGGTGGAATATTATATTTTGCAAGCAATTGCACTCAACTTTGTTCAATTTGGCTCACATCATGCGCTTGGTAAACTTAGTTCTGGGAAAGAATATGACCGCACTCCTTTCAATACTGCCCACACAAATTGCAAATTTTGATTTACTTCTGTAATCCCTATTCAATAACTTAAATTTCAACGTTCCTCCCGTAAGTTCTAAGCAGAAGCATTGCGTTATTTCAGATCATTTTTAAGAAGAAATTAACGAATTATCACTCCGCTTCTGGCGCATTACCCATTTTTTTCTCCAACGCAAACTGACTTGGAGGGAAGGTTTATATAAGTCAATTCACTTGACTGAAGTTTCTGTACTGGTTTTCTGCTTTTCTATGCCCTTTAGACATGTCGTTTGAAAGTCTCATTCTAATGTATTAAATCGATAAGGAAAGAAAAGTCTGTTTGCACTTTTAAAATCAAATAAAGTGCACTGGAGCGCAAATCTTTCTACAAATTGATCCAAAAACAAGGTGTAGCAACTTTGAAATATGGAATTTTATAAACTTTATTTATTGCAAAAATGAAACAACAATTATGGATTTCTTTACGCTACATTTCCACCCATCTGTAGGTTAATATCTACGACGTCTTATCATCATTTTGACATACTTCAATGAAACTTCATCACCCGATAATGTATACCACGTTATACCTTTGCCAACGGTTTCATCCCTATAGTGGCCATTCAAATTGCTGGAGCAAAACGAAATAGATACAAAAAGAAGAGATTACTGAAATTTAATTTAATTTATCTAATTTTCTAGTTAACACCCTACCTGCGATGACACCAGTTATACCACCAACCGCCCATATACTTTTCAGCACAATGCATTGAGACATGATTGTCATTATCCTGATCTTTTGTCGAAAATTTGCATCTAATATGTTCTTGCAATGAATCGCCCGCTGTACCCGAGTATTTTCCTATTCTCTTCAGCACATATTTGTCACATTCTCCACTAATTGCAAAAGAATCATATTTAGCCCAAGCAGAGGTCAATGCAGTTTTATTGGCTACATTTTCCATGTAAATGAGCAACTCCTGATGGCCGTCAAAGTTGGTGAGCGCATGTAATTTGTCCAAACCTATAAAGAATTCTCCATCGATGTCGCCAAAGCCGACTTTGTAATCGGCCCAAGGGCGATAAAAATCTACGGAACCATCTTGACGCCGTTGGATGACTGTCCAATCGCCACCGTCAGTATAAGCATCACACTCCACAAGGAAAGATTCATTGCTAAACTGGGGAAGTTTGATGTTGTAGTAACCACTGCGTTTGGTGCAGGCAGTGGCCTCTGCACAATTAACGGGTATCCCCTCCACTTGACTGAAATAAACAGATTTTAAAGTATTTGCATTAACATGCAATTATTTAAATTACAGTAAAAACAGTAAAAATACAACTCACCACTCCTCTGGTAAGGCATCAATTCGAATATCAAATATCGTTGAATCTAAAGAAAAAAGATTAAACTTTTTTTTATAAAAAAAAAGAAATATTGACATCGGGAAATTACTGACCTCTTCTTTTCGTGTCATCTACATCTGATCTGAAAAGAGTTGAGAATTTTCAAGTTTTTGTATTTTCACTTATCCTTTTTCTATAGTTATCCGAAAAAATGAAGGTGTAGAAGAAATTCTGACATTAAATTGTGACATACTTAAATTGATCTAGCACGCACCGAATTGTTCGAAAACTTGCCATTACATTAGAAAGCGTCGCCTCAATTGACAAAAAACTAAGGTACTCGATTTTCAAAAGCCTCTTGAGGTAAATTTTTCATAAGTAAGATCAGACGCCATAAACAAGAACAGGTGGTAATCATCCCAACTACAAGGTGGATGCCTCCCAGCCAAGCACTCGAAACTGCTGGTGAGTGACTATCGTTGTCCTGATGGAACACAATTTCTTTCCTTTATCGACTAAAGCAGGCCGCTTCTGAACGATTGCTTCCTTCTAGCAGCGCAACTGTTAACAGTACCGGTTCAAATTAAGAATTTGATCGCCAATTACCAATCAACCCACAGCAGAAATGGGTCCTATTGTTGCGATTGAGGAACGATCTGCAGATGAAAATTCGGTTCACGAAATTCTTTCGCGCTAACTCGAGTGACATACATCGAGCTTTCTTTTGTATTCAGCCTTACTCAAATGTGGGCACTCAAAAAACCCATATATGTCGGTCCGACTTTACGATTTCCATTATTTTATCAACATTTTCAACAATAGTAAAAAATTGTGCATGATTGGTTTTTATAGTACAAGAATCATAAAAATTAATCACATTTTCAGCCACCTGGATTACGTTTTCGGCTTTCTCGAAGAAAATCAGTAAAATGTGGCGTATTTTATCTTTATTAATAATCATCATTTGACGCGCAGTCAAACAATAATGAGTCAAATAATCACAAAATTGTCTAAGTAGTTTTCTGAGTATGAAGTGATATCTTTCAAACGCCATCTTATGTGACCCGATGGCTTTTATACAACACGAAATACAGATTAGTAAAGCCATCTATTGGAAAAATAATGAATTTCTTTTCACTACATGTTTACTACATGTTATATCATTCGATATACAAAAAAAAAAATTAACACCCAAATGGAAACGCTTAAAATTCTAAGTTTCATTTGGTCAAATGTATACAATGTGCCAATAATTTGATAAAAAAAATGATTTTGGTGAAAAGTGGCAACCTTGTAAAACATGTGTATTAAGATTCAAGGGGCCACGTTGTTTAGTATTTTTATTCGAGCCATCAAAAGTAAACAATCTCGATGAATTTGTAAACAGAGACAAATTGGTCAAAGTTATGCAATTCCATATTCCCATTTGAAAAATCTTAGTACAACCAATAATGAAGCCGCGCTAGATTCCATTCTGAGGGAGTCTGCACATTCGTTTACGATTATAAAATATAGGGTAGCAGAGTTTAAACGAGGCCATACGAGCTGCCAAGACGAACAGCTAAGTGGTCAATCAATTGAAGTGTCCGCACCAGACACGGTTAAGAAAATTCACAAAAAAATATCATCGTCGGCTGAAGGTGCGTGAGCTAGCTGAAATGATAGGCATTTGAAAAAGTGATATACATCGCATGTCGATCGAAGATTTGAAGATAATAAAGCTGTAGACAAGATGGGTGTGGGTAGGCGGGTGTTTTCTAGGATGCTTTGTACCGCTTACTCCTAAAACGCAGGCCTCTCTACCTGATCCTGTAATCAAGCAGGCAAAGGGTATGATGCTTGCGTACAAAAACAAAGTAGTGTGGCCTTGTGCCAGGCGCCTTAGGAAAAGGTGGATTATGTCTTGGGATTCACCTATAATATGACATCAAACTGATCTTGGAAGTCCTTTTTCGAAAACCAAGTAAAGGAGAGAGTCATAGTTTAATAAGACACATCCTGGCAACAGGTGCGGACATGGAGAAGCCGTCGGGAGGTATCAGAAGATTTATCTTTTCCGTTAATATAGTTGTATGACCAGAGAGATCTGGTTAATGAACTATGATTGGAACTTGGTGTGCTTTGCTGTGTTGATATTCTCTCCTCGGACATTGCAAATCTATGCCCTAGATTATGAATTACCAGTTCCATGCGAGGTATGATAAACCAAAACTGGAGTAGCTTGTCTGCGAAACCCAGACCAGAGGGTTCTTCTCTTCTGGTAGCACGAGTGACCAGGGGCCCAAGGAACATTGTTCCTTCCTGGTCAATGGTGTTGGACCCCTAGTGGGAGCATCGTGCTGGCTGTGGTTGCCCGAACAAGCATTAGCTTGGAAAACATTGTTCATGTCTATCCGAGGTCTTCCTAGATACCTCAACTCCTACCCGGGAGGTAGCTCACTTCATGCCAAGTGACTACAAAGGTACTTTGGCCGAGTGAGGGAGTGGGACCTGAGGAAGCTTTTCCAAGGGACCTACTTCCAATTTCTGGTAGTTTGGCTAATCCTTCGGGATTAGTTTGAGTACCTCAAAGGGGCGCTTGCTGTCGCTGGAAGAAAGAAAGAACATATAACCAAGAAAAAAATGATGGAAAACAGCACCTGTGTGATGGCACACCATGGGTAAGGCTTTCCCAGCGAGACTCATGTAAAACCTGCACATATGATTTGTAGACAAGATGGGTGCCGCGCTTACTTTCAATAGAGCAAACACAGCGTCGTGAAGATATCTCAATAGATTGTTTGGCGATGTTTCGTCGCAATAAAACCAGATTTTTGCGTCGATTTATAACCATGACTACGACATGAGTCCACCACTTCACACATGAGACGAAGGAACAGCCAAATCGAGACCGAAGAAGGCAAAGACGGTTCCCTCTGAAAGCAAGACCATGCCGTCTGTTTTTTGGGATGGACATGGGATTATTTTTATTGATTATCTTCAGAAAGGAAAAACCATCAACGGCAAATGTTATGCATATTTATTGCAGCATTTAGGTGATAAAATTATGGAAAAAGGCCGCATTTGGCGAAACAGAAATTGTTGTTTCATCCGGACAGTATTCCAGTTCACACATCAACTGTTACGATGAGCACCTTATTCGTCAGATTTAGCTCCCCCGGTCTATTTTCTATTTCCAAACGT
>JAHXMU010000103.1:2098134-2167598 GCA_019455685.1 Philornis downsi | reverse complement strand
TTTTTTTTTTGTTATCCAAAAACCCGCATCGTTATTGCTGTTGCTGTTTAGCGTTTTATTTTCAGAGGAAAAGTAAAAAAAGAACAACGGCTTATCAAGGCAGCGGCCTAACTTAAACTTTTTGTTTTTGTTGTAGCATTCCTTTAACTCAACCACAACCGCGAAATGTTGTTGTTGTTGTTATTAATGAGGTGAGCGTGATAGCAAAGGCTTTCGACTCCCAAAGTTTCCACCGACCATTCGAACAACAACTGAGAACCTTTTGTTTTGGCCAAAGAAAGAAAAAAACTGAAGACGAAACATAATCATACAGAAATGTACCGTTCTCTGGTATGAGAATATAGAAGAGTTGGCATGCATGTGAATGTTTTTTTGTACTTTTGTACTTATTTCTAAACATTATAAATAATATCAGATAGACACCCAAAAAAAAAGGCGCAATCATAACAACAGCAACCGCCATATAGCCATGTTAAGAGCGAAAATACAATGCAATTTCAAGTTGACGATGAAAGCAACAAAAAAAAAAAACTGAGCTCTGGTAGCTAATTTTGTAGAATTCGCAGATATAAATGAGTTTATGGTTTGTTTGAGTTCTGTAGCGATTGCTTTAGCCCTGGTGGTTGTGGTGACCCTTATTATCGAAAGGCCTTAAAGTTAATGTTGCCATTACCCCTTATTTGTCGGTTTAGAACATGTAGTTTTCTTCCACCAGCTTCTTAAGCACTCGAACGGGCCGTGTGTCCATTGACCTGTGATTTTGTGTAAATGACCTTGTAATCTTATACAATTTCATTAAAACACAAACAATGAAAAATATCAGTTTTATACAGGTAGACGCATCAAGACAAGCTATTGACGAAGGCATCTACCAGATAATTTAAAAAAATCTTCAACGATGATGTCTATTTAACATTCAAGATTCAAAAAAAATCATAACTAGAGGATGTTATAAATATACCAAACTTAACTTTAGCAAATTGAAAATGTAATAGTTTTAGATAGAAGATAAACTTTAAATAAGAATAAGACAAGATGTGTACCCTCATACAGATTTGTAATGGCAACACAAAAAAAAAAAAAATACAAGCTAACTCACCAATTGCACTACAATAAAAAATTCAAATAATTCTTTTTTTATCACTTTAATTATTTATTTTTTTATTGTATAGAAAATTCAATTAATAATAACTTATTGGATTTGAGGATGATATAGATCGTAAATGACCTCCATGTTCATTCACGGATATGTGACTCCTGATCAGAAAATTATTCATTGCGTGATCGCCTCAATTATTATTTTTAAATGTTACGTTAATTGCAACAATACGTATGTATATCAAATCAAAGACACAATTTGAGTTATTTTTTAACTTGATTTATTTAACAAATAACTTCACATCATTCTATACCGACTCACAGATATCCACGAATGTCGACTTGACAGATACCATTTTGCACATGTTGCGGGTGGGTGTCAAAAAAGGGTTATTTAGATGTGTACCCTCACGCAGACTTGCAATCGCAACACAAGAAAAATACAAGCTAATGCACCAATTGCGCTACATTATTTATTTATGCAAATAACACTATTTTTTAATCATTTTAATTATTTTTTTTTTCTTTATCGTGTAGAAAATTCAATTTTATTTTACATAACTTATTGGTTTTGATGCTGATAGATCGTAAATGATCTCATTCACGCTTATGTGACTCCTGATCAGAAAATTATTCATTGCAGGATTGCCTCAATTATTATTTTAATAGATTGCTTAAATGCGGTCAAACTCCTTGGTTTCGGTTTCTACACCTCTTGCTTGACATAACCCCATAAAACAAAGTCTGGTGCAGTCAGGTCTGGTGACCTTGGGGGCCAGCGGAAAGTGGAGTTTCTGGACATTAATTGGGTTACGAATTTTCATTAAAGTCCCGCCATAACCGGTCGGGCTGTGTGTGCAGTTGCTCCACTTTACTGGCACCAAATGCTGTTAAAACGAATATATCTTCGGCGCAGTTCTGGGTAAAAAATAAACTTCTTCAACATCTTTATATAACGCTCCCCATTGTCAGTAGCACGATTCGTGCTCCACCCCGTAGAAGGACATAAAATACCCCTTTCAAAGGAATATGTTCACATTAAAGTGTCAGGAATTGAAAATACTAATAGGTAAAATGGGAGGGAAGTCCAAGACATCGACCAAAGATTATAGAACAAGGGCAATTTCAGAGGACTCTGTCCCATATAGGTTGTAATGGAGATCAGACTATGAGTATGCAAATATTGCGCTAAAGATAATGTAAAGAGTATATGGTTATCAATTACTTGTGTCAGTTTGATGCAACAGACAACCAGAGGCAATATTGTAGAATGCCCACCACCAAAAATTTAAAGAGTTGAGGAAAACGAAATAAAACATCTATTTCAAAGAGAGAAGAGGTTATCAAAGCAACTGGAAGGACAGCAGTAGTTGTAAGGCATAAAAATTAGACAACAAATTACAAAGGAAGGCGGCGGTAAGAGACTTCTCCTTACCTTCAGACATATGAGTAGAAATCTGAGGAGAACTGAAAAACAACAAACAACTTAAGGTCTGTTTTTAAGATACGGAAAGGTAAAAGGGAGAGATGGCCTGGTACTGACCTCCTTACGTTTAAAGACTAAGTAGAATTGAAGAAAGTCTAAATTGTCTAAGTCAAAAAACTAACAATAGTACTACGTACATAACGGGGTATTCATTTTTCGGTTTCAAAAGTAAAGTTAAATAAAAAGCCTTTATATGCTTTTGATTTCGATTAAACTTTTACTTCACTATAATGCTTGGACCTTCCCATTATGAAATAAAATATCATTGAAATGACCACCTCTGGATAGGCTGCAGCAGTGGATCTTTTAGAGGTAGTATTCGATCACCTTTTCGCACATTTCAAGCGATACGTTTGGGTATTATACGCGTAAACACTGTCTTTGACGTAGCCCCAGAAAAACAAAATACTAACGGCGTAAAATCGCATGTTCTTGGTGGCCAATTGACGTTGCCAAAACATAAAATTACGCTTGCTGTTAACTTCTCATGCAATAAAGTCAAAATCGGTTGTGTTGAATCACATTTGAATCATCACTTCTGTAGTAAGTTCTAACTATTTGTACGCATTCTAAGGTTGTTAAACGATCCATATTTGTAAATGGCAAACCTTTCTTTAAATAAATAATACTTCAGATGATAAGTATTTAACAGCTGACAGCCTTGTCAGATCGGCGGTTTTGAATCCACTTGATGGATAACCAAACCAAACCAAACGGATAGACCCCAAGATTATCGAAACAGTACTGGAACGTTGAATTCGTAAGAGGGGCTACTTCAATCCAGTACTTTTAGCAGCCACTTTTTGTGTTCTATCAATATTATGAAGAATTGCTTTTGCACGTCAAACAATAATATTTGGAAAAAAGCGTTCGTATTTGTTTTACGCCATTTTTAAAGAGAAGGCCCAAAATGGCAAGCAGTTTGTATGCAAAAGCATGATCGAACCCTCTATGGCAACTATATAAACTAACAAAGCTTAATTTAGTCATCCTAATTGGACATCATCATAATATCTACTCTTAATTAAAGACCATTAAAACTTGAGTTGTCGTCGGCTTATTCGCGTAAACCATCGACATCAAAAAACCCCAAAGAAAAAAGTCTAATGGTGTTAAATCGCACGATCTAGGCGGCCAATTCTGGTCTCCCAAACGCGAAATAACACGACCGGGAAATGACTGATGCAGCATTTGAATTGTTTATCTGGCTGTATGACATGTGGCGCCGTCTTGTTGAAACCACATGCCCTCCACATTCATTTCATTTTAATTCTGGTTATCTGGTTACCGAACACCATTGACTGTTTGCGATTGACATGCCTCATTTTCATAAAAAAAACGTCCAATGATTCCTCCAGCCCAAAATCCGCACCACACAGTGACACGTTGAGGATGCATTTGCTTCTCTCGAATCACTCGAGGATTTTTCTCACCTCAAATGCGACAATTCTGCTTATTGACGAAGCCATCAAGATGGAAATGATTGCTTCGTCAATGCCTCGTCACTGAAGATGATTTTATCGGCAAAATCAAATCTCTCCAATACCCAATTAACCAACCCCCTTCGCTGTCCATGGTCAGCTGACTTCAGTTCCTGAGTCAATTGAACTTTGTATGCATGAAGATGCAAATCTTTCGTCAAAATTCGCTGCATAGTGGATTTGGAGACACCAATTTGCTGAGCTCGGTGTCGAATTGAGGTGGATGGAGTTCGAACGGCATCATCACGGACAGCTGCGACTTTTTCGGTCGATCGACCTGGTCGAAGGCGCGTTGTTGTCTTTACATCACTAACAGACAGAGTTTTGGCAAATTTATCCATTAATCCCTTTACAGCTGACTCTTTTGGAGCATTATTGTGACCCCAAATTGGTCGCAATTTGCGAACTGTAGCCGTAAAACTTTCGCCATTTTGGTAAAACAATTTCACAATGAGAATGCGTTGTTCATTCGTGTAGCGCTCCATTCTCACTAACCTCGTACCTTCCACTAGCAAACAATAACAATTGTTCAAATGTCAAACAATGACACTTCGAATGGCGCCAAATTTAAATCTTGCGTTCTTGTTGGGACACCCTTTATAACACTGCTTGGATATTTGAAACGTTTTAAAGAAACTTCTGCAAGGGATTTCTGTAAAATACATCATAACATAAACTTTGTCAATGAATACAGGGGGAATAAAACAACCAGAAATGGTGGGAAAACTAATAAATACATTTTTCCATGCATTTCCAATGCATTATTGAAAAATTAAATTTTTCGCTTAATGATAATTCATGTACTAAAGTGTGCAAACATACGTTTAGTATATTATAGAACGCCTAACATTGTCTTGGCTTAACCCAAAATGGGCTTCAGTTAAAAACACCCACTGTCAAGGATCGTCATCGTTGTACAGTATTACGATCTCTTGTTAACCTGATCCAATAAGCAAATTAATAGCTTATAACTATATTCGCCCACCCCTTCTTCTACCTATTTTCTTATTAAAAACTGATAATCCAAGCAATAAATCGCTAACCATTAATTTCATTGTTATACATTTGTTTCTATCTAGTTTTCATATTGTTTTCCAGCCATGATTGATTAATCTTTTATTATTCTCTTCTCTAATTTTATAGAACACTTTTGCCTAACGAAGCTGTCCAACAGACTCCTCGATTGAATATTGAAGCCGCGGTACATCCAGCGACATACGAACATACAATCGCTGCTGTCCACCAACAAGGTATGTGTAATCTAAGACAACATTAAAATACCCACCTCCATATAGCCTGAACATTAAAATCCATTTAAATTTATATCATCTAATAAAAACTCGAGACGAACCACACAATAAAGATACACCCAAGTCTCACCTAAGGCTACAAATCGGCTTTGCGTGAGGTATAGCGATATGGTTACATGCTGCCACATGTTGTAGTAGTTTGGCCAATTCCGCCACCACTAAGACAGACCATAGGCCAAAACTGTTCCAGCGCGGAACACACAAAATGTATGATAAACAAATTATCTCAATCATACGAAAGAAAAATACATAGTAGGTAGAGCGGTGGATTGGAAAGAATTGCTACTTAAATATTTGTTTAAATAGTTAGGAAGGAAAGGGAGGCAACTACAACTGAGGCATAAACTGAGATTATGCACAACAAGTGCAGATGCTAGTGTGTGGCACATTTGTGCTGTGTGTATATTTGGAGTTTATCAAATCTCTGAATTGTGGCAAGAATCATGGAAAATATATAAAATTTTATTGCAACGTGAAAAACTGAAGGGGAGAAAAAAAGAAAAAACTAGACTCATCTTAGTATCAAACTAAATATTTGTTTTCGTATTAAACAAAGAGGCAACAAATATAAAACAACTGGAGGAAGTTAGCTAAGGTTTGGTGATGCAATGTGCATCTTCGAAACCCAGTAAACTGTTTGGGAAAGATATGTGATCTAACCATACTGGTTTGTGTATGCAACTATTGTATGAAACATTAAAAGTTCAAAGTTCAAGACAATCTTTCCTGGAAAGGCACTTAATTCGATAATAAGCGGTTGAGGTTTTTAGCTAATTAAATTAACAACATTTTTGAATAACTCACTTCATATAACAACGCAACAGAACAGAATTTTCAAAAGCCTAAAAAGTGTATTTCATTTGTTCACCCAGTGAAAATTTGACTTGTTTCACTGAAATTCAATTTGTTGGAAAAAGTGCTGCCAAGTTCCGGATGCCCAAATGGAGTCACTAACCAAAGAAAGTGACAAAAAAAAAAACGAAAAAATTTCTTCATGGAGATTTGGACAATGGGAGCTTGGAAATGAGGAATAGTTTAAATACATCTCTCCTGCAAATTTTAACTTCACTGGCTTTAATTTCTAAAATGCACCTCAAAAATGACGCTTGGTTGTCTATCTTCCCGTCGAGTTAGAAGACAAGAATATTACAGCTTTGCTCCATTCATACTAGTTCGATCATGCACCACAACCCAAACATACACTTGTTATGGCCAACGTATTATAAAAAAAATCAATACTTATCCCTTCAGATGATGATCTCACAAAACAAACTTTAAAGAATTTTCACCGCAGGTGATTCTAAAAACGACAAAAAAAAAAAGATGAATACAAATCCAAAGCATTTTTTCTATTTTCTATACAGAATAATGGATTTTTCACAAAAATGGAAAATATGAAAAAAAGAAAAAACTAACGCAAATTTTCGTATAATAACCATTCACCGGCTGCAACAGGGGGAAGGAAAAAAGGTAACAGTTTAATAGTAACTTGTTGTTTACTTTTCACATCCCAAGAGATGTGTTAGAGCTAAAATTGGAAAATTGCGTTGCAATATCTACCAACCACAAATCCAAGTCAGAATGAACGGCACAACAAACATTCTAAAAACGTTAAACTAAGTGTGCATGCGTGTTGGGCAAACGTATTTCAAATTATATGCTGCCATGGTCATCATCATCGTCAGCACTGCACTGCAGCCAGAAAAAGCACTCAAAGCTGGGAGGAAGACAGGCAGGGAGAGAGTAACCGACAATGATTTTGGCCCTTGTAGCCAATGCTGTGTTACTGTTTGTTGTAGTGCCAATAACAATAATACTAATTTAACCCTATTTTATGACTTAATTATAAAACTATGCAAGTCATAGATAACCAATTCATATTTTACGATAGTTGTTCGCCAGAAGGAAGAACGCGAGTATGCATCGCACCAGCACATGAACAGGAAATTAAACAAACAATCCGCCAAGCTATAACTATAGCTTATTTAAAGGAAATTCTGCTCTATTCCTTTACAGATGCCAGTTAAAATACAAAATTAATTGTCATATGGCGGATGAAATGGCCAAGTGTCTGTATAATCTTTATGTTACGCCATGTGCATCGCTCATTTTAAGATTTATTTAAAACTAGTATTGACTCTACATGATGGCTTAATAAATTATGGTTGAAATATGCAAATAGATTGGCGGTGCTAAGATATGTCCCCATATACACTAATCTGCAATGTATGCGGTGTGTACCCAGAGAGAAATTTCACTACATGAAACTTCAGCGCAGATTCTGCATTTGATTAGAAAATTATTTATGAATTTAACACATTAAAATATTATAAGAAATTCATAAATAATGTTAAGGGTTTGTTTCTTTAAATGGGAAAAATGCAGTTGACATAACTCCTCCTACATTAATTTTGACATAATTCCTCCTAATTTACGGAGTCAAAGGTCAAAATAATAAGTACACCCTATATTTTTTTAAAGGCTCGTAGACGAAAAATTATTTAAATTAAAAGAAAAAACAAATACCAATTTCTTTTGTTATAATATGAGAAATAAAATAAATATTAAAACAATAACAAAAAACAAAAACTAAATTCAGTAATTTTCAAAAAGTAAGAAATTATTCAAAAAATATTGGACAAAATAATAATTACATTTAGTTAAAATAAGTAAAAAAGTAAAAAATCAAGTATATCCAATATATCCTTTATCTTCAATTATTTTTTTGACTCTTTTTGGCATGCTGGCAATAAGCTTCCTGCAAGTTTCTACTGGTATTTCATACCAAGTTTTTCGAACAAAATTCCATAACTGATCCTTATTTTTAAGAATCTCCTTTCCTCTCCCCAAAGATTTTCGATTGGATTTAGGTCCAAAGATTGAGTTGGTCATTCAAGAAGGCCATCATAATTATCTTGGAACCAATTCTTTACCAACTTAGAAGTATGCTTCGAATCGTTATTCTGCTAGAATGTCCATCTAAGAGGCGTACTTTTCACCAAAAACCTACAATACTACGTTGTGATGATGATGCGTGTGTCTGCCAAAATTCACTTGTAAATTTTCTGACTTTTACAAGCTGCAATTTTCATGATTAATGAACTCATCGAAATGAGAATGGACCGTATGCGCGAAAATTACTTTGTTCGAAAAGCCAGCATCTACTTAGTGTTTTTCCACAATCCATTTCATGAATGAAACTTTTCAATTACTGCATAAATCATTTCCTTCATGCATAAATTTTACGACACCCTATACATCGAATCTTCAGAATTTTGGTTTAATACTTCACTAAAACTATTTCTAATATCATTTAGTTGATTTTTTTAAACAATCACAACATAGATTTCGGCATTTAAAAAAAAAGATTTATAGCAATTTATTCTAAAAATTGAAGATTTCGCACTGTAGAAATTTAGGCAACATACTTCAGCATACTTTACTTTTCAGCATTCTTAATCATCGATTAAAGATAAAACTTATTAATCTTTGGCAGGTGAATGTATAGGAATCTTTACTGTACATAGATCGAGTTATGTTAAACATTTCTTCATGATCAAAAACAAAAGACTTAAGACACACTGCCCTTAAGGCATAATACAAATAGCGATAACGAATAGACACTAAAATTATAACCAATAATTTATCTTATTTTCAGCAATCGTTGTGTTCGAATGTCAATAATGTCAAATATTTATATTTCGCATATCTTTCCGGTGAACATTTTTGTACAATATTAAAAGATATTGATCAATTACCGCATTTCATATTAGTTTCAAGCAAAATGAGAAGTGTTTGGAATTATGTATCAAATCTCTTAAGTCACAGGTTTGATGGTGATAAACAACTAATTAATACTCCCTTCATATGCAAGTTATGTTATCAAAATGGTTTATTGTTAATTGGAATAACAACAAAGAATATTTACAAAAAAAAAAAAAAATTATGTTCTACAAACACTTTTATACATTTCCTCCGAAAGTAACGCAACTTTATGAAGGTGTCTCTTATGTGTCGGATATGATTTCTCCATTGATACACTTAATTAACAATGAATGATGAAGTCTCTGTGTCAACAAACATAATGAAGTGTATATTTTGTAAAAACAAATAATAGCTTCATACATTTATTCGCATCAATCTATCAAATGATATAAGAAAAAAGTTTTGCCTTGAAGAAATAAAATATATCTTAAGGCTATATTTGCTTCATTCCTTTTTAGGACGATTAAGCCATGTCTGCCTGCCTACAAGTCCTTTACCTGCCATAAGGAAAATTTGACATTAATAACATTTTATTCAATCGAAATAATGGATTAAAAGTAGGTGAAATATCTTAGCTTCCCCCACGTAAAGTGGGTATAATTTTAAGTTGGTGTTGTAAATTAAACAAAAATACTGGGGCAGGTTTTAATATGCTGATTGGGACACCCTAACACAAATAATCTTAAACCCTAAAATATTGTTTTATCATAATTTGATAAATGCCGGAACGAATCCAGCAAAACTTAGCCCGCAATATTTTTCATTATTAAATGAGTGAAAAAGAGCGAATAATAATTAACTGTCATTCCAGTGGCTTCCATGTAAAGGATTTAACAAAAATAACTTCTGCGTCCATAATTTGAAAGTGAAATTTGGAATATTACCTTAACAAGGAGTAAGGCTTTGAAAATGTTATACCGTCTTTCTAAAAATGCACCAAAAATGTTCAGAAAAGAACATAAAAAAGGTGATTATCTCAACTGATTAGAAACCACCGATGTACTTTCGTTTGTCTTAAGAACAAACCAACTGTGACGCGATGGATAGCTCATGCGGTGGTTCGAGCTTCGATACAATCACCTATCATTTGAGCGCTGCATCTAACGAACATTTTGAATACTTGAGTAATCGATAACTGATCGAACTGTAGACCCCGTTCAGAGGGTCTAAAGATAGAATGCGTGCAATCTTATTGAATGGGAGTAGCTCTCCTGGGTAAGAAAAGAAGCTACACATTTTAAATCTTTGGGAATAAAAAACAGAATAAATTATTTTCTCAGATTGGTTTATAACTTTGAAACATATTTAGATTAAACATTTAAAACAATGCCAGCCAAAATAAAAAATAATAATTTTGAGTATTTTCTGGGGTAAAACATTTAAATGCCAAAGACTAACACATTTTTCAAGAAGCCAATATAAGTGTTTTTTTTTCAACCCTTTGCCTACAAAATATCGAACTTTTTATCATAAAAAAGGAATTCTTAGGTTTTTCTGTGGTAGAAAATGTAAATGCCAAAAGCTAACACATTTTTTAAGATATTAACACAAAGTTACCTTTTTCAGCCCTTTGCCTAAAAAAATGTTGAATTTTTTTGGCGTTTTATTTTATTTTCAAGTGTGCCTGATTTCTTCTAATACCACCACACAATAGACTTTTAACCCTAAAATATTGCATTAGTCACAATTTCCAATATATCTGAAATTTTGCTTACACCAATTTTTTCCTAAACACCTTGAACTTGAAGAGATTGTGATTTGACGGATTTACTATGAATCACTTTTTTGACCATAATTTGAAATAACCTGTTTGATTAACCTCAACTAAAGTTAATATTAACATATTGGGTGATCAACCATGGCGATGGTGGTTAACACTGGCGACTGTCGTTCACATGACGGCGGGTTCAATCCCGCATATAGCCTATCATTAGTCGACCGGCGATCGCCTCGATGTGGCTGATGATGTCTACGATTTATATGAATTCTTATTGGTTCGTATTGTGCAGACAAAAATCCTTCGCTTTTTACGAAAATTGTATAAAACGTTTGACAGTTACGTTTGCTTTAATTAGCTTTTACTTAAAATATTATGAACAAAAGTATGACTAAATTCTTTCCAATAGAGATCATTCTAATTCCCAATAAAGACGACATTCTCCGCTTTTTATGACATCGAGATTTAAATAACGTGGATATTTGCAAATCTGTCAAGTGAATAAATGCTTAATAACGGGTTGCCCATTTTTCGGTTTCAAAAGTAAAATTAAATAAAACACACATAAAGCTATGATTTCTATGAAAATTCTATTTCATCATAATGCTTGGACCTTGCCATTATATACGAAATACAACGTCATTTAGTAGTGTAGCAGTGTATCCCTTTGAGATAGTTTTCGACCAATTTTTCACACATTTCGGGCGGTATCTCGGCGTTAATTTTCAAATGCCCTAACGTTTGTGAATTATCTGTGTAAACACGGTTTTGACGTAGAACCACAAAAAAAAAGAAAAATGGTAACGTCAAAAAATCGCATGATCTTGGTGGCCATTTGACGCAATTGAAAACAATAAATTTCTCATGCAATAAAGCCAAAATCGGGCGTGTTGTGTGGCTCGTGGCACCGTCTTTATGAAACTACATATCATTCAGTTCATAATCTTCAATTGCAGGCCACAAAAAATTAGATTATCATTCAAACATACCGCTCTAAAGTAAAATTTGGATTATCTGCCACATTTTCACTAATAGAAGTGATATTTTTGGCAGTGCGTAAATTACGATGACACACAGACCTGATTACATCTGCAAGGCTTCCAGTCTCTTCAGATTTCTTTATAATCTTGCCACAGTAGGTTGATTATGACGACTATAATCACCCTGTAATGCACGCAAATTGCCAAAGTTTGAATCACTACTTTTGTAGTAGATTTTACCTATTTTTACGTTTTCTTTGGTTGTTAGACGATCCATATTCGTAAATACCAAACTTTTTACCAAATATGTATGTACATACAACACTTCAGATTACAAGTGTTTAACAGCTGACAGCCTAGCCAGACCGGCGTTTTTGAAACCACTAAATGAATAACACTACACTTTATAGGAATTAAAGGTAGCCAGTTTCATTTTGTGTGTTCTTGGCGGATTTAGGTATAAGCAAATTCAAATCAAACCACAATAATTAAACTTTTAAAGGTCAGAACAAAATTATTATATATTTTATTTGTAACTGTTGCTTTTCAAATCACCAACAGCCCGAACAAAAATTCTTATAAAATATTTGAAAATAAAAACTTTACGTTGATCTTTCGTTGACAAAGCTTTTGCGGTACGCAAATGATAATACAGATTTGTATGATATTAAGCTAACTAAATAGTCATTATATTAGTCATAATTTACGCTATGATGCTAAACCAGTCAATTGTTGAAGTATTTCCATAACCATCACTAGCATAGGTGTCTCTTACATTGCAAATATGCAAAGTATGATGTCTGAATTATCCTAAGTTTAGTCACATTAATAAACACGTGCCTAAAGAATGACTCATGTCTTTGTCACTGACAGCAAGTGCATCGTGAAACGCACTTCAGTAAATGAAGAAAGAACTTAACAAAACCATAGAATGTCAATTCATACAGTTTAACATGCAATAGTCGTTTTCCCCTACATTTTATATCTCTTTTTTTCAAATATCTGACGTTAATTTTCTTAAGCAAATACTGTTTTTCCATGAATATGAATGAACCAGAAAGAAATGCGTCTGTGTGTGTGCTGGTGAAGTCTAGACTTCTTTGAAAAATTTTTTCGTTTTGTGTTTTTTTTTTGTTCCAAGTGTTTTCATGTCGTAGATGTCAGTCAACATTAACCATATCCATACTTCATCATCATCAGCGTCGTCGTCGTCGTCGACATCAGCGCTTTTGAACATCCAGTATATGTGCTAATGAGTCTAGGGGATAGTGATGCGTACATATAGTTTATATTTCATACACATTTGTAAGGAAAGAAGCAAAAAAACAAACGCTTTAGACACTTGCAACCCATCTCTCGTTCATATGTGGGGTTCGTTGCCCATCTTCATTATCGTTTTAAAATAAACATAAACATTGTAAGACATCTTTATGTTCATGCAGATACTCTTTATGGAAAAAATCGACAAAAGAAAAAAAACTCAGAATTCTATGTAAATACTTTGTAGTTTTCTGGGTTTTAGGTTAAAGTAATATGGTCAATTCTAAAAAAAAGCGATGTGCACAGGGCAGAGAGGGAGAAGGAAAAATAAAATATAGGTAAATATTACTTTTTTTGAAATTCTTTACTATGCACACATTGTATGTAAAGTGAGTAAATTAGTACTGGGCTAGGTTAGAGTAAGGCCAGGATGGACAAGGTAATAAACTCAGTTATGTACAGGAAACTAGTCCTATGTAAGTTGTTGCCTTAATCAGCCATAATTCCATAATAACAATGACAATATTATTCCTAATTTTACAAGCAAATCTGTTTAGGCATGCTGATATTTTTCTATACGTAGGCTGTGCGATAAGGAAATTGTAGAAATGATTGATAATTGAATTGTAATAGAGAGAGCTAAAAACCTTTTTTTTCAACAACATTGATTTCAATGCTTAGAATGAAGGCTCAATTTAAAACACCACTAACTGAAAATCGTTCAAATGGGTAGGGTTTTTACGTGTGTTATTTGTAGCTGACCTTTTTTACACCTTCAGATTACAGGGAATGCAAAATGTCACTCAGTCATATACATCTGCTTCGAAAATACCTATTTCCCTTTTTTTTAACACAATATAAAATCTTAATTGTAACTTAAACCGCAATTTTTATTTCATGGTTGTTTTGGGATGCGTTGCAGCACGTCTTTTATATGAAAGACTTTGTCGTTTTTTTGGCTATGTCGGCAGTTACGCAACTTTGCTAGGTCTACCTTAATTTCGTTTTGTTAACGAATGTTTTTCAGCTATGATCAACATAGCGCCGCATCTTAGCTACAACTTGATGGCGATCCAAGTCCAAGTCACTATCACTGATAACTCCAACGTCCATGGCATATTATCACCAGATCAATATAATTTGACATATTCTACTCAGGAATACCCAAATCGGCTTAGTGGCAGAACAGATTCCACCATACTTGTCACGCCACGAAGAAAATGAACAATTAAAATTCGTCATTGAATGCTTTGATATGCCTATTAGAAAAGTAATATCGTTGTTGTTGTTTTTTTAATAAAAATTCAACTTTATTATAAAAACATGTTTACAAAGGATTCATTGAAAGTATTGCCCATTGCTAGCTACAACTTTTTCTTATCTTTTTGGCAAAGCTCGAATTTCGTCACGGTAAAACTGTTCATATTTGGATCTAGCCGTTCCTTGATGTTGGAAATGGTGGTCAGCCACGCCATGTGCCATAGAACGAAACAACTGATAATCGGACGGCTGAATATCTGGAGAATATGGCGGATGGGGTAAGACTTCCCCTTTCAACGTTTCCAAGTAGGTTTTAATGGGTTTGGCCACGTGAGGCCGAGCGTTGTCATGCTGAAGAATCACTTTCTCGTGCCTCTCCGCGTATTGTGGACGTTTCTCGCGCAGAGCCCGGCTCAATCGCATTAATTGAAGCTGATACCGATTCCCAGCGATGGTTTCGCTTGGTTTCAATAGCTCGTAATAAATAACACCAAACTGGCCCCACCAAATACAGGGCATAACCTTTGCAGTGTGGATATTAGGCCGAGGCGACGACGGGGCAGCCTCCAGGACTTTCTTCTCTTTGGATTGCTGTAATGAATCCATTTTCATCACAATACGATGAAGAAACATTCCTTCTTTGTCGCTGAATCAATTGTTCACAAGCGAAAAAACGACGCTCAATGTCCCTTGGCTTCAACTCATAAGGAACCCAAGTTCCCTGTTTTTGAATCATTCTCAATGCATGCAATCGCTTGAGAATGGCTTGGCGGGTAATTCCTAATACTGAAGCAAATTCCACCAGCATTTGACACGGATCTCCATCAAGCAATGCCGTCAATTCAGTGTCTTCGTCTTCCTTCACGTTAACGGTCGTCAACACCAAAATCACGGTCTTTAAAGCGACGAAATTAATCCTGACACGTTTTTTCACTTAAAGCCGCATCTCCGTAAACGTTTTGAAGCTCTCGATGAGCTCGAGCCCCCGTTTTCTTCGACTGAAAGAAAAAAGCAATACTTCCCGCATATGACGATTATTTACCACAAAATCATACATATTTACATAACTAAAAGAATATGACTCCAAAAAGAGTCACTATTGTGTCGAGGCGGTATGTTTACCATATGCCTAAGCTTGACTCACGACGTTTAGGTTATGGCAGAATCGACTAGCACTTACAGTTGGCGCCATCTATTGGCAAACAGCGCGAACTTAGTTGCGTACCTAATATTATATAGGTATATAATTTTAATGCCGAGATGACAGCAGTAACTGCTTCTTGCTCCCAGACATTTACAAAATGTTTCCTTAGGCTCATGGATTTCTTTCTCCTTTCGTGATAGCACTACTGTGGTCCAAGTAACGTGATAGAAAGGTATTGACCTTTGATTGGGAACGTCGTAACTACGAGTTTATAGCTAAATTTAAGATTTTCTGAAATTCGTTGACATTGTCTGGCTGTCTTACATTTGAAGAGTATTAGAGGAACATGGAGTGATCTTTCTCACTATATTGGAGGAAATCGTCAACATCTGGTTAATCTCTGCCATTTTATACCTTTCATCAGTGTTTTTCATAGGGGTGTAGTAGCCAAAATTGGTAAAATGCATCATGGAGATGCCCTTTTGGGTACCTCCGCATGGTAGTCTGTATTTTCAAAAAGCCCTATCTGATATGAACAAAATGGTGTCATATTTTCAAAATTGAAAATCATGAAACCGTTGATATTGATTTTTTCACGACGGTGCGAAAGAACGCAATGGAGGTGGATCTAAATTCAGCAAAATGCTAATTATTTCAAATATAATGCACAGAAGTTGTTTACGTTTTTGATAGAAAGACTGACTCAATTATTAATACGAGTATAACTAAGTTTGTTCGAATAGAATTGGAAAAAATCACGAAAGGATTAACCCTGTAATATCTGTGGTAGAAATCCCTATTTAAACAACACAATATAGTTTCCATAAAATTGTTGTAATTGGGAAACGAGGCCATTTCAAAAACCTCTCCCCAGCGGAAATATTTTCTCTGAAGCAATTGGCTGTGGTATATTAGATAAGACAAAAAAAATCATAATAAGCAATTTAATTTTTAGAATTAAATAAAAGTCACTAGTTCATGAAGAAGAAACAATCAGTGGTTTAATTTGACATTAACAATTTTTATAGGGATTGAAGAAGTTCCTACACTAAACATTTATGTTGAAAAGTAAAGATCTAATAAAACCGTCTTCAATATCTCATTGACAATGCGCTTTATAATGAGGAAAGGGTTTTCATGTAATATATAGTCATTAGCAGTATAACATGAAAGTAATCACATGGAATTATAATGACACCAACTACATAGGTAGACAACAAAGCTTTTACTTCCGCAAGAAAAGAAATATCCATAAAATCTATGAACATTTTCACACTGTTGCCCATGAGATGGGGGCTCCCATCACAAGTTTCCATCTACGCATACGTGAAAGGCCATAACCAAATAGATTAGCATTTGTCCATAGCATTACTCTTGTCTTGTCGTCATTCCTTCATGACTTTTCGCCATAACTTTTCAAACACCCCATGCATTCCAGAGTTTTCGTACAGAGTACATGCAATGCAACATCACAACAAAATGTTGCTGCAACATGCAATCGCTAAATTAAGTTAATATTGAGAAACAAAAAAATGTTGTGAACGTTAATTTTTTCGAAAGCTGAAATGAACTAAATGAAGAAGGGCTCATTTTCCCTGGCAGAGATTGGGGCTGTCGCTATTGCTAACTCATAAGGACCTGGTAGTATTATTGTTTTTTTTTTTTTTCTTTTTGTCTTTTGGTATTTTATTTTTTTCGTGGCAACTATTTTTAAGCATGAGAAATCAACCAAATGACCCTCATGTTAAAAAGCTATCATTTACTACACGACTACGCCAAAGACTTTATTTTATACTAGTTAGTGCTAGACTAGTGCGGTGGCAGTTTGTTAAGGCTTAAGAAAAAATTCCTCTCTTTTCAGAATCTACTCTTTACACTCAATACGGGTTTCATGAAATAAGGCGGACTAGGTGTTGCAGGGGCTTCGGTAGATGGTTTCTGACTGACATCTTAATCTTTTTCGATAATTTTGTTTCGTTAAATTTTTCGCAAGAAAGAAAAAATGCTGAATATTTTTAGCACACACAACTCAATTAAAATGAGTAAACATTGGCCTCCTTTTGATATATGACGTCGTTTGTCTTGTCCTCTTTTAAGCAATGTTGCTGCTTTCTATTTTTAAATGCATAAAATAAAAAAGAAAGAACGAAATATAATAAAGTCTAGTGCTATCTGTTTTTATATTTCCTTCGTTATGAAAATTAATTTATTTTATTGTCTTCGATTGCAGCTGTTGCTGATGCCTGCCTGATTGCCTGTTTAATATAAACCAGTGTAGCAGAAGAAGGAAGTTTCAGCTGTTTCAATAAACTTCAGGTTTTTCCTCAGCAGATTACAATATAAACTATGTATAGGTAGATGTGACTGGCTACTCAGGGTTTTGAATTTTCAATTGGTAGGTGTAAAAGTTGTCGCTCTAGTTTTTATCTAAGTGCATTGTGGCCGTTTGCATGATTGTGCGTTTCCTTGCTGCTCTTCGTTGCATACTTAAAAATTAATTCCGTTTCGTTTCGCTTTGTTAGCCTGCCTTAATGCGTGTTGGGAGAAAAGTCCATCGCCAGCAGGATGCTGTTTTATTTATTGTGTGCTAAGGTGTTAAATTGAATTTTTATGGAGATTTATTATTTGCTTAAATGTTTGCTGATTTCCTCTTAAGAGGAAATCATTTGTTTGAAGTTAAGTAGGAAATGTGTACTCGTATGTGCTGCGGACAATGGTTGAAAAGATTCGAAATTAAGCTGTTGTGGGCATGTGAAATAGAACTTTGGAGTGCGAGCATTAACATTTGATACAGGTTCTAACATTAGAGGGATAAAGCATTAATACAACACAAACATTAATTCATTCACTGAAATGCAAATCCTCTATAGAGCAATATATTTAATGTAGAAGCAAATTGTGGTCTTATAGCTCTATCAAAAAAAAAAAAACATGGGATTTCAAGTATTATACCATATGATTGATTTACAGGGACTTTTTTCAAACAATAAAAAAATAACAAAATTTTATTTTTTGGATAATCTTTTTTGTCGTACAAAAGAATGATTTTGTTATCTTTACTTACTATAAACAATTCCCTGCAAATGTAGGGCCTCAATCCCTTGTTTTTTCACGAATATAATGGCTCTTCTTCAACTTCCTCCGGACGCAATTCAGCAATTTTTTTTATTAATGTGGTCATAAAGCCAAAAATGCGCCTCATCAAAAAAAAAAAAAAAAAAAATGGATCTTCTCTAAAGTTTCTCCCAAGATCTCTGAAGATCTCAAAGGTTGAAATATTGATGATTTTGAAGGCCAGCGAACTTCAATTCTTCCATTTATAATACGCCTACTTATTTCATATGACAAGTGAGCCAACTAGCATTGCTATATTTTCTCCCCAAAAATTAATTCCCAAAATATTCAATGATTCACCAAATTGTGCGTTCGGCAGATTATGTGGCCAAAAGTTGCTGTACATTTTTATATCTTGGAATAAATTACCCTTTAAAAAAGTATATATTTAAATTACTGTCAACACTAATAGATAACGAGGCAGCACGGAAAGTGACAGATTTTACAGATGTTAATTTGCAAATGAATTGAATTCGATTTTAATGAATTTACTGAAGCTCTTATTTCTTGCCCCGCTTTATCACCTAAAATTACTTAAAGCCAACAATGGAATGGAAAACAATGGAAATTAGATATTTGATTAATGATGATTTTAAATTTTGAGCTAAAACAAATATGTTATATTAGCTACAGTGTAGAGTATACTATTTTCTACTAGATGCATACTTTTCACCCGAAAATTAGTTACAAAAATAGTTGCAAAATTTTCAACGAAAATGAGAAAATTTTTTTTTGTGAAATTAGCACGATTTTATTCATATGGGAAAGTTATTTATATGCAATCGAAAACGTGTAATATTTATATAGTAGTTCTGATTTGAGCACTTTTACTATAGGGTCCAGTCGAATTTCCAAAATTCACACTCTAACTTCACTTTACCGACTACTGGCTGCCAGATCTCTTAACAAGATTTTAAATTGCAGTTTCTCACTCTCTTTCTCTCTCTCTCTCTCGCTGCAATCTGGAAACTGGAATCTGACATCTTCAAAATGGGAATATCTAACGACAATCCTATTGACCAAGAGAGTAAATATTTCAAACAATATTTCTAATCATCCATACCCTGTACCGGGAATGTTTCCCTAATTTCCATTTCGCAGCTACTGGATAGATGTAGATGAGAAAGCTGTGCGGTAGATGGGTGCCGCAATTGCTTTCAATAGAGCAAAAACAGCGTTGTGAAATGTCTCAACGCAATAAAGACATGAGTTCTTCACTTCACACTTATAATTTATAACTATTATGTACCTATTATCTTTATATTCTTCGCAATGATAGCTTTTCTCAATGATCAAAAGTTTGACCTCAAAAAACTGAGACCAGAGCCAAAAAAGATTTCCACTTGCTAAATCCATAAATCTCCACGATAATGGGTTTCTGCAAATCGTAACTTTAAAGTGGAACACCAGCACCAATTTCAAAGCAAAAATTTGATGCTGTATTTTTCGAAATTGTTACAACACAACTTTCCTAGAAGCATTTTATAATACAATAACTTGTTAACACATTTAGCCATAATTTTCTTTTTACCCCAATGCAAGAGAAGAACAACTGTTGCAGGCAACACAACACCCAACACACAGCGCAGACCACCAACATTCCAATTATGTTGCCACACTCGGGCCAAAGGAAAATCAAAAAAAAGTGTCCTCACTTTGCCATAAATAATAATGAGAAGAAGAAGAAAATCTCATACGTATCTCTGCAACATTTTGCTGCACTCTAAAAGTTGACGTGGACAACATTGATGGAATATATACGAGTATACCATAAGAAACACGAACGTTATGCTTTATGTATCCTGTCATATTTGGATTTTTTTTTTTTTTTGTATTTAAAATGTTTGCAGCAGTTTGCTCGCATGGGCAAGATAGCAGTGCAACATTCATAGTTGCGACATAAGATCGTAAAGTGTTAGTCGACTTTGATTTAGAAACCGAGAACCTTAAGGAAACTGTCATCTCGCAGTGCTTGAAGTATGAAGTCGACGTACATGAGAAGCGAAGGCTGCATCGTTTTTCTTTTGTGGCCATTCTTGAAGCTTCATGGTGTGGTCATACCCGTGTTTACACTTGTAATCTCAGGTGTATTGCAGGAGCAGTTGTGGTCGCAGCGTTATGCTGTTTTCATTCCTTTTAATTACCAAATATGTAATGTAGTGTAGTGGACTGGTAGACCACGTAGTACTCATGAACATGTGTTAAAAAAAGATGATTTCACACACTGACAACAGTTTCTTTAGAAAAGTACAGCATTGTTAGAAAAAAGTTGTAACAAATTAATTAGGAAACTGAATGGGACAAACCCTGTGAGAGGAAAACTGGGTTAGAGACCATTAGCGCGGAGCGCCTAATGAAGGTACTAAAATTCCAATTAATTTTTATAAAGATCTCTCATTGTATACGCATAACTCCGTAAATGGTCATAGAGAGATGCTGGTTGTTTTTCTATTACTGGCACTTCCCAAATGGGAATATTGGTTTTTAATTCTATTAAAGTAATGAGTATTCTTAAAGTGGCCGATGGTGTGAGGCTTTAAATGGAGCAATATGCTGTGATCAATCATTTATACCGCACAAATTGATTTCGCAGAAATTCGTCTTGAATTAAGTCCACAGCATTCGACTAAATCATTTGATATCTTTAAGTTCTACCATTGTCGAATTAAGCTCTGCAGTTTCATAAGATCTATGGGAAACAAGTAAAACTTTTTCTCTACAGCTCACCAATATTGAGCGAGGGCCATAGGTTATCGCAGGTGACAAACGTGTTTACCTTTCCCAACGAAACAACAACAAAATTCTTTGCGAACTTCTTACTTCTTCCTTGGAAAAGTACGGTTAATTTTCTCATATTAGATTTTGCATAATGAGACGAATTCTTGCTTTAAGATCGCTTTAAAGAAAGTGATTTCATTTTAGATTTTTATCTCTGGGTTTTGTGTTGTTCTTTCTGGTTTATCATCACCATTTGATCTGAAGATTTCATCAATGGCAACGTGTTGTATCCTTTCCTTTAGCTATCCACATTATACAAATAGACATTGAACTTTTGATATAAATGTTTGTGTGCGGTGGAACGAAATGGCCAAGTCAACTTTTTATGGCGCCACCACTAGGAAATGTTTTATTTCGTTCCAGGGATGGGTAAATGTGGGAATGAATCCCATGAAGGTACTTTGTGAAAATAACAATTGACTTTAATTGGGACATAAATATAGGAATTAGGAGTTTAAACAAAAGAACTTTTGTATTAGAAAATAATTTTTTTTGTATTAAAAAATAACGTTCCTTCCAGACGCTTTTCGAAATGAAGAATATTATCGAAGACAACTTTCTATGTAAAGAGACTATTTTGGGAACAATTTTCTAAATGAAAAAAAGTTTTCTTATAAATTGTTCCATATGAAAAGTGTATTCTCAAACAATTTTCTATACAAAACGAGCCCTTACATTTAAATGGGTCTTTTTTGACGAATATTTGTATGAAATGTGTCTTCTCAGAAAACTTTCTATATGAAAAATGCCTTCTATCCTTACGAAAATTTGCTTCTATCTTCACTATACACCATGGAAAGTGTTTTCCAAGACAATTTTCTGCATGAAGCCAGTTTTCTAACACTAACTTCTACACGAAAAATGTGTTCACGGACAAACTGGCGTCTACTCTCGCAGACACTTCTATACAAAAATTGCGCTCTGAGACAAATTTCTATATAAAAACATTTTTCTCAACGTATTAGTATATGAAATATATTGTGTTAAATCACATTTCCATATAAAGAGCGTCTTTTCAGATACATTTCTGCATGAAATGTTAGATGATTTTCTATATGTAGCCAGCTTTCTATCCATATGAAAAACTACTCCTTGAAAACTGTTTTCTCAAGCAACTTTTTGTATAAAATATGTCTTCTTAAACATATTTCTATAGGCACATTTCTATAAGAAACTAACATTTTCAGTTATACTTCTATATAAAAATGTTTACATAATGTTTGTCGGACACTTTTAATATGAAAAATGCATTTTGAGACAATATTTTATATGGAAAGTATCTTCTGAGAGACATTTGTATATGAAATGCTTCTTCATAGGAGAGCTTTATGTAATGTACATGAATTTTTTTCCACAATTCCGGTCGTCTTTTTCGTATTGCTTCACGCAAACGGCGCATAACTTTAAGGCAATACTTCTATTTACCGTACGGCTTTGTGGTTAGAACTCCTGATGCACTACGCCATGGTAATCGGAAAAAACAGTGACGTGGCGTGCTTTTTTCTTTTGGTCTTGGCTCTCCTGGACTTTTCCATTGAGACGATTGGGCTTTGGTTTTGATGTCATAACCATATACCCATGATTCGTCACCAGTTATGACCCTTTTAAGCAAATCTAGATCATAGTTGACGTCATTCAACAACAATTCCTGAGCGATGCTCATGCGACGTTGTTTTTGGTCAAAATTCAGCAATTTTGGAACGAACTTCGCTGCCACAGGCTTCATGCCCAAAATTTCCGAAGAGATTGCATGGCATGAGCCAACCGATATGCCGACATCCTCAGCAACTTCTCAAATTGTGTTTCGACGATTCTCCATAACAATTTTCTTCACTTTCTCAACATTTTCATCGCTTGTTGATGCGCTGGGGCGTCCAGAGCGAACGTCGTCATTCACATCTTATTGACCTTCTGTAAAAAGCTTGTACCACTTGTAGAGATTTTTTTCTTTTGACTCAGACTACTCTCACCGTATGCCACTGTCAACATTTCAAGTGTTTTTGAGCACTTAATTACATTTTTTACACAAAATTTGATGCAGCTTCTTCGATCCATTTTTTTTCGATATCAGAAAATTGCCGAAAACGCGAAACACTTGTCAAACAAGCTATACATGCTATATGGATAAAAGCGTCAACTTATCTTCGAGGCGAGGGTACCAACATAAAAAAAATAATCGAAAGTCGAATGTACTTAGCCCGCGAAATTTGAAAATTCACCTTATATTTTGAACACACCTCGTACATTCTAATTATATGAGAAATGATCTTCGAAATATTTTTAATTATTATATAGAATAAATAGAATTATATCTGGGAATATATAGAAAAGTGTTAGAAAAATTTATCATGTACAGAAAAGCGTCTAAGAAAACTTTTTATACAGTGGAACGTCTGAGAAGATATTTCTGTACAGAGATTATTATTTCCATACTTTCCATACAGAAAAGTACCTAAAAACCAACTTTTTTATGTAGGCCTATGGCATGAAAGATAATTTTCTCATAGGAAAGTGTATAGAAATACGTTGTTCTTAAAGAATGATGGCCAGAAAATGCTTTTCATGGAGGGACACGAGTATATGTATGGAAGGATATCTCTCATATAGCAAACTGTCTAGAAAAACTGTTCTACAAAAAGTGCCAATAAAGTCTCCTGTTTAGAAGTGTCCGTAAAGACAATTTTTAAAGTATAATTTTTCATACAGAAAAATATCTGCAAAGACTCCGTCATGTCGAATTTTTACAATATATAGCAAATTATCTGGGGAAAAATGTGTTCTTATGTGAATAGTCTGCTCTTAAACGCAAGACAAGTGAAGCATATTTATCGATGTGAAATATAGCAACGGAAAAGTTTTCGGTGGAAAGTTTCCGAAATAGTTGCCTTTGATAAAAGATTTTATCAGTCGTGTTCTCATCCATCCCCCAAAAAGTTTTCTTTACAAATTATCTTTTTTGAAGCCGTTTAAAATGAAAATTACCTTCTTCAATATATTTTCCGAAGAATATGTTCTCCTCATGCACTTTTATATATGAAAATGGCTTTCTCCAACAACTAACGCAACTGAATGGGGTCCTCAAAGTGACCTACACATATGTGAGTATCCTGGAAATCAATTATAGATTTCATTCTGCCAATTATATCCTTGCAATACCTCAGCATCTTAGCCAACTTCCCTTTTATACTTTATTATATCGTTTACTAGACATTTTCTCTGTTGATGTTTTCCTCTCATGTACTTTTCCTACTTTTATAGCCTCAAGCGCCTGTTAAACCAAGAAGGAGAATTGTTGAAAGTGAACTATTATAATGTGAGACACAAGAAGACCAAAGCACAATCTAGGTATGAGAGACAAGAAGCCTTAAACTTGGCTTGTGTTGCAACATATATACCAGTGCATGTGTGTGTGTGTGTGTAATGCAACAAAACAAATAACTTTGATTTTCCTCGAACGATAGAAGAAGGGAAAAGACACCACACAGAGAGAAAACTAAAACAACCAAAATAAAACCACAGAAAGGCAAACAAACAAAAGAAGAAGAACTGAGAAACCAGGGCTCAGCATGATATCACTTTTTCTTCCTATAAACGAAAGTTATACATTAGATGAGGCAACATCAGCAGTTGCCGTATGCGCATACGCTGCTGTTGGTGTGATGGTGTGGCTGCCGCATCATCATCCAACATGATAAATAAGAAAATTACCATTGTTGTTTTGCCTCAAATAATGTTACCATTACAAAATATTTGAAAAATTTCCATGATTTTGCCTCGCTGTAAAAAGTATTTGTTACCTCATACAACAACAAAAACAAAGACTGCCACAACAGACAACAGAGGTTGTTAAGAACAATTATAACGGTTGAGATATGTTGCAAATTGTTAAATAATAGCGAAGCATTGCAAGTGAAATGAATGCTGCTACACTTGATATTCTCTCTCGCTGGTGTTGCAACATTTGCGGGTGTTACATCACGGCGGGTCCAGTGGATGCTTAGGTTACAACTACAATTTCGAAGAGTCTTTTGTCTTTGTAGTTGTAGTTAGAGTTTAATGCCACTTTTACTGCGCCAACATCAGAAACGAGACTTAGATATCAAATTTCGAACAACTTAACAACGGTACTTAACCGTTCAAGTTCAGACAAATACGAGCATTATGTGAAATTGGAACTTTTGTTGGGGAGTAAAAATTTACTTTTACCACTATTGTTGGCAATTTCAAAGGGATTTTTGTTTTGGGGGGGAAAAAATGTAAACCGAAATCCCAAAAGAACGAATGAGGTTATATTATTATCGTTTGCAACTAAAGATTTCGCAGCTGAATCTTTGACATTGTAAGCGGCAACTTTATGAACGTTCGCTCATTAAAGCGAATATGAATCTGGCCACCTGGGGCATAGGTGAGGAATGATGGTGCTGTAATGTGACACTGATGTATTGATTCAGGTGCTGACAAAATAAACGACACTTGAAGTGTAGAATTCCAGATGGATTTACGTGCACTGGAAGTAAAATATCAGCAACAATTTACAAATTCAAAATAAATTACATTTCAAATGATATTTTCTTAAGTAGTGGTTATAATCTTAAATCTTGTTAATTTTTTAATTCACTTAATTCTAATCTAAACCATTCAGGAAAAGATGAAACTGTAAAAAGCCTTGACCACTTTTCACTAATAACTCTGTAGTAGTCAAAAACAGTAGAAGGGTAGGTATATGGACCTTATCCTGTAACAATGAGGGGCGCATACGGCAGATTTAATTCACATATACTGAGTCTAAAAGTATCGCATTGATACTCAGCAGAGGTGGAGGTGGCTGTAATTGAAAGGACTTTTTGACTTTTTGTTTAGGTGTGAAGCATCAGACATTTTTTACTATCATACACAGCGTTTACTCAATGTCAGACTTTCATTTTTAAAAGACGTAAAAATAATAGTGATAAAACGGATAATAGAGTTCGAAATATTAATCAAAAGAATTAAATTTATGATCCTCCTCCTAACTTCACATTAGGCACTAGACATAGACATATGTACGTGCCAGCTGCCACTTTGTGATCATTTTCCGGATAACTCTAATACCATACACAACATAGTGATTCAGGGTATATTAATTTTATCCTGATGTATGCAACGTCTAAAAAGATCAGAGTGGTTTTGTGTGGTCTACAAAATAAATGCATATCGACTCAACACCAGGTCTTGAGTCGATGTCTGGTTCAGCAGGAACGGGTTTAATCTGACATATATTTACCTCAAGAGATTTATAAAAATATAAAAAAGCGGGGATTAGGTTTCGTTTCCAAAGTTTATTACAGATTGTACCTTGAATCAGGATTATAAGTGCAGCCAAACTTGCCTTACACGTATGGGGGGAGTATCAGAACTGACTTGAGCAAATCAAATAAATTCTCTGATAGATCAGTCGACTTAAAGTTTACTATAAAGCACTCAATCTCATTACAATTGAGAACTTTACATGTAAACGTCTCAATTGCAGTGGAGGCGATAAATTTAGGATTTATATCTTAGAATTTACAAACGTGGGTTCTGGGAATAAACAGTCGGTATAGCGAATTTCGTCAGTCTGTGTACGTATTCTTGTGATCAAAACACATTTAGAATCTTGGGAAAATAAAAAAATAAGAAGTTGAGCTATTTTGATAAGCATGCGGAAAGTTGTTGGTGGTAAAACCAAAACTATATATCTTGATAAGTCGAAATCTCTTAAGTTTCTCAGGTTTCTTTAATATATAGATTTATATCTGTACCCGGATATCATCAGTAAAAATAAATAAATAAATAAATAAAACAATGGACCTTTGCATGTTGGCAATACATTCCCATTACGTACATTCGATCAAGATAAGGAGTTTGCAAGTTGTTTTACACACTACTGTGTACAAAAAGTAGGACCAGTTTCTCAATTTAAATTACGCGGATATTTCAAATCTCAGAAATATTTTTTTAAATTCTAAGTTGGTAACACTATGATAGACATCATAAATGTCATTAGTATTTCAGCAATGCTTGGATTTGCACGACGCAAAAAATGATTTTGGTGATCGTAAGTAATTCAAAAAAGACCGAGAACAAGTTGGTGGCGAAGGGCGCCCAGGACGCCTATCAAGTCCGATGAAAGTCAATTCCAACAAATTCAAGATCTACGGCGTCTATTAACGACTAGGACACTACCGATGACGTTGGCATTTCAAATGGATCAATAACTGCTTTTTGTAACGTCATAAAAGATCGGATTTAGACTACACAAAATAAGTACATATCGGCTCAGCACCACGTCTTAAGTCGATGTAACAAATTTCATCAGTCTGTACGCGTATTCTTGTGATCAAAACACACAGATAGGCATTATGACATTATGATTATGATTTTAACAAAAATAGATATATATTTTGAGTAGTCCTTGGAAAACTCGTATTGAAAATGGGCGATATCGCTCCATATATTAATATAGCCCGTCTAAGCTTGTTTTTATCAATCCTGAAAGGAACAGTTATTATAATACGAATCTGATTTTATTTAGCACCACTCTATTGTCTGGATCAAGGACAATATCTATCCAAAATGAACTTATGCGTTTCACGTTTTGACATAGTCCCTGTAAAAATGTACAGACCAAGCTAGATGTAATCAATTGTAAAAGCCATAACTGCATTGGAATATGGTTATACTCGAATAAGATAAGAGGTTTTTCTTTTTTTTTTAATTATTGTATTTATTAATTCATGTACAAATATATATCAGATTAAAAATAGCCTCAGCGCCCTTAAGGCATGTTAGAGGCACATTGTAGGTTTCAAACCTACCGGTCTGGCAAGGCTGTCAGCTGTTGAATACCTGACATCTGAAGTATTATTTGTTTAATGAAAGCTTTGCCATTTGCGAATATGGATCGTTTTGTGTTGGTGCAAAAATGTAAAGGCTGACTGAAGGGGCGTGGTACATTACTAGGTTCTTATTAAAAAATGCGTTGAGTTAAGAGAAACAAGAGAGAATTAAGTCTTTCGCTTAGAAATTAGGGACAAAAAAATTTTGCCAAAACGGAAGATTTGGCTCCTTCAGAGCATGAAAATGCAGCTGATTTTCATTCGTATAACTAAGTTTGCTAAATGCCAAATGAAGTTAGTACTTTTGAATGAAAGTCATAAATCTGATATGAATTTAGGAATATATGGAAAAAATTAGGTAATTTGCTTCTATTTCCGTTCGGGTTTTCAAATTTTGTCAAGCATTGAAATCTATCTTTAATAAAAAAAAACGAAATTTTAAGTTACTGCATTCTACGAATTATGAATTAGAGGCGGAAATCAAATTTCGCTAAATCGGTCAATCTGAAAGGGCGGTAGCAAAAGAGGTATAACGATGCCTTCTATTTTCATTATCGGAGCTTAGGTTATCAAACGCATGATATGTGCAAAATTTGACTGGTTAAGTCTGTCATTTTTATGGAAGGTGTGAGAAAGAGCCAGGTTCCTTGGCCGGTTTTTCTTAATTTTTTTTAAAGAATTACCGGCTAAAGCAATGGGAGAGAAACTTATGCTGGCATGGAAGTTACATACTGAAAAGGGTGTGACACTGCACTCCGTTTTCATTCTGGGACTCTACTTTGGCAAACGGCCGAATATATACCAAATGTAGCTGAATGTAATGGAACTAATTGAAATATATGAACCTAGGAATATATTAATTAGTTGGGTTATTTTTATGATAGATACCAGAACAAGCACGGTTAATTCAATTCGATTTTTACAAATTTTGCAAAGTGCTACAAACTAATACAACGGATGAAAATTTTGGGGTGTTGCAGACTTCGAATGAAGAGTTATAAGGAAAAAACTGAATTTGGGAGAGTTGGTAAATTTGTATGGAAGACAGCGGAATTACAAATCCCGCCTACGATCTGGTAAAATATTAGGATGGTTTATGAGGTTTCATAAAGACTTGCAGTTACCGTGTCTCCCAGACAGATGGATGTCGCTCCGAAAACATGAAACCATCATAATCAAAAAGTAATATTTAAGTACTTTAAATGCTTCCTTCTAGGTGTTACATTTTTGCCGTCAGATATATACTTTCTTTTCTTCGGATAAAATTTTAATAGTAGATAGTTCAAAATTATATTGGAAATAAGAAGGGCTGTGACATTTTTTGCATACAATCAGTCAGAGGTAATAACAAATAGAATGCCTTCTCCTATCGCGTATCATCAATTCTAATTAAAGTTCACAACTTTAACATCCTGTTATCATGCAATCATTATCAAAACGATTTCACACAAAACATGGAATATGCAAGAAAAACGCTTAGCTCATAAAAACTAACAAAGATATATTATTAAATTTTATTATGCCATGGCCGTAGTAATACGTACGAGTACTTACTTAAGCCCCTCCTCTACTCTCCTCTCCACTCCTGTCTAGGATAACAACATAGTCAATCCAGTATTTATTCTTCAAAGATGTTATTCTTAGATGTAAGTGAGTTTCGTCCGATTCTTAACATTTCATTACACATTGTGTAAATAAAACATGTAAATTTTTCTTCTCAAAAACAAAAAACTAAGAAAAAAAACGAACTTCATATTCATCTGCATTGGAGTTCCTTTTTCTTGATTGTTTGTTTCCTTCAATGCAAACAATGAATGGTCCGAACTATGATATTCATTGTTCCGGGCCCAACATCATCACCATCACCACCAACAGCCAACATGAGATCGTCATCCTCGTCAGAGTTATCATGAAGCGCCCGTCGATGCCTGTTGTTCCTGTTGCTGTTGTTGCTTCGTTGTTAGTTTAGTTGCATAGCTGTTGCTTCGCTGTTGTTGCAATATCACTATCACTCACACATAATGTCTCTTTGGTTTTTGTTATAATATTTACTTTGGCAAATTGCATGCATGCAACATGTTGTTGCTTGCATACAATAAACATTAAAATTTATGACTTTTTATGGAATGTCTATTTGTTGTGGCCTGGTGATTTCGAGTTTTTGTCTTCGTCCTTATAGAAACAAAAAGCGAAAACTTTGCAAATCTATGAAAATCTAAAGAAATCAGTTCGTTTTGTTATGAGCGAAGAGGAAAAAAAAAACAGAAGATCCATAGCAGAAAAAAACTATGATTTATATGGGCCACAATCAAGTTTTCATTTCAAGGTCTGTGAAATGGCAAACAACATCCGCCTGAAAATGTCTAACCGGGAATTGTAAACGTTATTAATAAATTAAAACTAAGAAGGTATGAAAACAAGAAAAGTTGTATTTAGAAACATGGGAAAATTGTAAAACAAAAAGTTGAGCTATTTCGATAAGCATGAGGAAGGCTTTTGGTGGTAATACGGAATCTACCAAACGTGATAAGTCGAAATCTCTTAAGTTTCTCAGGTTTCTTTAATACATAGATTTATTTCTGTGCCCGGATATCATCAGCGAATAAAAAGAAATAAATAAATCAATGGACCTTTGCATGTTGGCAAAACATTTCTATTACGTATATTCGATCACGATTAGATGTTGGCAAGTTGTCTTACACACTACTGTGCCCAAAAAGTAAGCTGTTCTTACTCTTACTTATTTCAATTTAAATTACGTGGATATATCAAATCTCAGACTTTTTTTTTTAATTCTAAGTTGATGACACTATGATAGACTTCTCTGTCAAATTTCACATCATAAATGCCATTAGTATTTGAGCTACGCTTGGATTTGCACGATGCAGAAAGTGATTTTGGTGAACAAACCTCGCATCATAAGTAATTCAAGAAAACCGAGAATAAGTTGGTGGCGAAAAGAGCCCAGGACGTCTATCAAGTCCGATGAAAGTTAAGCACAACATATTGATATCTAGGGCTTAAAAAGCGTCTATTAACAACTAGGGCACTGCCGATGATGTTGACATTTCAGGTAAATCAATAACTCCGTTTTAAGAGATATTTCGAACGTCATATCCCGAATGATACCAAGAACACTAACTTTATTTCGAAAGTATCATAACAAGTACCATAACAAGTGGTGAGAATTAGATTTATGCTTCTAATTCAGAAACAACCAATCAATCGAGTGTATATCGCGCCAGAACTGAAGCAAGACTGAAAAAATCAAAAATTAGTTGTCTTCGGTTACCGTAATATTGGGAATTAAGAGTTCCTTCCTATGTGCTAAACCTTCAATAAGGAATATTTTGTGAGTGTTATTTGTCTGTTGCATAAAGCTTTTAGCAAAAGAAAGGACGAATTTATGAGCAGAAAACTCATAGTTTTAGCACCAGCATAATTTCGTTTCACAGCCACTGCGTTCGCCTGATTTGCCTCCATGTGATTTACATATAGCAGTTTCCAAATCTCTTGAGTTCGCTCCAGAAGCACCGTTTTAAATCGATTGAAGAGATTCAAAGTAGTGCGTTCTGAAAACTACACCGGAAATTACTGTTTGGGTTGCTCCGCGAATTGAAAAAAATACGCTACCATAAGTCTATTGAAATACTTTGAAGGCATTGAAATAGATTTCGGTGAATAAATGGGTTTTTTTGAAGAAAATTAAAACTGAATTGAACTTTTGAGCATAGTGGTATGTCTGAGGCAGAACTGCCAACCAGTTCCTCAAATAACCTATTTTGAACTTAAACCAGAGTATTACCACCGAATAAAATTATGAACCAAACAAATCTGCCTAAAAGTCGAGATTTTGTTCATCGATATTAGTTTTTTACATTGACACAGAAATTTCACACGGCAACTAGAAAAACGTTAATTATATAACGCAACGTAAACTAAAATTTTTACAACGTTCTTATTTCATGCGAAGTAGAAATTGTATTCAAATAGATTAGTAGCAAATGATGTGCAGAATTACGTAATAAACATCGACACAGGTTTCCTAATTTTACTTTAGTTTTCGAGATATCACATTGAAAACATGATGAAAGCGCCATTCTAATATGCACCTATTTATAAATATAGTGATTACAATTAAATTTAGTGTATCGGTTTCGTAAGAATCTTTAGTTGCGTGTAAATTTAGAAAACTATTGGCCATCCAATCAGATTTATTTATTACACAGCGTCAGAATTGTATACTAAATTCTCTCCAAAATAATATTCAAACTTTTGGCAAGGAACCAAAAAGTCATATTCTGTCGGGTTTGTAATTAAGATTCCATCTCCACTCAAACATGAAGAACTTATAAATGTAATAAGTGTGCTTGGTAGGCTAAAGTGAATTCCATGACGCAAATTATATTTAAATGTTGGCTAAGCTCTCACAACGTTGACTTAACCCAAACGGTTAAACAACAAATTTATTATAATAAAAATGTAAAATATTGGAAAATATTGGAAAACGAATTCCGAATGGTGGAAACCAGCTAGACGGAACAATGAACTGAACTAACTTATAATTTCACATAGTTTGCCAACCCTGGTATGGAAAGATTTCCGGAAAGTTACAATTCGTTTACGATAGACGTATCTACGATATTTAAAAAAAAATTATATAATTATGAAACCCCTGAAAACATTTTGTATTGTATGCTGCAACGACCGTATGCGATATATAGGGTGACGCACCAATTACATTACAATGAGAAATTCAAATAACTTTTTCTTTTTAATCAATGTGTTCCATTTATTTTTTATTGTGAAGATATTTCAATTATATTTTATGTAACTAATAGGTTTTGAAGATGATAGACCGTAAATGACCCCCATGTTTATTCACGCCTATGCGACAGCTAATCAAAAAATTGTTCAATGGGGTATCGCCTCAATTATTGTTTTATTTGACTGCTTTAATTCAGTCAAATCCCTTGGTTTCGTTTTGTACACCTCTTGCTTGACACAAACCCACAAAAGATAGTCCGGTGCAGTCAGGTCAGGTGGCCTTAGGGGCCAGCGGGAAGAGGAGTTTCTGGATATTAATTTGTTTGCGAATTTTCGTTGAAGCTCCGCAATAACCGGTATGGCCATGTGTGCAATTACTCCAACTTGCTGGTACCAAATGCTGTTGAAACGGATAAGTAAATGTGTAAAAACGCTCCTTCAACATCTTTAAATAACGATCCCCATTGGCAGTTGACAATAGCGCGATTCATGCGCCACCATGTATGCGAGATCTTAACATATTCTTTACTCTATTCTAATTTGAAACTGATGCGAAGTGAAGGACATGGACTAGCCCTTGAAGTTTTCCATTAAAACAAATTGGAAAATATGTTGAATTACATAAATGATCAGACTTACTGCTAGATTGTTTATATCACTGCTTAACTTTAGCCTGATAAGAGAACATTACAACAAAACATTTACAATTCTTGTATATATATATAGGTATATATATATTTCCTTACTTTAGCGCTTCTCAACAGGACTCGCTAGTAAGCGCCAAATTATGTATTACACTTGCGACCTGCCCTGCTTTTAAATTCCCTAGAAGTTCTCAATGGATATTACCCATAATCTAAATCTAAATGTTGTGCGCAACATAGTTATGTCGATTAAAACTTCTAGCAGAATGAAATCAAAAGCAACCAAGCCTAAAACGTCTCTTAATGTTGCTGCGAATATAGTACTTTACATCACTTGGATTGAATTTATCTGTGAGGTTAAAGCATAATTTTCAAATACAACGTTTCATTTATTTTTGTTATATTTTTCAGATTTCACGCAATACATTGGTGCATATAATGTACGTCTCTCCAATGTAACTGCAAACTTTGGCAAACAGACTCTTCTTAATGGTGGGATTACTACACAACTTCAATCTCGTTAGATGTTGTTTGAATCTAAGCAAATTTCCTTCCTCCTCGCGCTCAACAAATGCAATAACATTCATTGTTTATTGTTAAATTGGTACGTTTAAATTATGCAAAGTGGCATTCGCATAGGTATTTATTTGTATTTTGTGGCCAAGGTAGCTTTTCCAAGACACAGCCACCTCCACCACAGCACCTTAACATAAAATTCATGGTTCATTGTTTTTTCCTGGCCAATGATAAGGTAGACCAAGGCAAATGAATGGGGGCTACGACAGCAAAGAAGTGCTTTAGTTTCGTGCCACAGGAACATAACATTATGCCCAAAAACAAAAACAATTCACCTTTTTCATCGTTTGAATATTGGCTGCAGGTACACAACGGGTCGAGTTTAATAAAGTATCAATCTGGTTAAGGTCAAATCACAAACACATAATAAAAATTTAAATTTGTTTGACTTTTAGCTTCCTTCAGTACATTTCCTTCTTTTTGCCTTGGGTTTAGCCAAGTTAATGATAATATATGTGTTGTGTGATTTTTCAAAGATTACTTCTCATCCTTCGCTGTAGTACGCAGCGGCAGTAAAAAATTAGTTTCCAGTAGTGAAATATCTGCATATTTTTTTGTTTACTACAAATCCTACGCAGATTTTCTTTTTTGCTTCAAGTACCAAAGGAAGAAGGCAAAAAAATGATATATTATCACACAGACCGCTGAATAGTTTTGCATACACGGACGGCTTAACTTTCAATTTCTAAATTATGAGAAAACTTCTGAACAGATAATTTTGTATATCTTTTGCTTACTTATTTATGTCTGTCGATATGTCTGCACTGTCATACGTGCATGTGGTGTGTCTGTCTAGCCTTTTGAGTTTACTTTTTTGTAACATGTTATTATGTTGCTTAAAGTTTCGCTTAAATCTTTGCAAAGTGATGTATCAATAGTTGAAGTTCCGCTTTAATGCAATAATGGTTAGCAGGGGTAATGTCTCGAGGAGGGGACATACACTCGAAAGAAAATAGGATATTATTATTTTCACACACTAGACATCAGTATCCTAATGATGACAGATGTTCAGTTAACTGGCGTTTAATTTGATTTAGTCTCCGCTAACTACATGTACGCTTTAATCAAACGCAAATTGTATAATATTGGAATCATGTCACAAACGCCAATAACAGTCTACCAAAGCTATACCTAAATCGAATGGACGACATTGCATACAGTGCGACAGACATAGACGTTCATAAATTTCTTATTAAAATATTATTTGAGAAGTAATTAAACATTTTTACGGGCAAAAATGTAATACCAGTAGATTACGTTTCTTCACAGAAACAACTATCAACTTATCTGGGTAAGCCCGGATCATTCATAGGCACAGAATTTGAAATTGTTTGGAAAACTAGGCCATAACCGAAAAAGACCGACTGCAGTTTGAAATGTAATAATTTGTCATATGTTTTTGTTTTCTCATATATATTTTCCGATTTGTTTTGATAGAGAACTTAAAGGGCTAGTCCGTGACCTTCGTTTCGCATCAGCTTGAAATTAGAATAAAGAAAGTAAAGAGTATGTTAAGATCTCGCATACATGGTGGCGCACGAATAGCGCTACTGTCTACCGCCAATGGGGACCTTTATTTAAAGATGTTGAAGGAGCTTTTTTACACATTTACTTATCCGTTTCGACAGCATTTGGTTCCAGCAAGATGGAGCAATTGCACACATAGCCAGACCGGTTATAGTGGAGCTCCGAAGAAAATTCCCAAACAAATTAATATCCAGAAACTCCACTTTCCGCTGGCCCCAAGGTCACCTGACCTGATTGCACCAGACTTTTTTTGTGGGGTTAATTCAAGCAAGAGGCGTACAAAACGAAACTAAGGAATTTGACTGAATTGAAGCAGCCCAACAAAACAATAATTGAGGCGATACCGCAATGAATTATTTTCTAATCAGATGTCCCTTATGCGTGAATGAACATAAACACAATTTACAGTCCATCATCTTCGAAACCAATTAGTTATATAAAATATAATTGAATTTTCTGTACAATGAAAAATAAATGAAATACATTTGTTAAAAAAAAAGTTATTCGAATTTATTATTGTAGTGCAGTTGGTGCGCCACCCTGTAGGTAACTATATATAACTATGGAATTTTGACAAAATAACTTACCTATAAGACACAAACTTTACAGGAGATCAAACAAATTCTTTTAACTTTTAATGTATCTCATCCTACCGTAACATTAATTAGCGGCCGCCTATGAGAGAGCATTGAAACAAATCATTCACAATTGTTATAAAATGTCACCTCCTTTGGCGCTGCTACACAAACTTTATTTCTTGTTTATGAATTGATCTGATTCTAAAATCCCCATTAATTTGTACTGACCATTGCCTGTTACTTTAATGCTGAATACTGCATATAGGTAGTTATATCGTCAACAGATGCCGTATTTAACCTTAAAAAATAACATTCACTTAACCTAAAACATTATGTTACTGTGAACATAGTTTGAACTCTGCATTTGTTCTATTACATTTGTCTATGGGATTAAGAAATAATTATGACACAGCATTTCGTTCATTAATTTACGACATTTCGCACAGTATACCTAACCTGCGTGTTTTACAAGAAATTAGGCGGTTATTTTTAATAACTAATAAGTTTTCTTTCTTTATTGCTAATATTTGTTAAAATGTTAATACCAAAAATAGGATATCTTGTCAAGAAAAGTTTTTGTTTTTATAAAAATCAAATCGTTTAAATTATTTGGCCGAAGCAAATTGATTGAAATAATTATGACTCTTGTAATGTACTGTATAAAAAAACCTGAATATGAAATTAAAAATACTACATAACAACTTCTAAGCAAATAACTTTATTTTTGAAGCACAGAATGTAGGTATGTTTGTTTTGTCAAAGACAAACTTCCTAAGGTTTCCCTCAGATATCGAATTATTTCAAATGCTCAATTTTACCAACAATATATTGATGCAATAATTTTCCCACTAGTTGATTTGGTGGGTCTTGTATTTATTAAACCAAGATCCGGCTGAAATTTGTGCACTTGAGGGCTATTTTGGACACCAAAATATTTGAAAACTGACCTCAGCACGTCTTGGTTAATTTGACTAAACTCACACACAGCTAGATTAATGTGTTCGATATTATCCGGATCATTCATACAAACTGAATGAAACCGTGACAAGCAATTGATAACCTACCTAGGAAGTTTTATGAAATAGCACAATTTATATACGATTGGAGAATTTCCTGCCGGGAGGTTGCCAAAAATTTTTTTGCTTTACCCGGAAATGGGACCGGGAATCCCGAGAGTTTGCTTATCCAAGAAACATTAAATATATTGAACTGAATACGTTGAGTACTCTAATTTTTATAATAATTCTTATAACAAAATAATTGCAATATTCTATCATTTAATAGCAAATTTCATAAAATTCGATAATTCCTTTGGAATTTATTTGATTTTTCACAATTTCTAGTTTGGTATCCAAGAGAGTTTGCTTATCCAAGAAACATTAAATATATTGAATTGAATACGTTGAATACTTTAATTCTTATAATAATTCTTATAACAAAATAATTGCAATATTCCATCCTTTAATAGCAAATTTCATAAAATTCGATAATTCCTTCGGAATTTATTTGAATTTTCACAATTTGGAGCTTAGGATTTTCCTGAGAGTTTGCTTATCCAAGAAACATTAAATATATTGAATTGAATACGTTGAATACTTTAATTCTTGTAATTGCAACATTCTATCCTTTAATAGGAAATTTCATAAAATTCGATAATTCCTTTGAATAATTAATTTGAATTTTCACAATTTAGAAAATACTAAATATTGTCGGTATAAATGTCGAAATTGTTTTCAATAACCTCACATAATCATACCTCGGTTTGTGTCGAAATTTAAGATGTTGTTTTGAGCTATGTTAGAATTTTACTTAAGGGTCAATTTGCATCTGCTGCTGGTTACAAAAGGCAAGACTTGACGAGCTTCATAAAATATAATTCCTTTTAACACCTTTTATTAACAATTTTAGATATTCGAAAATTCAAGTTTAGACATTTGGAGTACAAATTACATAAAAATGCATAATTTTTATCATATAATTTCGAAAGTCAATTTGTAATTATAACGATATGTTAAACGTATCACTGTAAAATTATTTTGAAATATTGTCTTTTTAGAAATGTTCAAATTTTACTTCAATATGTATACAAGGTATTGGGTGCTTTAGAAACTGTAAATTACATTGCAATGTTTTCCCTAAGAAAAGCCATTAATTATTTTCTAAACAACATTTCTGAAACGGGTGGCAAAGGTTAGATATTTTGTAAATAAATGCAATTCGCTACAGTTAAACGTGCAACATTTAGTATCATCTATTAGGAAAGAATTTAAGTTAACACAAACTAAAAATGTATTCATATGAAATAGTTATACAATGGCCTCATTGTGTAAAAAAATTTAGACTTTTTTTTTTAAATAAATAAATAAACTATAAATTTATATAGTCAGTTCTGTAAAATTATGCGTAAGAATTATTGTGAAATTTGTGATACCAGAAAATTGGAACGTTTTTCTAGATTTTCCAGTAAATGGAAAAAAACTGGCAAATTCCATTCCCTATATACGACATATCGAACATATTTGAATATTTCAAAGCTCTGAATATTTAAGAACTCTGGTGTCGGTTGAGAAATGTAGCAGGACTAACATTTTATTATTCCGAATATTACCAATATTTTGAATATTTAGAAATACTATAATATTTTAAACGTTCAGGATATTATAAACGCTTTGACTATTTTCAATATTTTATGAATTTTAAGGGTCATATTCATAATGACTTATCGATGGTTTGGGACATTATATACATATATTTTCGCTACAATTAAACGTGCAACATTTAGAATTTAAGTTAACACAAACTGAAAATGTATTCATATGAAATAGTTACATGATGGCCTCACTGTCCAGAAAATATTGGAATTTATTTTTTTAATAAATAAATAAAAAATAACGTTATATAGTCAGTTCTGTAATATGTTGCGTAATTTATTTTTATTCCAATTTATTTTTATTTTATTTGATATTAAAATTTTTATTTCTCGATACTTCCTGTAATTCCAGGAAATTAGAATATTTTTCCACATTCCCCAGTAAATGGAAAAAAAACTGGCAAATTGCATTCACTCTATACTACGACATATCGAACATATCTGAATATTTAAGAACTCAATGGTGGTGTCGGTTAAGAAATATAGCAGGACTAACATTTTATTATTCTGAATGTTTCCAATGTTTGGAATATTTAGAAATATTATAATATTTTGAACGTTCAAAATGTTATACGCGCTTTGAATATTCTCAATATTTTGTGCATTTTAAGGAACTTATTGTTGGTTTGGGAAAATTTTTTATTATGAAAATTTGATTTACAAACCCTCAAAAAGTATGTACTTATGAATACGTTCCTATTTATGAATGCGGCCCTAAATGTTTTAAATATTTCGAGTATGTTGAAAGTTTTGGATACATCGAAAATTTTGAATATTTTTTTTTGAAAATTTTTGATGATTTTCACTTATAATATTTCAAAAAATTCGACAATTGGACAGCCAGTATTACCAAATGTTACCATTTCATTGCAATAAGTGCAATTTACCATCCTCTTTCGCCGAGTGCATATAGAACAACCTTCAGTGGGTAATAACAAAGTGTTTTCTTGACACTATCGCTTAGCTTAGGCGGCCCAGACGCATTCACGACGAGAGTGAGTAAACGAGAAACTTGCAGCAGCGGCAACAGCTTCCAGAAACAACAACGTCGGCCCCAATTGTTGTAAATGTGAAAAGAGTGACTAAAAGAAAAGCAACGCGACAACAATATAAATGGGATGTCTGCGACAAACTTACATATTTAATGGTTCTGTTTTCGTGAAAGCGAAATGCTAGAATGATAGCCAAGCAAAGGGGACAGAAACCACTCCACAAACGCCCACACATTTGAAACATGACACCCAAAAGACAACGACGACGACCATCATGGCTATGATGATGGCGACAACAACCGGCAAGACAACAACTTCGCCCTAGTCCTCATCCAGAGAAGAAAAGAAAAAAAAAACGGTTTCCAACAAACAAATCGAACTAAAGGCAATGAACATTAACAACCATTTAAGCAAAAAAAAGGGAATACTGTGTTGGGAAGAGAAAACCTAACAACACCAACAGTAAAGAAACTCAAAACAGAAACCTAAAGATAACATAGACATAAACATTATTTTGAGCTTCCCGCCGAAAACAGAAAGAAAAAAAACGCCACAGAACAAACCAACAGAAGATAGAAAACAATTATCAGTCCATTGAAGAAGCAGTAGAAAGAAGCTTTAGGGAGTAATAAACTCGAAAATTGTTTTAAATTAAGTTGTTGCGCGAAAATGAGACTTCAGCTCGAAAACGCACACGCAATTGCACAGCGGTAGTAATGACAGGAGTAACATATTCATTATGTTGGCACAAAAAGAGATATTTCTTTTAACGAAATAATTATAATCATTAAGCAAAATATGGGTAAAAACATTTATGAAAATGCGTAAAGTGTCATGTAAATGAGGGAGAGAAACCGGCGCCTGTGTACATGTTTGGCCGCAGGCAAAAATAAAAGGAACAGGTCTATTTCTTTAGCTGGCACCAGGAAATGGTCACACACGCAAAAATATAGAGTAAAATATAAAGAAAATTACTTCACACATAGGGAGAGAATATGATAGTTAATAGGGAGATAAAACAGTGGTGCAAAAACATTATAAAATGGCAATAGTTATAATCGTTCTTAAAGCCCAAATTGTCTTGATTATTTTGAATATAAATATATTGAAAATTTGGAAAACATGAAAATTTGGAATATTTTGAAATGTTGTGAACATTCGTAATATTTCGAATATGTTGAGTACATTTAGTATTCTGACAATAATGTTATGCTGCATAAAATTCAATTTATTTACAATGGATCAGTTTGAATATTTCAAGTATATTGCATATTTTGAATAACATGAACATTTTTGATATTTGTACATGTTTGGAATATTTCGAATATGTGGAGTATTCGGAATATTATGACTACATACATACATTAATTTAAACAATATTGTATTTTGAGTGTTTTGGTTTTTCTTCTTCAAACTTGTTTGCTAAATTATTCTTTATGTTCGTTTCATTGACATCTATTGATAATATTTGCTGAAAAAACTAATCGTAGTATTAAATTGAAAATAATATATATATATATATATATGTATATATATATCATTTTTAGAATGTAATAGTTTGTAACACTGTGCCACCTAAGTTGAAAAGATAAACGAAAATGTGATATTTTAAATATTTATTGTTAATATTGAAATATTACAAATATTATAATATAGTATGTATGTATATATATATATACGAAGTGTGTTCAAAAAATAAGGTGCATTTTCATTCTTCTCAAAAAAATATTTATTTATTCATCAATTTCTATTTTATCTCCTCCAAAGTAGTCCCCCTCAGATAAAATACACTTGCGCCAGCGTTTTTTCCAATCCCCGAAGCAGTTCTGATATGCACTTTTTGGTATGTCCTTGAGCTCTCTCAGCGATTCGGTTTTTATCTTCTCAATCTTCGCAAAACGCCGTCCATGAAAGGACGCCTCTTCAATCTTGGAAAAGGCGAAAGTCCAGGGGGGCTAAATCTGGTGAATACGATGGCTGAGGCATGATAACGGTGTTCTTTTTTGGCCAAATAATCTCTCACAAGCAAAGATGAGTGAGCAGGTGTATTATTATAATGCAAAAGCCATGATTTTTTCCATAATTCCGGGCGTATCGCTTCACACAAATAGCGCATAACTTCAAGGTTATTCTCCTTATTTACAGTACGACCTTGTGGTTAGAACCCCTGATGCACCATGCCATGGTAATCGAAGAAAACAGTGAGCAAAACGGTGACATTTGATCGAACTTGGTGTGTTTTTGTTTGGTCTCCTGGACTCTTCCATTGATTCTTCCCATGATTCGCTATGACTCTTTTAAGAAACTCTGAATCATCGTTGACGTCATTCAACATTTACTGATCGATGCTTATGCGACGTTGTTTTTGGCCAAAATTCAGCAATTTCGGAACGCGAAGTTCGTGCCACACGCTTCATGCCCAAAATTTCCGAAAAGATTACATGGCATGAGCCAACCGATATGCTGACATCCTCAGCAACTTCTCTAATTGTAATTCGATGATTCTCCGCAACAATTTTCTTCACTTTCTCAACATTTTCATCTGTTCTGGAAGTGCTGAGGCGTCCAGAGCGAGCCTCGTCATGCACATCTTCTAGACCTTCTGTGAAAAGCTTGTACGACGTGTAAACATTTTTGTGACTCAGAGTACTCTCACCGTATGATGTATGCCAACATTTCAAGTGTTTTTGAGCACTTAATTGGTTTTTTTACACAAAATTTGATGCAAATTGTTTGATCCATTTTTTTCGATATCAGAATATCGCCGAACGCGCAAAACACTTGCCTTATTTATGCCTCTCACAAACAAACAAACATGGCACATGGATAAAACCGTCAACATATCTTCGAGACGAGTGTACCAGCATAAATAAAAAATAATAATCGAAAGTCGAATTTTAAAAATTCAGCTTATTTTTTGAACACACATCGTACATATGGAAAAAAAAATAGTATTTAAGTATTTTTCCACTAAAGGTGTTTCATGAATTTTTAAGTCAATTGAGAGTTGTCCATCTCTCTGGCTGCCAGGATATTAGAGACGATAAAATTCCTGAATCTTAATGAAAATTCCTTGAACTTTACGCAGCCTTAGATCGTTGCCAGAGATTGTAAATGGGCAATTTCGGTTCACTCCTTCCGGTATCACCAAAGCAAATTGAACGAATTTTCCGAAATTTTCACTGTAACTCCTAACTCAATGATTACAGTAACTTAAATTCTTAGCCGTTGTGTTGATTTGTAATGTCTGATAGAATTAAAAAAAATTGACTTATTAACCACGCTCTTTTTAGCGACTCCCATACTAATGGCCGATTTCTCCAACATATTCTTATCTTCATACCTTTGAAGCAGCTCCACTAAATTGAGTCAAATGGGGTACACATAATGGATTTCGTAAGCTAAGCTCTGACAATGACAATAGAAGGCAGTGCCACACCTCCTTGTGATATATCTCATATAAATTAAGCAATTTGCCGAAATGCAATCCCTTCTGGTGTAATTTCCATTTAATAGACCGCAGTAACCCAGATTTTTGTCCATTATATTGGTCTATAATTCTCCATAAGATCGAAGAAAAATCGACCAAGCAATCACGCCCCATCTCATACAAATGATCGGTTATACTTATGCTTGCATTCATATCTTTCAAAAAGTTGTAACTGATGTAATAAAATTGGGCACACATCATGTGCTTGGCGAACTACCATACGAATCTCCTGATTTATCGAAATTTGATTTTTGCGTTGCTGTCTCTAATTCGTACAGTGTAACATAATTATTCTTTATTATTCTTTATTCTCTCTCTCTTATTTTTTTCTTGGTTGTATGTTCTTTCTTTCTTCTAGCGACAGCAAGCGCCCCTTTGGGGTACTCAAACTAATTCCGAAGGATTAGTCAAACTACCAGAGATTAGAAGTAGGTCCCTTGGAAAACTTCCTCAGGTCCCACTCCCTCTCTCGACCAAAGTACCATTGTAGTCACTTGCCAGTTGCCTTGTATTTGGTAAATTGTGTTGTATTATAATGCTTGGCAAAATCTAAAGAAATATCAATCGAATAACCACGTCCTTTCCGGTAGCTCACATACGGATTACCTAATTAAACCTATATTTTCATATGTTCAAGACGTTCACTCATTTACACTAAATTCAGTACAATTTAGCACGTATCAGGCATTTAATAAATTTAATACTAATTATGAAAATTTACCAAATTGCCACGCCCTTCAGGATACCACTACAAATATCAATCGGTCAATTCAGTAAAAATCTGTGGTGCCTCTATAAATCCAGTTTATATTATAATCTTCATACTTTAAATTTTATAAAAGAGAAAATTAACGATCATTCTCTAAATCTTTTTTTTCTTGTCTTACACCCAATTATCCAGTAGAATTCATCATACAATGGTTTTGTGCCACTGTGCACACTCCCCTCACTACTGGAAACATGTTGGGCGCCATTAACATACATTAAATTAATGAATGAAATAATGTTACAAATGCTATAAAAACAATGTTTTCATGGCAAATACACAGAGTAATGAGCAATGATAGTAAAAGTCATTAAACTACTGAGGTAGTAAAAACTTCCTCTAAAAAAGGAATTATAAATTCATAAATCAAAACATAAGAAGATCATTAAAGTAGAGTGAGAAGAAAATGTAAGAAAAGAACTTACACAACTAACATGGCAAGTAATTATCACAAAAACCTCAAAGAATATAAATAAAGATCTCAGAATTTTAACTATAAGACAGGAAAAAAAGCTTAAAATCCCATGTAGAGAAAAAAAGAGATCTTACTTATATGCTATAAAGACTGTAATGCCCTGAGGGTCTGCAAAACGCCACATCATGCATAGGACGCTAGCAATAGATATACGAGTACGATATTATATTGTATATCACACTTTTTTTTAGAAGTTCGTTACCATTTGAAAGAAAAAAGCAATTGTCACTTGGAATTATTACTCATACAAAACATTACGTATTTTAATCTTCTATTTACAGAATTGTTCACTATTTGGCAAAGAAGCTCTTGAAAAACACCGCTCAGCATTCCAGAGGCATATAATAGAACAAACCGAAAAGAAAATCATATAAAAGCCCACAATGCGACTAAGATTTCTTACACCCAACCTGACCAACAACGACAGAATGTCGCGTGTGTTACTTGTCTCTATGATTTGTGCAGTGATTTTGAGTCCTCACATTACAGAGGCAGCCAGAAGATCGCGTTTAGATTTAACCTCCAGCAATAACGCAGCTGACGCGACAGCGGCTGCCAATGAGAGTTCAACAGCAAAAGCGGCTTTGGAAGACTCTGTGGCTTTACCTTTGAAAAATGATCAATCATCTTTGCCATCGTCATCGTCGTCGTCGTCATCATCATCATCATCATCACTTGCGGCACAACCAAACGAGCTATCAAAGCTCAAGGATTCATCATCGGCCATTGATAACGACGAATCCAAAGTTGATACAGTATTGTCATCGTCAGATGCCGGTGCGCCAGTTGTCAGCCCGGCTGATGAACAAACTGTCGCTTCAGAGAAGAAAAACCAGAGTGATGCTGCTGATTTGCCTGTAGAACAAAAGGAAATCCCAACTGCCAGTTTTGAGGATATAGAGGTGGTGGAAAGTGCAACACAGCTGGGATCATCTGGTTTGGGTGCCAGTGGAGGCAATGCAGGCAGTGCTGAAGAATGTGATCCTGACATGGTGGGATTTGAAATTGTCACCGGGTAAGTAGAAAATATAAAACTGACGAAATAACTAAGAAATTTCATATTTTCAAAATATTTTAATTATAAGACATTCAAATATTTGAAATATTTCAAATGTTCAGGAATTTCAAAATACCGAACAGATTCAAGATATTGAATATGTTATTTGTTTATTACAGATCTTAACATCCGTTAATTAAAAATCGTGTTTAAATTGATTTTGAAACGATTTTCATCTGAATTAGTTCATTATTCTCTAATTATCTCCTTATTTAAAATATTGAGTATGGAAGTAATTGACAAATAAGACCTACGATCTTTCAGTGATTGTAGGTCAAGAAGGTTTCGTTTTTAACGAAGGACACAAATTCAAACATAATTCAATTGTCACAAGTTTTTGTCTGTTCAGTTACCTACCCGACACAATTGCATATAAGTTGTTGTTGACAAAGAAGCCCATTCATTTTTTATGTATTGCGTTTTTCAATATTTAGTGTAATATGATTTTGATACAGTGTTCGATTTCAAAATCATTTCTAAAATTCATTATTCATAAGCTTATAAAATTAATTAATTGCAAAAATATCACCTTCAGCGCCCTTAGATTTTTGTATCTTCTCAAATATCATTAGGATCATAGGCTCCTATAGATTAATGAAATAATGTAGAGACTTTGTCCAGCGGCTTTGAAGATGTTCTCAACGAAAAACACTGGATCAAACATAACGTAATTTTATTCTCAACACCCGACCATTTTCATATTGAATTTCATGATAGGAAATGTTAGCTCATTGGTTTCCTGTCACAAAAGATCTACTCATTGATTTACTATTTGTCATTCAAGATTACAATAACATTTCCGTCAAATAAATTACAACTGCCAACGATCATCAGTCGTCCAGACTTTTACGATGACACCGACAACACGTATAAATTAACATGTAGCGTTAGAGAACAAGGAAATTTCACAACTAAATTGTTTATTTATCCACCTTTTCAAAATTACTGTCTCAAAAATTAATTAGTGAAGTGCTGTGGAAATCATTAAACTCATGATAGTAAAAATCTTTACTACGTGATAAAAATCCTATGTAATGGACTTTTAAAATAAAGAAAATGTAATAAAAGGCAGTTTATAGGTGCAGCAGACTAACTGATATTGTAAAGCTTACATTTCTTTCTTTCGTTTTGTGGAGGAACAAAAGAATTGACGGAATCTACCACATGACATGGGAAGTAAATATATCAAATACAAAGTGAAAAAAACTAAAGGACATCTAAAACAGAGAAATAGAGTGCTGGATTGTTTAAAAAATTGTTTGTTATTGATATATTGATGTAGGATACAATTATATAGGGTTTAGTAAAAAAACTTTGTTATTACATATCATTCAAGTCTTTATTTAGCTTAGTTAGAATGCATCATTTTTTTCGAAAATCTGTTGCCATTTTTATGGTAACTTTGTTATGCTTCACTCATAACCCATCGCCACTATTGGCAAAAACTGAGACAATAGATTTTCACAAGCTTCTCTTGAGGAGAATTTTCCATTGTCAAAATCATACGCCGCAGATAAGAACAGCTGGTAATCACATGGTACCACATCCCAGAGTTTCTGGCGGGTCACAATCAATGTGTGTGGCGTTGTTCTTATGGAACACAATACTTCTCCTATTGGCTAGAGCTAGCCGCTTTAGCCAGCCCAATTACCGACAATATAGATTCAAAGTAAGAGTTTGACTGTAGAGGATCATCTTACAGTAAATGATTCCCTACCAATCCCGTCAAAAACGCACAGCAAAAGCTTTCTGGCTGTGAATTTTGGCTTGGCCGCATTTTGCGCCGACTTACCGCGATTCGACATCGATCGTTTTTGAGCAATCGAAACAGTCCTTAGAGACAGTTATTTTTATGACATTTTAGACGATTGCCCAGATCGGGGTACATCTTTGACATCAAAATTACAGGAATGAACAAACAATAGCCTGCTACAGATCAGGACCATAGACTTTATTTTCGTTTTCAGCCTTCTTTGTGTTTGGTTTGTGTTTTCGCCTTTATCGAAACTTTAAAATATGTTGTATTTGATCTCCGCTGATATCCATTTTTGATGCGCGTTCAAACAATATTACATCAAGCAATCTCAAAACAGTCTGAGAAGTATTTTGGGTACGAAATCTTATCATTCTAAGGCTATCTACCCCGATTACACTTATACGACGTGAGGTACAGATTACTAAAGCCTTCTATTAGAATAATAATGGATTTCTTTTTACTATTCCTATATTCAAACACACAAAACTTTAGTCACTAGCAATCATGAACGAATTGAATATAATTTAAATCCCCTGTGACGTCAAAACTGTGTACGTCCTCAACGATATCCTTTAAGCCCTTGGCCCTTTATTGAGGATAAAAATATCATCACCTAAAATGCATTTACTTCGTACCAAAACTATCCACAGTGAAAATTTACATATAGGAATATACCAAAAAAAAAATATACCCACAATGTTCGTAAAATATCATAAATTCATAAACACCCAGAATGAGCATAAAATATAAATTCAAATACCTAAAATGTTCATAAAATATCATAAATTCTTAACAAAATTGTACTCACTTTGCCTAGAATGTTAATCGAAAATACCAAAATTTTAAACAATTTTCGCTCGAGCACCATCACATTATAATCAAAGAATGATGATCTCCTGACTCCTCAAAATGTCGGTTAACAGAACTTACCTGTAATGGAAAGGAAATGGAGAAAGAAGATTAATCAACAATTCGTATTTTATAGACATTGCAATATTGTATTAGTTCAAAAGGAAAATAGATAAGATTAGAATAACGTTATGTTTGATTGCGATTTTATGTACGTAATCAATATCAAAGAAACCACCAGCAACCACTCACAAAAGCAGCAGTAACAACAGCCCATAAAGATAAACCTCACCATGAGCATGGCCACAATCTTGGGTTTCAATCAGTAAAGGAAATATAGTTCAAAACCAAACTGATTTGATGATTTGTATTATTGTTGTTATTGCGTCGTCTCTATTGATGGTAGTTGTTGGATGCCTCAAGCCCGCTCGCTCACTTGTCTCTTCGTGTGATTGCATGCTAATCAAGTTTGTTGCTTGAGTCTTTCGTTTAATAGTAAACAACAACATATTTTATGCAACAATTCTACCGTTTCTTTTTTGCGTTTGTTATTTTTTTATTGATATCATCATTGCAATGCAATCAAATGGAACGAGAATGCAATATATTTGGTGGTCTTCAATTGTTGGCAAATTACCTTCAGCCCCTAAGAAAAAATCACCACATTCTACCTTGCAGTCATTTTAACACAAAACTTGTTACCACTTGATGGGAGAGGAGATCAGTAGAATTTTGGCAGAATCAAGTTGTAACTGTTGTAACAATATTTTATTGTTGCGCCATTTACAGTAACAACAGTCATATTCTCGTTCCGCTCTAGGTTGTAAGACATTTTCTTAAAACTATTATATAATACTATGTAGATGAAAATGGCAAACAATGGCAATGGCACTGTAACTACGGACAAGGTCTGCAATCATGACATGACTTGTTTTTATTTTTGGGCGCCATAGAAATGACCACAATACAGAAAGTAGTTTTGTCCAACAATTCAACAATTTTTTATCTGGACAATAGTATGCCATAGAATATAGCATTTAGCATTAAAGTTAACCCTGAAGGAAGATTGATATTCATTTTTTGCGCTTTACATTGGTCGTTAAAGTGTAGAAATGTGATCAGGTGTAATTGTGTTAATTGCTCGTTGAGTGAAAGGTGATATGAAAAAACATTAGATATTTTATGATCAGGAACCTTTCCGAAAGATCAGTTTGGTTTAGGTGTTGATATTATAAATTTGTTTAAATTACATTCGTTTTTGTTGTATCGCTCCATACAAAATACGCCTTTCTACCGTAACTAACGCTATGATTATGGTATGACTAACTTTTCCCCAAAAAAAAAAAAAAACCTTGTTCTGATAGATCATGTCGAAAGCCATGAAAATTATTTAAACAACAATTTTCATAGTTTGTTTAAATCCTTGTCTCAGACAAGGTGCAGAGCAATGCGAATAGTGAGTGTAAGTCAAAACATTGTAGGGAAGTTACCGTCAAAATTGTCAAATTTTAAAACGTTGCGTTAGACTGTAACTAACAATATAAATATTATTACATACTAAGCACTAAACAGCTAACTATCTTGCTGCCAGCACGTTTTTTTTTTTTTTGTTTTTTCTTTCTAGAGACTTTACTGCCATTTTACTGCTATAGAATTTCCCGAAATAGCAAATTCTTGCTAAATAGCATCATTAATCTTTACGTTGAAACTCCTCAAAATACGGTAGTAAAGTAGCAACAGTCATTAACAATTATAGGCGATTAAGCGTGTAAAACAACTAAAACTACGTAGCTTCCTATGCTATTAATAACGGGTGACCAACAGATTAAAATAAATAATTTTGCACATACAATTTTTGCATTTATCATTACTCAATTGCGTTTAGATTAATTTTTCCTTTCTATTCTTTGCTTTGCAGTTATGTCTTCTCTGCTCCTGGCAAACTCTTGGATTCCTTGCCGGGCACTTTAATGCTCACTGATTGTTTGGAAGCCTGCCAAGGAAATGAAACTTGTCAAGCGGTTAATTACGAAACCGGTCTGTGCGTACTGTTTTCAGCCAATGCAGATCAACTGCCAGGTAAGTCTTTACCAGCCTCCGTGGAACAGAAAAACAAAACAAACTCGCTTGTATTAATTAAAGCATATAAACTGAAATATCCAAGCCAAAATTCGATTAACTATGATTGGGCAAAAGACGGCATTATGAGTGTTCAGAATTACTCAAAATCATATAGTATCCATAAACGCTCTTAATTCCATACTTTTATTACTACATTTGGCAAACGGGCGATGCGAGCGTGTGATTGCCACGATTAAAATTATGGGTTATCATCATGAATTGGCAAAAATGTTTAAACTCTTATTTTTTCAACTTTAGAGGAGGCGGATAGCCGATAATTGAATTTAATGGAGTTGAATGAATTCTTTTGGCATTTTCTTCGCTCGTTGTTTCTAAAGCACAGCGCAGAGATTTATGAGAGCAAATTGTTAAATTAGCTTTCTGCACCTTTAGCAAACGCCTTCTGTTCAATTACTACTACACAATTATGGCCGGGTAATGGGCCTTGTTAACAGATAAACCAGTGATGAATTGCAAAGTGCAATAAGGAGACTTGAACTAGGAAAATCCATTATTAGCGCCAGTTTTGTGTTGACAATGGCAGAAAAACTGATATCGCAGCTTTCGGAAAATATAAATCTTTCACAAAACGGAAAGACTTTTTGATTTTTTCGTTTAAACTATGACATATATTTCCACTTGCAATTTTCTATCAATTGACCAGATCCATTTATTGAAATCGGCAAAAAACTAGAGAATCCGAATTATAATTTACAGACCATAAGTATAAAGTTACGTAATCGTGGATACTTTTTCGAAAAATTTTCTTTTCAATTGACATCGCATCGATGGTTTATTTCGCATCAGAACTATGTTGATAATCTCGGATTCGTTAACGAAAAAACAATTGCAAAAAATTGCACAACCAATACAATTATCATCATTATAGATCAAAATATATGATCACTTGTAGCTTTCTTGATGAAGTGATTGTAATACCAAAGTTATTGGAAATTAATTAACAGTGATCGCTCAAATGAATCTGAACTGCATGCAGTCTATATTATTACTATTCTCCAAGATGCCAAGTTCGATATTTTGAAAATTTTTCATTGCCTTATTGTGCAATTGTGGTTTTGTATTCTATGTCATAAGCCTGATTTTGGCGAAAATGTGGACGATGTTTTATAAAATGGTGACAATTTTTTTGCCATACTAATAGAAATCACTTCCTTAACAAAAATGTGTAGCCTTCTCATACATTTGTTTAATAGAGAAACCAGTATACATACATGGTTTCTGTGTTACTGCAATAACTGAAAATCGAATTTTCGAAAACATTAATTCCAAAAATAGAATTCTGCGAAAGTTACTTATAGTTCATTGATTTGTTACCGTGAAGATAATCTGCAACAAATGTTCAGACAATATTTTAGTAGGGCCGCATTTTATTTCACATATATTTACCATGATGATATTTATGTGAAATTGCCGGAAAAAGCTTTCTTACCTAATTTTACTTCCACCGTTTGTTGATCAGTTAGCAATTTGAATGTTATGTTATTAGAGATTATCTGGCAAATTTAATGTTTCTGACAGCATCCATTGGCTCCAAAAGTATTCCAAAATTTCCGCTTTACAGGGATTTTATGCCTTAAGAGGAATGTACTCGTACATAGCTGATATCATATATTTTATAAAAAAAAAATGTGATATGTGATATTTAGGGTAGAAATATACTACTCTAAAACTATATAAGGGTGTCCCAACAAGAACGCAAGATTTAAATGACTGATGAAGCAATTGAATTGTTTCTCTGGCTGTATGACATGTGGCGCCGTCTTGTTCTTCAATTCTAAGCACGAAAAAACTGGTTATTATTTCACGATACCGAACACCATTAGCGCTTGACATGCCTTATTTTCATAAAAAAAAGGTTCAATGATTCCTCCAGCCCAAAATCCACACCACACAGTGACACGTTGAGGATGCATTTGCTTCTCGTGAATCACTCGAGGATTTTCCTCACCCCAAATGCGACAATTCCGCCTATTGACAAAGCCATCAAGATGGAAATGGGCCTCGTCACTGAAGATGATTTTATCGGCAAAATCAGCTTTTTCATGTTGTCTCTTCAATACCCAATTAACGAACTTCCTTTCGCTGTCCATGGTCAGCTGGCTTCAGTTCCTGAGTCAATTGAACTTTGTATGCATGAAGATGCAAATCTTTCGTCAAAATTTGCTGCATAGTGGATTTGGAGACACCAATTTGCTGAGCTCGGTGCCGAATTGAGGTGGATGGACATTTTCGGTCGATCGACCTGGTCGAAGGCGCGTGGTTGTCTTTGCATCACTAACGGATACCAGTTTTGGCAAATTTATCCATTAATCTCTTTACAGTTGACTCTTTGGGAGCATTATTGTGACCCCAAATTGATCGCAATTCACGAACTGTAGCCGCAAAACTTTCACCATTTTGGTAAAACAATTTCACAAAGAGAATGCGTTGTTCATTTGTGTAGCACTCCATTTTTACTAAACTCGTACCTTCTGCTAGCAAACAATAACAATTGTTCAAATGTCAAACAATGACACTTCGAATGGCGCCAAATTTAAATCTGGCGTTCTTGTTGGGACACCCTTTATTCCGATTGGAGCATGTCCGTTCATCATCCTGCGTCTGTATTGAAACCATCTATTTTCATAACAATATCTAATAGTTACTGGCAAGTTAAATTCGTGTCTTTCTCGTATTTCCAGCCGATTATCTTTTTATAGGAATTCAGATTTCATTTAACACAAAGACTATATGGTAACAAAAAGAGAACAATTTATTCCCCAGTAATCCCCATGAAACCTCGAAACGCTGGCTGAATAAAGAAACGGCTGGTATTTACATCTGTACCAACGTAACGCGTTTTTTTGGTACTTTAATTACAATATACAAAGTCGAAAATCTACATTTACAGTCCAATTTTGATCGAAAAGGGCTTATATTCTCCTCAAAAGCAAAAATTTTGTTTTAAATTTTTATAGGAATAGTGCGAAACCCTCGAAAATGTGATAAACAGCTCTTAAACTTTTGTAGGAAATTTAATCATCTTTAACTTCATAAACATAACTCCAAAATCGGCTCACTATGTCTAAAGATAATTGCAATTTATCGAATTCACTTTTTTTCAAAACTTAAAAATCACTAACTTAACTATATATCAAAAACTGGTCTACTTTTTTCTAACATCTGACTGTAAATTCGGATTCAGAAAATTTTACATAGGAAATGATAATCAAGTGCCATAGGTCAGCATTTTCTTTTTTTTTTTGGAATCCATAGTTATTGGTTGCTTATATAGAGTTATACTTTCAGTGGTTTCAAAACCGCTGGTTTGGCAAGGCTGTCAGCTGTTCAATACCTGTCATCTAAAGTGTTATTTATTTGGAGAAAGATTTGCAATTTACAAATATGGATCGTTTAACAACCGAAAAACGTGTAATAGTTAAAAATTATTACAAAAGTTGAGATTCAAATGTCGAACAAAATTTTCTTCATCGATGAAGCTCATTTGTCACTAGGTGGTTACGTCAATAAGCAAAACTATCGCATATGGAGCTCGGAGAACATAGAAATTATTGCGAAAAAGCCATTGCATGTGGAAAAAGTGACTGTTTGGTCCGGTGGTGTCATAGGGCCGCATTTTTTTTCGAAAATAACGCTGGAGAAATCTCAAAAGGATCCACTGCTCCCTCCAACCAATCCAGAAGCGGTCATTTAAATAACATTGTATTTCATACATAATGACAAGGTCCAGGCATTATTATGAAACAAAAGTTTCATCGAAATCACAGCTTTATGAGCGATTTATTTAACTTTGCTTGGAAACGAAAAATGGATAACCCGCTACTAAGCAGCGCACTTAAAACAAATTTATTTATCATACCATTTTTTCTTGTGTCCGTTACAAAAATATCTCTTTGTATTATTAAAAGCTTTTTAAAAGTTTAATTCACGTAAAATTAATATTAAAAATAAATAAATAAAAAGTAACAAATATCGTGAATATGGGCAAAATCGGTCTAGTAGGAAAAAAATTGGCCGCAAAAGTGCCAGATCCAATTCCAGAAGATTTGACATTTTTGAGAATTTGTTCAATAACTTTGTATTTAACTCGGTAACTATTTAGTTTTTTTTTCAATTTTTTCAATAATTTTACCTTTCGTTCTTAAACTAAAAGCACTGTGTGGAGACAGTTGATTACCACGGGCAAGAAATATATGAAATCATTTAATTTTTTAAGAAGAAGGCCCAACTGTGGGCGTGGCTATTGAGAAATGATAAACAAATTTACTCATTTTCATTTGAAAAACGGGTTGAGTCGATTTTTTATGTATGAGAAGAGGACCTTCCAGATATGTTCATCTATCTAGCGAAGAGCCGATACATTGACCATGACACTGTCGTGCACAGTTTTATGTTTGGCCAGTAAGAGAGAACTTGTTCGTACCTTAAGAAAGAGAACTTAAATTGAAATTGAAAAAAATTGTGTCTAACATGTTTGCCATTTATCTGCTGATTAAGGGTGTTTATTGATATATACATATATAGGAAGTAATCCCTTCATTCTAGGTAAATTTATGAGGGGAATCCGAAATTGTGAGCATGGTTATTGAAAAATATTGAAAATATGATTTTCACTGGATAACCAGATAAGTCGATATACGTATAGTATGTATTTAACTTTCATCTGGCCATGAGTCGGTACGGTACGATACTGTGAAAGCGTAAGGGCAGCACTGAGCTTGTAAAGCTTGTCCTACCATTGCGCAAGTCAAGTTGTTTTATTCATCTTATTCACTTGCTTTATTATTGATTTCCGTAAACGTGCTATATAAAGGGTGTCCCAACAAGAACGCAAGATTTAAATTTGGCGCCATTCGAAGTGTCATTGTTTGATATTTAAACAATTGTTATTGTTTGCTAGTAGAAGGTACGAGGTTAGTAAACATGGAACGCTATACGAATAAATAACGCATTCTCGTTGTGAAATTGATTTCCCAAAATGGTGAAAGTTTTGCGGCTGCAGTTCGCAAATTGCGATCAATTTGGGGTCACAATAATGCTCCAAAAGAGTGAACTGTAAAGAGATTAATGGATAAATTTACCAAAACTGGGTCTGTTAGTGATGTAAAGACAACAACGCGCCTTCGACCAGGTCGATCGACCGAAAATGTCGCAGCTGTATGCGATGATGTCGCTCAAACTCCATCCACCTCAATTCGACGACGAGCTCAGCAAATTGGTGTCTCCAAATCCACTATGCAGCGAATTTTGACGAAAAACTTGCAGGAACTGAAGCCAGCTGTCCATGGACGGCGAAGGGAGTTCGTTAAATGGGTACTGGAGAGACAACATGAAAATGCTGATTTTGCCGATAAAATCATCTTCACTGACGAGGCTTATTTCCATCTTGATGGCTTCGTCAATAGGCAGAATTGTCGCATTTGGGGTGAGGAAAATCCTCGAGTGATTCACGAGAAGCAAATGCATCCTCAACGTGTCACTATGTGGTGTGGATTTTGGGCTGGAGGAATCACTGGACCTTTTTTTATGAAAATAAGGCATGTCAAGCGCAAACAGTCAATGGTGTTCGGTATCGTGAAATGATAACCAGTTGTTTTGTGCCTAGAATTGAAGAAATGCATGTGGAGGGCATGTGGTTTCAACAAGACGGCGCCAAATGAGAAACAATTCAATTGCTCCATCAGTCATTTAAATCTTGCGTTCTTGTTGGGACACCCTTTAAATCAAATGGGCTCTTACGAACCAAATTAAAAGTTAAACATTTCTGAGTTATTCAACTTCCTGCAACGTAGGGTATGTTGCAAGAGGATCTCACTTAATACAATATTGTAAAAGCTTGACTTACTATTACTATTACATAACCTAAACACAGAAGTTTAGAGGTTTTATATATGTATACTTTTTCTTTCTTTTTTGAAAATGGCTCTAAAATTGGTGGTCCATTTCTAAGAGTAAAATGTTTGAGAATCGCCTGGCCCTCTCATAATTTTTTTTTTTTTTGTCAAAATTCTGTACCAAAAGAAGCCAAATTTCCTCAACAAAATTATGTTATCTTCGCTCTGCAGAGCATCGAATTTCTACTTATGCTTTCGACATATGCCAAGCCACTTAATTGTATACCACCAATCAAAATGCCAGTAAAACTATAATTTCTCAACAAAATTACGACCATCAATATGTTAAAGACAGCTTTTATATCAGATTTATTGTTCGTAATATATGGTTTTATATATGTACACTTTTTTTTTTTTATTTTGAAAATGACTCTACTATTGGTGATCCATTTTTTATAGCAAAATGTTTTGCGAATCGCATGGCCCACGCATAATTTTTTTTTTGTCAAAATTCTGTACCAAAAGAAGCCAAATTTCCTCAATAAAATTATGTTATCTTCGCTCTGCAGAGCATCGAATTTCTACTTATGATTTCGACATATGTCCCTGCCTTCGACAAGCCACTTAATTGTATACCAGCAATCAAAATGCCAGTAAAACTATAATTTCTCAATAAAATTGCAATCATCAATATGTTAAAGACAGCTTTTATAACAGATTTATTGTTCAACGCTTTCATATTTTATCGCCTCTGACAGTGTCAGGGGCATTTACTCCTTCAGCGATATTTTTAAATTATTATTATAAACGTCGTAATAAAGTTTTCTAGCAAAAACTTTTCATTTCATTCTTTGTCATTTTCCATTTTATTTATAATATTATTACTTATGCCTCTACCTCTGTTCTCTTCTCTTACATTCGAAGGTGCCTTAACCAAATCACAATTCCCAGTCTTTACAATTTATGCCCAAAAGTCATGTTTGGGTGTGCGACCATGTGCACGTGCTTGGTGTGTCGATCGTGTTCAGAACTATAAACTCAATGGACACGCTAAACGTTCAGTGTCAGTGACATCGCGACGTGATTGTTTCGAATTATGTTTGGGCGAAGCTGAATTTACATGCCGGTAAGTGGAAAACATAAAATCCCATAACAAAGCCTTGGAAAAAAAAAGCATAGAAAAAGTGAAAAAATATTTAGAACATTCAAGAGCAGAACAAAAACAAAAAAAAAAACAAAAAAATACTAACACTTGAAGCCAAGAACTTGGACGAAAAAAAGTGCAAGTTAAGTTAGAAGAAAGGAAAACACAGAAAAAAAGCAGGAAAAATTTATTTCATTTAAAAGTACAAAGTGGGGAAAATTTCTAGGAAAAATCGTGTTGATGGCTTTTTAAAGCATGACACCTTCTTGAGTATTTTAAAACTTCCTCTCTTCCTGGTTATCCCTAACACCGCCACTAAAAAAACAAGTGGAATAAATTTGGTGTCATCTTGGAAAGATGTCCAACGTCTATGACAATGACGATGATGTGGAAGATGACGACGATGGCCCCGCAGCGTCTCCTCTATCCCACTGTCCTTCCCCTCGGTAGAGGGTTTGTAAAGTAATGTTTAAATGTCTTTAAGCTAAAATTGAAATTAGCATAAATTCTAAGATATATAAGCAAAAAGAAAAATTGACAGTTTACAGCAAACTATGACAAAGTGTATATAAACCACTTTGAAGTCTATTAGAAGCAGGGTGTTGTTTTGATTAAGACATTCAATATTGTTGCGCTGGAATCAGAGCAGCAAAGTGTAGAAGAGGTTGAAAAGTTTTCTAACATCTGCACAAGGAACAACAAACACATGAAGAATTTTTCTGCGAATTTTTAAAATACTTCAGTTTAAAAAAAGTACTACAAATATTAGCAGAGTTTTATTTCAGGATATTTGAAATGTAAATATAATCTGTGATAAATCAGAACGATAAAAATCAATGCATGTTCGAAAATTCCAATATTATTAATTTTGTATATTATTATTATATTGTAGCGATTTCTTTATAATAGCGAAGATCCTGTCCATCACTGTTAACTGATTAAAAATGGTTTTCTTTAATACAAATTTAGAACAATCCTGGGAGTGGCTTAACAGTTTTCTCCCTCTTATAATTTTGGACCATTATTATATATAAGAATGTCTAACAACTGATAATAATCATTATATAAATTTGTTACACGTCTGAACGTTTCCTTTATGGAATATATAGGTATATACCAAGGAAGCTTTTCAAGACAAATCCTTCATCCCTATTACAGGGTGGCGAAATAGAACGTGCATATTTAAAAAACAGATTAAAAAGTAAATACAAAAGTTATGGTTAAAATAAATCTAAGGCATTGTAGAGTAATAAATGGAGTTTATTTTTTAAAAATAACATCATCTCAATGGTGACCCTCTCTACGACGGCACTCCTCTAACCGCAAACGAAAATTATTGAAAACTTTATTCAGTAATACTGGTGTAATGGCTGCCATTTCACCACGGATATTCTCCGTGAGCTGAACGATGTTTCTTGGATTATTACTGTAAACTTTGTGTTTGAGGTATCCCCACAAAAAAAAAGTCAAGAGGCGTCAAGTCTGGACTACGTGGGGGCCATGGGATATCACCTCTTTTCGAAATCAGTCTGCCAGGGAACATCTGCTTCACCACCGCCATGGAGTCATTTGACGTTTGACAGGTAGCTCCATCTTGTTGGAACCAAGTTCTGGAATTCACTATTCTTGAACTTTCAATTCCTGGAGCCAAAAATCTGTCCAACATCTCAACATAGCGTTCCGTATTAACCGTGACGGTTTTGGCAACGCGCATTTTCGAAGAAAAAAGGACCAATTATTCCTCTGCCAGAGCTTGCTGCCCATACTGTCACTTTAGGACTATACAATAGTTTCTGGTGTTTGATTTTGGGATTTTCACTGTTCCAGTAACGACAATTTTGACGGTTTACGAACCCATTCATGAGGAAATGAGCTTCGTCAGAGAAAAGGATATTGTCAAAATTGGAAAATCGATTAAGCATTTCATTAGTAAATGCGAGCCTTGCTATGAGGGCAGACTCTTTCAATTCTTGTGTTAATTGCAGCTTATGTGGATGCAGTTTAAGATCCAATGTTAAAATTCGTTGCAAACTTCGTCGCGATAATTGTAAGACAGCCGATTTCTTGAGAGTCGACATTTGTGGATTTCCTCGTACTGATTCCATAACTCTCTCAACATTGTCTTCGGTCCTAGATGTTCTTAGGCGACCATTTGCTTGTGGTTTAAATGTTGAACCGGTCTCTTCAAAACGCTTTACCCATATTTTAATTAAATTAGCACTCGGAGCTTCACTAATTCGCCGTAGTCCATATTCGGCACAATATAGTCGCCTAGTAGCAATAAATGAACGAGGGTTCTCGTAAAATGCGCGCACGCAAAATGCGCGACGCTTCCCGTCGAAGTGATTCATAGCGACTAAAACTCCATGAGCCCGCCAACCCAACGATGTAGGCGCCTCCACGCCCGCGCCTTTTCTACCCCGCAAAAAAAGATGATGCAATATGCACATTCTATTCGCCACCCTGTATTAGATCCATTTATCTATGAGTTTCTTTATAAGCAAACTGCAAATTGAGATTGGATAAATATGGACAGCATTATCCAAATTTCAAATTGCATTAAGATTATGGAGTGTGACCTCAAATAGAATAATTGGCAGTAAATGGGGAGTGTAGGCGTACATGGCGCCGGACTTCGCTCATTAAAAAGTTGCGCAAAAGATGTTCCCTTTCATATTTTGCTCAATACATTTGTTTGAAGAAACAAGTAAACAGGCGACAAAGATTCAATCGAACTATACTCAATGTACTCCTGGGGTTCACAGTATCATGAAGTATTTACGGGCTTTACTATTTTGAATGAAAGAACAAACAATGAAATTGTTGAAAAATCCCGAGGAACAACAATTTTTGGAGAGAAGAGTTCCGTCCTTACAGGGGAAAGTTTATTTTTCTACTGGAACGGTACCGCCCACTTGTGACATCTGTGGCGCATAGTGTGGTGGACGATGTACGAACTATAAACCATATAATGGGCGTGTCAAAATCATCTTTTTCTCACATATAATATAACGATTTAGTTCATATTTTTAATTTATATAACATTTTTCTGTTCTTAATTTGTAAAAAACTTTGTGAAAACACTTCTATTAACGAAAGATTTACCACCGAAAAGTTAATTAGTAATTTAATTTAGAATTATATTATTGCAAAAAAAAAATTGTTCTACAATATTTTCGTAATGACAATAGATACGATCTTTCATAATCAAATAATTAATTTTTAGTCTAAATAAATCATTTGGACCTGCTAAAATCTAAGGTTTTGGAAAAGAAAATAATAGGCATTGGCCTGGAAAAAAAATAGTTTTTTGCTCACCTAGAGTTTAAGAGTCAGACATTAAGATGGACAAAATAGGAAACACTTTAAAAACCAACAAAAACTGATAAAAATATTCCAAAGCCTTTAGAGCGAAAATATTCCCACTTTACCTTGATTATTTCATCCTCGTACAAACTAAAAGCTTGTTGTCTCAGTCTTTTGTATTAGTTCACATATTTCCTACATAGGGCACGCATATCACTTAAGCCTTTTCTTACAGATGTGTTTGCGTGCGTGAGTTCTATGTCTACGTCCACACTAAAGTTCGAAAAGCAATTATAGTAATCATTAAATATTTACTAAAAATATTATCTAACAATAGCAGAATACTGCAGTGGAAACTGCAGTGTAGACCATAGAAGAAATCCTTAAAATTCCGTTTGATGACCACCGCATTAAAAGGCCGTCTGTCAGAACAGCAATATCAGCGCAACCAAGAGTAGCACCAACATTTCATGTTGCACACACCCATACAATGTAGAGAGCAAGATGACGACGACTGCAACAGATTGTTGCAGTTACTGGAACGTGTGGAAATTTATTGCGTGGTGATGCAGGCAGTAGAGTGTGATTGTACAAAATTCTACTGCAAACTCACAAGAAAACCAGTTGCCCAGATAGCTTTGGCAAGTGATTGGCATGTTGCTGACGCAATTTGATGTCGTTCATCGTTATGCCGCAGTCAACATATGTTTCATGCGCGATATTTAGAAACGTTTAAAAAACTATAATACAAAAACGCAAAACAAAACACCCGTCACCAACCTAGATAGAGCCTTCAGTTTTTTTTTTTTTTTGTTCTCTGCTTGGTGTTACGCATGCGCCTGTAAGGCTTTTGAAGATTATAGGTTTTTGTTTCGCTTCATCTTCATTTTCATCAGCGTCAGCGTCTTTGCAAAGTGTTATTGATTGATTTATGATATTTTCTTCAATAAGAATAACAGCTTTAACCATCAGCAACAATTTCAGAAGCTTCAACAACAATAAATACTATAGTTTTTGATGGACCATAAAAGCTGGAGAGAGTTTGCTAGAGACAATATATTGCTGTTGATGTGGCGGTTGCAACTGTTGTTGTTGTTGTCGTTATTAAAAGAATGCCATTGCTCTTAATACTGTGAAGTATTGTTTTTCTTCTCCTTCATGATGAGCATTGACTTTGTGTTTCCACTTACATGAAATTAGACTTGTGGCATTTTTTCAAATGATGATTATTGCTTGGTTTAACGCTGCTATTGCAACGAAATCAATTTCAAACATTTGTCTTTGTGTTATGTGATATATGATTGAGATTAGATAGGAGTTGACGTTCTTAAATATTACTAGCAATCAATCTCATCAATGCAATTTTCTGTAAATTGTTCAAAATGTTGAGAAATTTGACATTACAAATAACAGTTAACTCATTTAGATCACAAATATTTATTAGTTTGTATATACTCGTATATCCGGCTGGAAAGATCCAATGAATATCAAATTTGAAATATACATAAATATACAGGAATCGACATAAGATAAAAATTTTAGCTATTATCTATATCAGAGCTCATATTTTTCAGGCATCGAGGAAAAATTGCTGAGAAACTATTTGTACTCGCTCAACTTCAATTTTTATTAGGTGATAATTTGACATTAAAAAAAAGCGGTTCGAGATGGAGATTTTTTAATAGTTTGGACTCCATTTGTACGATGTTATCCATATCGTATATTATTATATCTTATATTATCATCGGTTCTTATTATACAGTACAGTACAGGAGTTGATTTTTGCGAATCCAATATTTGGAGAATGATTTTGCAAATTGCTCTTTACACACTTGATCAAAATTATTCTAATTGGTTTTCAGTAAACCCTATTAGATACTACTAGATGTCATCGTAATTTGTTACATATATAATAAAGGCTTACAGGACTATTTTATTGGACTAATATTTCTAATTGGTATTTAGTGTCTCGATCAAAACAAGTACATAGCCTTGATTTCACAAGCCCCCATTAGAATCCACATGAAGTCATTTCAGTTTGTTACATGCACTTACTAATCATACTTATTACAAAAAATTCTTAACATATTGAGAGGTTGCTTTACAATTCTCATTATCCAGAGAAATTCCCAAAGCAAAGATGAAACAGTGAACAAAATGTGAACTATTTTGCTATTGTGGTAATGGTAGAGAAACTAAGACGACTTCAAAAGATACAAAGTTAACATATTTTTTAACAAATCCCAGTAACGGCAAATAACGTCCATAAATCGGTGTTTCAAACAACAAATATCAAACAACGATGTTCCAGTTCCAGTTAGGAAGAGAATCGTTTAGTAAGAATGGTATAGATTTCAAATTTCTTACTAAGTTGATATCAAATTTTTTAGTATGTCACATTTTTAAGGAAATAAGGAGGTTAAGGATAAAAAAAAAACAATTTCATTTATTGGAATATCTACAGGACCCAACTTTGTCGCTCACAAAAGCAACTCAATATAAAAAAAAATTGACTTGAAGAATTAATTCAGTAACTGCAAACGGAAGGAAAAATGTAATCCAATATCCCAATACGTTCCTAATAAAACGAATATTGACGCTCCAATTTGATAATGGATGATTTATTTAGAGGCAATTTTTCAAACTGTTCGTTTTCTTTCAGTACTCTGCGGCATTTCAACATATGCAAAAGTGCTACGCAAATTGACATTGTATGTGGAAAGTGTTTTGTACGTTTAAACCCAATTTTCACTATTGAATAGTAAAGAAATGGATCGCATCCAGCACCTAGTGAAGAGCGTTCACGGCAGTAGCTGAATTTACGATGATGAATCTATTCGGTTTCGTTCTAAATAGTTACAAGGACTTGATATATTTTACACTAGGAAGAATCGAAACCAGGCGATCTTCCAAATTGTCAGCGTTTTGGAGTTTGGGTCCGAAGAAGCTTCATTGATTTCGATCAAAATTTTGGTCTGCGCTGAGCTCTGCTATAATGGTTCTGTAAAAGGGCAAATTTACCGTATATGGCCTATAATCCGTAGAGATTCAAGAGCTAACATTATCTGTTTAAACTATTGCTGTGTGAAATGTGAATGGCGCGTTATCGAGACATGATAATGGATTGCTTACTATATGAAATTCAAGCCAGTGATCTCGACGATATTTGGATCCAAAAGCTCGGGGACACTTGGCACACAGTCCGTCAAATCATGCCATTATTGCGAAGACAAAAACATTTGGTAAATAGTCAATTTCATTCTTTGAGCAAGTGGTATCTTCTTCTAAACACTTCAAACTTGTTTCTTTGGGTGACACATTTTAGCGTTAGTTATTAGGACTGTTGTGAAAAAACTGTTTCATAAATATTCCTTTTATGATATTCCTTACATCAACAGAGTTTCAGAAATTCGAAAACTCTTTGGTTTGGAGTCAAGTTTCTTACACTGTTATGAACGAATTTAAATGCATTTGTTGTTAATCGTTGATATCAAAGGAAATGAGTACACATATATTTAATTGTTTTAAATGGGCATTTGTCCTCCTATTTAAACAGAATTTTGTAAAAGCCAGGTTTGTAAAAATGTACAAGATTTTTGCTTTATTTGGTCTCAAAATTTGCAATGGCATTAATATTTGAATAATAATAATAAAAGTAATACTTGAATAACATTAATACTTAGGCAGACATCGCATGTACATTGCGTTATGATTAATGATTAAACACAGTTGTGGCGTGCCGTATTGGCATTAAGCCGCATGTTCATTATACAAAGAATGCCATGAAATCTCGGTTCGCGCACACGTTCTGAAAATTATTCCTACTTATATCTAAATTATTATTATTAGTTGTATATAAAATAATTTCAACCAAAGCAGGTATTTTTCTCTATAGTACACGATAACTTTTATACAAATTCGTGCATGTTATTCCAACAATTTTAATTAGTAACATTCCCTACTCAAAATGTACATTATCTGGTCAGTAATGTAAAGAATGAAATTTAATATAAAAAGAAACCAAACCCTTAGCAAAAACTGCGGCATAATGCGAATAAGGAAACTCTTACAACATTCTTTTGCCACACAAACTATGATCAAAAACATTTGCTTTAGCCTCCATGCACGATGATAAGGAAGAACTACTAGACGTCATCCACTTCCACATCACCATCATCTAATTTTCTTTCTATGATGCCCACATAATAAAGGTAGAAATGAGCGGAAAAAACCGCCATGTACGAAAAACTCGGCTTACGTACTGAAAGTATTCGGAACATTTGCAAGGTCTGTGCATACTCTATATACATTTATAACGATTAGGCGGCTGCGAAGATGGTAGCTTTTGTTGTTAATGTTGCCTGGCAATTGGCAAACTGCAACATGTGGTTGTTGCTGTTGCCTGTGTTACTAATTACATAAAATTTACAAAGTGCAATGTGTAGTAAAATGTAGGCGCTGTGGCAAATGAGCCACAAAACGCGTTTGTTAAGACACCACCAACCCGGCAACCAGCAGGCAACCAACAATCACTTGCAACACTTGTGCCATGTTCATCTACGAATACAGAGCATACACGTCCATGTGTATGCTTTGTGTTGCAACTAGATCAAAATGAAAAACAACAACATGAACTTTGCGCAGAGTTGAGCGGCAACAAAACTAATAGAGTAGAATGAAATTAGCAAAACAGCAACAACAACAACCACTGAAACTCTGTTAAAGGAAAAAATATAAAAAAGTTGCTAGTGTTGTTGGAACAATTGTTGCATTCTTGCATAATATCACACGTTCTACAAAAAAGACAAAAAAACGCAAAGCGTTTTACTCATATAGGTATACGATGAATCTTCTACACAAAGGGAGGTAGCAACGCCACTTGCACAGTTGCTGACGATGTTGCTGTTGCCGCTATTGCTGCTGCCGTTGTTAGCAACATTAGCTTGAAAACATTTTAATTTAATAGATATCGCTACATAAGGAGGCAAGGTAAGCATTAAATTTGTTTAACTTCGTCTATTTCCAGTGCCGCAAAACTAAAGCAACAACCGCAGCCAGTAGAAACAGTTGAGCGCAAAATGTTAGCAACAGTAGCAGAATGTTGTACGTGCTCAGGTCTCAATCAAAATAGAAACATGTTTAGGGTTTTTTGTTTGTTTGCGTGCATACGAGTGCGGCGATGGAAATTACAAGAAGGAAATTTAAATTTAATTTGATCATTCGGTTACAATAATATGAAAAACATATCCTTTGTATAGAAATATCACGACAAACCCCATTAAGGCGCCAATACGATGGAAAAGAAAGAAGGAAGCTTCTTTGATATATTCTCAACATCTGAGTTCATTTTTTCTTGTGTTTTATGTGAAAAATTTTAAGTGGAAATATGGCAGCAAAAGAGATATCCCAAAAAATTCCTATGCTAAAAACTAATCGCAAAGAGCTGTAAATTTGGCGAAATTTGATATCTTTCACGTTCACGAATTTCATTTCTGGGCGCAGATTAATGTTTGGACAATTATTTCTTAAGTTCATCTACGAATAAGGTCATTAATCTTATCGAAATTTTGGCGATTTTTTATTTTGCTGTTCAGTAAAATTTACTAGACGCTAAGCTTCGTTTATACCAAGATTCTGTAGTTTTACTTTAAGCTTGGTTTTGATTAATAATTGGAACAAATATTCACTTCCTGTTTAGGTTTCCTTCTTTCCTGAAACATAACTATGTTGTAAAATAAATGTTTGGAGATTTATATGGATAGGAAAATGTCAAATACTTGTTACTAAAAAGATTTCATGGATGTTAATATTTTCCAATTACTTTGCATTTGTTTCGAATACAATGTCGGCTTAGACCACAAGGCTTCGCCAAGGGTACTCACAGACGAATTCTGCATTCCTGGGCATATTATCGATATTAACGCAGAAGATCTGACAATACACATTACGACATAGAGTTGTGTGTATCATATGCATAAGTCAAATTTATTGATATTATTCCTGCGCCACTTATCGTTCGTTAATTGTACTATACCGGACATGATTTCAGAAATGCAAACAACTAAATTCAGAAGCTCTATTGACTTCGCGAGCAGCACAGAAAAGTAACTCAGACGCAATTTCACGATGTGTTTACCCAAATACGAGAGTCAATATACAACAATTTAGGAACATTATACGACTATCGATTTTCTTATTACTTCCAATGGGATGCTTTCTAAAACGGCAACTAAATTAAATCATACGTTATGTACGAAACGTGTAATTTCATGCAACGAAGACTTCAATTGACCACCGATTTAGGCGAAATAAAATCTTTGTAGATTATTCTATTCGAAATTGTCAAATTCAACTAATTTCATAATTATGGATTACCATGATAGCCTAAACTTGTATTTTGTTTTGGATCAAAAGCAAGTTATGTCCAAAATTTTAATACGATTTAATGTAATACGATTTAAATTCAACTTCATCCGTATACCTCGTAATTTCTAACAAACCGAAGCTCATTGAGATCATACTGGAACCAAACACAAAAAATGCTAACAAAACCAAAAGCATTTAATTAGAATTTTCCACTTCTTTAACAAGCAAAAGGAAACGAAGGAACAAGGAACGTTTCAGATTTTTATTCGATCGCTATACATTTTATGCCACCGCTCTTCTAATTAGTCTCATGTAGTTCATAGGAGACAAACAAGAAATATATTGTTTCAATTTTCTTTAAATGTTTTTTCTTCTCCTGTACTTTTTCCTGTGCATCTGTGTCGCAGCTGAGCCACTAATTTTAGTATTCCTCTTAAGATATGTCTTTGTGTTGTTCTTTTCCTTGATTTAGAATGTATTGAGCCTAGAACTTGAAGCTTTTAAATGTCTTTAATTCGCTAAAAAATCCTTTTCCCTTATTTGTCTTTGCGGAGATCAAATAATTTAGAAGCTTTTTGGTCATTACCTTGAAATGGAATGATCTTACAAAAGACGAAGAGGAAGCCAAAGGAATTCTCAGGGGCTGATAAGGAAATGCAGAGGATTACTTTAACGTCTGCCTGCAATTTAAATGACATCATAAAATGTAAACGGCAATGCCATTTCGAGAAAAAAGGTGTTTTAATGAACTGCTCTATTGGAGAATGAGGAAATGAATTATAAAGATTGCTGGTTGTGAAGGCAAACTGGTAAAAGTTGTTTCAAAAAAAGTGAATTGGAGAAAAACGTGAAATATACATTGAAATAATAATCAAAACAATAAAAGAAAGCAAATATATGTTTTCTATAGCTCTTTGAAAAGATCAGATATTTGCAAAGGCCATTGAATGAATTTTTGAAAGTTTGTTCTTTGAAAGTTTCTTAAATTTTTCTTCATACATTTTCTGCAAAAAGTTGTCTAAGAAATGGATTTCTAAAAGAAATAGTCTCCACCATATCTTTTATATAGAATTTCGTTTATTCACAAGACATATGTTCTGTATAACGTAGTCCTGATATACTCGCACATATTATTTGCTCTGAGATTTCTATTTACTACAAACATTTATTTTAAATTATTAGATAGAATTATTATATGGAAAATATTTGTCTTTTTAAATTAATATATGGAAAATACTTGTCCCAAACTTTTTTGTATAAAAAATAAAAACATTTGTTGTTGAAGAATGAAATATTCACATAGATATGTTAGATAGATATGCTTCAGGAGACGAAAAATTGTTTTTGGCATATATTTTCGGTATTTTCTACAGAAAACTGTTCCCATGCAATCACAATATATAGACATTTGTCAAGAGAGCCAAAGTTTTCTACACAGTTTTCCAGATAGACATATTTCCTTATAGAAATGTATATTAAACTTTACATTTTCTGTAAAAAAAAAATCCTGAGTGATAAATGTTCTAGAGAATGTTGTCTTAGGACACATATTGTCAACAGGAAATTATCTTAAGAAACTTTTTTTAGAACAAAGTTCTAAGACAAATATTTTCCATAGAAAATTGTGCGAGATACATCTTTCCTATAGAAATAATTTTGAGACACATTGTTTTACAGAAAATAGTTTTGAGATACTTACATTTTATATAAATTTGTGTGAACACATAATTCCCATATAAAAAGTATTTGGAACACATGCTTGCTATAGGAAAGTGCTTTGGGAAAATTTTTCTTTATAGAAACTTGTCTAAAGATGAATTGATTGTACAGAATATTGCATTCAGACGCATATTTACAATAGAAAATTACCGTGAGACACATAGTTTCTATAGGGAATTGTTTTCAGACTTTTATTACATTTACTGTCAGATGATTAACTTGAGAAACTTGTAGCAAATTTTCTTTCAGCAATAAATGTTATACAGAAAATTAGCTTCATTAACTAGTTTTCTATAGAAGATTGCCTTCAGCAACAAACTTTCTATAAAAGATTGCTTCCGTAACAAATTTTCAATAGAAAAAATTTTCTTTTCCTTCAGCAAGAAATTTTCTATATATAATTGCCTTCAGCAAAAAATTTTCTATAAAAAATTGCCTTCAGCAAGAAATTTTATATCGAAAATTGTCTTCAGCAAGAAATTTTCTATAGAAAATTGTCTTCAGCAAGAAATTTTCTATAGAAAATTGTCTTCAGCAAGAAATTTTCTATAGAAAATTGCCTTCAGCAAGAAATTT